>CM038792.1:90105760-90164606 GCA_021764765.1 Vicia sativa | reverse complement strand
TAATTCACCTTATTTTAAATAAAAAATGTGAATTTGCAAGTGCACTTACGAATTCATCTTATTTGGGTAACGTAAGTGCACTTATGAAGTATGTATTTTGTTTTAGAAAACACATAAAATAACCTCAAACCATTTCATTTCAAAACACCCAACAAACTCAAAACTTCATCTCCAAAATCTTCCAAATTCATTTTCAAACTTCAAACTCATCTCAAAACTCTTCAAACTCATCTCCAAAGTCAAATTAGTGTTAATTTTCTTCACATTTTTAATTCAAAATATAAATTTTTATAATATTAGGTTAGGTTGTAGAGATTAAATAGTATATGAAGTAATAGTAGGTAAATGTAAGTTCATATGCGAAATGACCTTGAGGAATTGAAGTGCACTTGTAATTCATCCGTGACGGGAATTCGTAAGTGCACTTGTGGAATGTTGCTGAGTTGTTTTTAAATTAATAACCTAACAATTGTAATGATTTATCTCAGGAAAATGGCAGAGAACCAGAATCATATGATGCGTTTGAGTCATGGCAGGCCGGATCCGGTCGGCTCGTCAAGAGCGAGAGCAAAGGGCACAACTAGAGATAGCTTCAACTTCCACACCGCCACAGAGGAGTCGTCTACATGGGACGTCTACCTCTGGTGCACATGAGGAGGTACCAAAGGTAGAGGTACTAGAGAGGAGGCCAAAATGTTTTATGGAGGACGCCGAAATGTTGAGTCCCCACGAAGATGTTGAGGAACCTACTAAGGCGGATGATGGCTATCCAGGAGAGCCATATGACACATCCCTCCTGATTTATTATCAGGATCATGTTGCTCGTTATGTCTGGGGTGGACTGGTATTTTTTTTTGGTTCCACTTGAGTTATTTCGTATTATAATTTTTATTCAAATATATGGTTCATGTTGATTTATTGTCGCTGAATTCTAATGTTTTCGTGAAAGAAAGGATTAAAACATGTCAACCACTCGCAAAGTTTTTGATCTTTATATTCCACAGCTGGTTTTATAGTGATGTCATCGGATCCACTCATTCGAATTATGCGGTACGGGTTACAATATCATTAAGACTGCACGTGGTGCTTTTGCCGAGAGGTGGCATAAAGAGACGCCATATTTCCATTTTCCGATTGGGTAGTTGACCATCACGCTTGATGATGCTCGCTTGCTCAACTACCTATCGTAGGTTACTCAACCATGTCAAGATAACGAGTGAGGCGATCGAGTGGATGATTAAGCATCTAGGAGTTGATCCGCATGTACGCTTTCAGATCGATAACACAAACGGGGCACACATGAAGTTCTCCTACCTAAAAGAGATATATGAGGAGCACCTTCGTCAAGCAACACGTGCAAAAAGAACTGCACAGGCAGCTGAGGAACCTGTGGACGAGGATATTTTTGTCCAATTTCACTGTGGTTATGTTGTTTGGTGTTTTTTGATGTACCTGGTAGGCACGTCCGTCTTTTTGAACATCAGTGGCCACTACACCGATGTGGCCTACCTGAGGTATTTTATGAACCTATCTATAATTCGTGACTGGAACTGGGGTGTCGTTGTTATGACCTACCTCTACCAGAAGTTGGATGAAGCTTCCAGATGGAGGGCGAGGGCGCTCACTGGCTCGTGCACACTCCTCACGGTACTTTTTTATTTTAACGATAAATTTTTATTAGTTTCAATTTATTTGTACTTACATATTATGTTTTTGTTGATGCAGAGCTGAATTATATCATACTCTCACCGCATCCATGGTTACACCGAAGATCCCGACTATCAGGCTGCCATGCCAAGGACTGCCGAGTTTATTCTGAATAGGGGAAGCCAAATTGTGCTTCCTTACCGGGTGTTCCTTGATCGCACCAACCATGACGATATTAACTGGACGCCGTTGCGGACTGCTGTGGAGGTTATGACATTCGATCCCATCTTATTATACTGGTGGCTAGATTGTGGGTGAACATAATGGTCGTATTTGTCCGGTGTATGTGTTTGTTTGACTTGTGCCGATCATACCTAGATCTCTTTTTAGGCTTCCCAACACCACACACAGTAGGATCTCGATGACGCCTTCCAAGATGGGAGAATCATGGTGATAGAGGAGTATCGGATGATGCAGCATCCCGATGTGGCATGTGGTGGAGGTACGACATGGTTCTTTAGAGTGTCACACTCTTTCATGACACCTGATGGTCCTGAACGTCCACTGAGACCAGCACATGAGGAGCTCCTAGAGAACGAGCAGGCCCGAGATGACCATGTCATTGATCTAGTACCCATCTGTCAACGTATCCGCCAACTTGGACGAGAATTGTTGGATGCAAAGATTGTGCATGAGGGCGGATCCCGTGTCGCCGTGATGGAGAAGATCGCCGCCGGTGCGAGCGCAACTGGACACCACAAAGTAAGAGAGCGCAGAGGGTTAGGATTAGACATACATAGTAGCCTTATATTTTGTTCTTTGATTTTGTAATAATTTGATCACACTTACTTTCAGAGTAATTTATGTAATTTGATATTTATGACTATTTTTCTCCCATCACATAGTAATATTTAGTTGGTTCATATAAATGCAACTTATTTGAATTTTTGAAAACGGAAATATAATGCGCATAGTGAAAATCATTGTAGTTTTAAACATCTTTAACATAATTAGGAATATTTCAAGAGCACTTACTAATTCACTTTAAAAGATGAATTGTAGTGCTCTACGAATTTATCCAAAAGATCAATTGAATACACTTTACGAATTCATTCAATAAAATAAATTGAAGTGCATTTATAAATTATAATTTTAGTTTTTCAAAAGTGTGGGTGAAAACTACTAATTGTGTGAAAAAATTCCTTATGAAATACAGACATTATTTTGTTTGAAATTGCAAATTACCATATTTGGACATTTCTTCGGTAACTTCTAGAACCTGTCATCCGGATTGATACCGCTTCTCTAACCACTCGTCACAGTCGGTGTAGAAAAGATGTTCCAGTTTATCTCAGTTCACATTTTTATATTGATTTTTTTTCCAAAGAAAAACATATTTTTCAACCATATTGAAAAATCAACACCCACTTAATAAATTATTACAACTAAACACAAGACCATTACATATCCTTATATAACCTTCATGGAAGCTAAATAGCTAATGAAAATTTCATACTAATCAGTGATGGAGATTCACATCCTGCTATTGTTTGCCACCTTATCCTTTATCATAATCCGGTTCTTTCTAAACCGTAAAAAGAATAAACCGCCCGGTCCAACCGGTCTACCCATAATCGGAAACCTCCTTCAACTAGGCCCCCAACCCCACTCTTCTTTCTTCCCCGCCAAAACCTATGGCCCCATCATGTCCCTCCGTTTCGGTTCCGTTAATGTCACCGTCGCCTCCTCCCTCCACAACCGCCCGAAATCCTCAAAAACGACCAATCCTTCGCCAACCGCCCTATCCCTGAATCAGTCGCCGCCCAACCAAACGTCAACGACACTCGCTTGGGCACCCGCTGACCCACGGTGGCGTAACCGTCGTCGTATCTGCACCACGCAAATATTCACCTCCCAGCGCCTCGACCTCCTCCAACACCTCCACAGAAAAGTTCAGGAGCTAGTCCAACACCTTCACAAAAGCTGCGGAAAGAACAACCGTTGACATCGGGGAGCTAGCTTTTGCCACCATGCTGAACTTGGTTTCGAATACAGTATTCTCTGAGGATATTGTTGACTCGGAGTTCGAGAGTGCCGGTGAGTTTAAGGAGCTAGTGTGGAGGATTATGGAGGATGCTGGAAAAGTGAATGTTTCAGATTATTTTCCGGTGTTAAAGAGATTTGATTTGCAGGGTGTGAGAGACACGTTAGGGTTTCTTATGAGAGATTGAGATTTTTGATCGTATGATTAGAAAACGTGTGGAGGATAGAGAGAGTTCCAGTGGCGGTGAGCGTGCAGGTGACTTTCTGGATGTGTTGCTTGATCATTGTCAAGAAGAAGATGAAGGCTCTGTTTTTAGTATTGAAAGCATCAAGCCATTGATTCTGGTAAGCTAATTAAGTGTTCTTCTTTTCTTTAGGTTTTAGAAGCTTGATCATAATTATTTTTATGTAAAAAGTTCAAATTAATCAACAAAAAATTAAACTTATCATTTTGTTGTGATAGTAAATAAGTTGTCCCTTATTCAATTTTTAAAAAAAAACTTTTAAAAATGAGACATGCATTATTACCCTAAAATTATGTACAATAGTTTACATATTTAACATTTTTTTTTTTTTCTCAAAAAGACATTCTATTTTTATATTCTATATATATTTTTTTTCTTTTAAAAATACTTGTTAAGAAGTGTCGATAAGGATGGGATGGAAAGTTAAAGTGATTTTAGAAAGAAAATATGAATAAGACAAAATAGTTTTTTATATTCTATATATTTTTTTCTTTTTAAATACTTATTTAAGAAGTGTCGGATAAGGATGGGATGGAAAGTTACAGTGATTTTAGAAAGAAAATATGAATAAGGCAAAAATAGATGAAAAACATGTGAGAAAACAAATTATAATAGAGAAAAAAAGATAGTAAATTAAAAGCTAGAGGATCTGAATCTTTCTAAGCTCTGACATATAAACTCTATTAATCTTATTTTTAGACATGAATATATAAGCCATACAAAATTCTAATTGAGAGAATTTATGAATATGATTTATGACGTTTTCATTTCAAAATAATTATTTTTTAATTTAATTAGATATTTTGTAAAATAAGACTATATAAATATAATATTATAATTTTAATTTATAATAATATTTTTAAATATAAAAAATTAACTTAGTTTAAAAGGTTAATACATTTATGCTTTAATTTAAAATTAAAAATAAAAATAAAATAAAAATAATAATAACATTACCATATTTATTTATGATAGATATAAAATGTTTTCTTAAATAATAATGATTTAATTTTCTAGTTAAATACTTTATAAAAAAATTGAAAACTTTTCTATTAAATTTTTTGTATTGACTTCAAATGAATTTTTTTTGTACTTATCCGTAAATAGAATTTATAAAGTGTGAAACTATGGTAATATCGTGATTTTTCAATAAATTTATTAATAATAATAATATAGAATTATCATATCCACATAAATCAATTTATAATTAATACTTTTTACTTAAAACTTACTAATATTTTAAAATTAGTCTCATCAAAATGTATTATGGCTGACCCACACATATGCTTAATTTATAGTAGCAAGTTAGGCATGACAAATAAATCCGCTGTTGGGGTCCGTCCTCCGCTTTGAAATTAGCTTGAAAACTCAATTTAATCGGCAGTATGCGGGAAAACTGCTTTTATTTACGGCGAGCGGGTCGTGATGGTAATATCCGCCCACACCCGCTCCCCGCCAACTAAATTTAATTTAATTTATTTAGTTTTAATAGTTTTATTACTCATTTACATTTTTAATACTTTTAATGTTATAATATCATGTTTATTAGAATTATTATTTGTTTTTGAAAATAAAATTTAAATAAAAATATCAAATTTAAAAATATTTTTAAAATAATTAATTATTTATTTTAATTATTTATTTTAACTTTATTGAAAAAAAAATGTAAAAAATAAAAATTTATTCAAGCGGTGTGGGAAACCCGCTTTCTTGTGGGGTGGGGACAAATGAATAAATTTTAATTTCAAACGAATTTGAGGCGGATACGACGGATCGGATGGCAAAGCGGTCTGGTGTGCTTAAACCCGTCCCGACCGGCCCCGTTGCCATCCTAATAGTAGTAGATTTTGTGAAAACGATTGACCTAAAATAGTTATGCACTTTCAAATAATGATCTATATCTCATCACGTGGATCAACCACTACCATTGCTTAGTAGTTCCATGTTTACAACTTCAACTTTGTTTGGTAGATGAAAAACTTACGGGAACATGTAGATGTAGATTTTGTTACAAATTACAATGTGGACCAAATAATTGTGTGATCTTGACTGAAAACAATTAAACAGGATTTATTCATAGCTGGAAGTGACACATCAGGCTCAACAACAGAATGGTCAATGGCAGAACTTCTCCACAATCCAAAAATAATGAAGAAAGCAAGAAACGAAGTGATTGAAATAATCGGAAAATCCAAGCAAGTGGAAGAATCAGACATTCCATCTCTTCCTTACATTCAATCAATAGTTAAAGAAACACTGAGGCTTCATCCACCGGTTCCACTTCTCTTACCTTACATTGCATCCAACGATGTCGAAATTGATGGTTACACAATTCAGAAAGGAAACCAGGTTTTGATCAACGCTTGGTCTATTGGAAGAAACCCCGAGTTTTGGGACGATCCATTGGTTTTTAAGCCGGAGAGGTTTATTGATTCTAGTGTTGACTTTAAAGGGAGGGATTTTGAGTATTTGCCGTTTGGTGCTGGGAGAAGAATTTGTCCTGGGATTCCTCTTGCTAATAGGATGATTGTTTTAATGTTGGCTGTGTTGTTGCATTCTTTTGAATGGGAGCTTCCGGAAGGTGTGACTTCTCATACGCTTGATATGAGGGAGCAATATGGAATCACGTTGAAGAAGCTTATTCTTTCTGCTGTTCCAATTTCTGTAGTAGAATGAATAGAGGTATGTTTGGCAAAAAGAGTTTCTTATCAGGCTTAAATAATTAAACAATCTATTTTTTTAACAGGATATCATATGTAACTTGAAGCACTTGCTAGATATGTGATTCATTCTGCATACTAAATAATTAGTATCAAGTTATGCTTTTGGTTGTGCTTGTATAGTTGCGGAAACTATTTAACTTTTGAAATATTTCCTTTTCGAAAAGGTAACTTCTTATCTATTCATTAAAATAAGATAAATATTAGGTATTTATGATAATTTATTCAATGCAGCCAACTTTAGTAGATAAACTCTAGTTATTTATGATAAATTATTGAGTATAGGTAACTTTATTGTAAATTATTTTAAATTTTTAAATATTTTTTAAAAAACATGACATTGAATTATTTTATTTAATTCGGTACTGAAAATAAAGTAAATTCTTTGATATCTATAGTTTGAATTAGTTATCGTTACTTTTAGTATAAATTAGGTATAAAAGAATAATGTGACATTAAATCATGGTGTTTGATTATTTTTTCTTGAATAGGATTATAATAGTAAAGAGGCAACGAACTTGAAAAACTCATCTCAACTGAGTATGATAGTTTGATATTCAAGACTTTATTTTTCAGTTTTTATCCTCCAATAAAATTTTTTTCTTCCGTATAATAATTCAACACATTTAATTTGTACTTATGATAATTTTGTTTAATAAAGTTTAACACTCTACCTCATAATTATTCACAACGCACTAAAAATCTAAATAATCACAACCAATAAAATTTTGTAAAGTATTTATGTGACTTACCCTCTTCATTCAACATGTCGAATTTTTAACACAAATTAAATCTACATCATTTTTAACATCTCATTCAACACCTCATTACAAACATTCAACTATTGAATAATTTACATGTCATTGTACATAGTCTAACATGTAGAAAATTTAATGATGGATGTGAAATTTCACTCTCTTGTCATTAATTTTAAAATTAGTAATTTATTTTTCATGTAATTAATTTAACTATTAAATTAATGGTTTTAGTTGCTTTTCTTTATATATTTCAATGAAATTCCTCTCTCACGGGAATACTTTTTACCCTTGACTTCTCATTGTCATTGCTTATTTTATTGAGAGTAATTCATTCGAAATTTTGAGGGTCAAGAGAAGTTATGTTGCTCGAGTTGTAAACTTCGAGGTCAAAATGTAAGTTTAGTTCTAATTTAGCACTTTAGTATTTCTTAGTTTGTTTGTAATGCTTGTATCTTTTATCTTGGTCACCAAGTTTTAGCTTTATTAGGCCTATGTGGAATTTTCCTTTGTATAAATAGACTAGTGTAAATGTCATTTATAACAACAATCCTTATTTCTTTCACTCTGGTAGCCGCCATTCTCGTATCTCATTATTCCTATCATCTTTGATTCTTGTACCAACAAATTGGTATCTAGAGCTTCGGTTAGATTCAGGGAAACACGAGTGAAATGAGAGTTTGTGTGATTGATTTTGCTTATGGGTTCACATTGAATCTTGAACAAGAATCACATTTTTCCGATTTTGTGGGTGTGAAACACCGCTGTGAGTGAAGACTGAGTGTACTGTATAAGATGAAGATGAACGGAAACATGAGTACCAAACTTCTAGTTTTGATGGAAAGAATGGAAAAGATGAATGATTCAGATGCAGTGTTATTTGGAGCTCAAGATGTTCTAGAGCTTGTTATCGATGGCTATATTCAAGTTAGAAGATGCAATGTAAGAAGAGAGAAAGGCTAGAGAAACAAGAGAAAGAAATATCATAAGGCATTGTTCTTCATCCATCAAAGTGTAGATGTGAATGTGTTTGAGAAGATTGGTGATTCTATGACGTCAAAGGAGTGTGGGACACACGGTCGAACATGGTATGACATCGATTGAAAAAGGTGAAGTCATCCTTTAGAAAGCATTATGAGAATCTCAACATGAAGAACAAGGAGAAAGTTTGAGTATATCTCTAGAGTGATTTTGATCACTAATGAGATGAAGGCTTGTGGAGAAACTCTTCTCGAACAAGTAATCATAGAGATGATATTAAGGTCACCTCAATTTGATTATGTAACACCCCATCTAAATACCCGAATATATTAATTGAATTAATATCTAAATCATCTTTAATCGAGTTAACATGATATAATTAGGGATGTCACAATTAATAAACAAAGTAAACTTATTCAAACAAGAGCTATGCTAATCGAGGATCAACATTTCCAAATTAATTTCAATCAAGCTAAGACCATGTCTTACACAAATGAAAGATACCATAACCAAAAACGGAATAAATTCAATCAACATTATTCCCACTAAGTTTTAAATAAATAGACCAAGTCTAATTCCTCATCTAACGCCCCCTGTTACAATCTAATCAGAGCATGACACCACGCCGGACAACGATAAGCTCTGAGCCATCCTCACCGACTCTCACCGCTAACTTTAATCCGAAATGGTAAAGTAAGGGTGAGACTTCATAATTAAAGCATATTATAAGCTTCTCAATTAACAATATATTTCAAGCATATTAATCCACCCATTTCAACATAACTCCGATTCAATACACAATTACAACCATATAATCATCATGCACAACAATCATCAATCAGAATAGTAACACCGAAGACATCCTAACATGTTACTATTTATACAATCAAAATGCGAGACTCAATGCATGGTACCAACACGTGACCGTCACCTAACACCGATCCATCATCAACCGGATACAAGACCATCGATCGTCCATAAACACCGGACACGAATCCATTTAACCACCCATCCTACCGGTATCTAAGTATTCTCGGAATCCAAGTCAAATTCGCATTATGGGAATTAACTTCACCAAAACAATGCAAATGCACGCACATCACTAGCATGCAACATCAACACAGGTTATGACCACACGACATCATAAACCATCATCAACCACAACATGATATCATCAATATCATGAAATAAATCATTGCAAGCATAAATATGCCAAACACTTACCCTTCATTTGGTAAGACTATCACAAAGAAATACCACAACCACAACAACTGAGATCAACAACTATCGACATATACCACCATCAAAACACATGATATCAATACAATCATGAATACACCAATTATCATAAACCTAATCAAACCCGAAAACATGATATTCCAACCATCATGCATACATCTAACATCGCATAAACATGCAAACCAATCACCATGATATATCAACCAATCATGCATATCTAACATCAAGATAAACATGCTATTACATCTACACCATACAATACATCCATCAACACAGATCACTATACAATTGACATAAGGCTACCAAAGTCACCTATCTCGTAAATTTGGCTATTTTCAAAATAATTTCAAGTTTTGGAATATTTTCATTTCATAAAATAGAGCATTAAATTTAGAAATAACGTCCAAAACGGCGCCAAAACGGACTTACGGTTTGAAAGTTATGAATTTTCAAAGTTTAACATTTTTCAAAATAGAAGTGGAACCTTCCTTATACATACAGGAACCGTTCCTCGAAAGTTCATTTCACGCTTCGAAAATTGAGGGAACCCGTTCTCACCCATACAGAACCGTTCCCGAGTACATTTTTCCAGCTTTTTCACAATTTTCATTGGAACCTGGTTCTCCCCACTGGGAACCGTTCACGTGTTAAAAAGCCATTTGACTTTTGACAAGATTCTTCCATTTCCAATCAACCTCAAACTTACCCATACGAATTCTAATATGGGAAACACTAAAATACATCCATTTGCATCATTATCACATCAACCAACATATTTCCATCATTTATTTTCATCTATCGACACTCTAATTATTTTCCATACATATTCGTACACACGCATAATAACCGACACAATTATATACACCCATGGAAACCTAGAAATTCCCAAACTAAGGTTTCTAACATACTTGATCTATATTATCAAAATCAAAACCTATAATAAGCAATAATCAATCGAAATCACCCCTTACGTTGTGGGTTCTTTCAATTCCGAACCTTAGGTCTTCTTCCTCCTTTTCTCCTCTTCTCAATTCCATGTATGTGAGTTTTTTCCAAAAGATCCTTTTTCCCTCTTTTCCTTTTTCTTCTTTTATTATTCTAACATAATAAAAATAATATAATTAATGTGAGGAGTCTTTACTCCTCACACCCTCACTTTATTCATCACACCACCAATAAACCCACTTCCATTTAATTTAATTGACTTCCAATAATCCAAAATATTAAATATTACATTCCTAGTTAAATTAATAATTAAAAATCGTAATTATTTAATAATCGATTTATTTGGGGTGTCATGATTACATTGTTATAGCAATTAAACATTTTAAAGATTTGGAACCATGAGAATATAATAGTTGCAAGTAGTCTGAAGCACTAAAGCGTATTCCACGGAAAGAACTTTGAGAGAGAAGTTGCAGTGCTCTAAAGCTTCTTTTGTTAAGAAGGACCGAAGCATTCTTGGTTAGGACAAGAATATATGGTGATAGATTCCGTGAAGTCGAAATCTCAACTTTGATGAGAAGAAACATCAAGAGAAAGGAGAAGAAAGTTCAATGTTACTGTTGTAAGGGCTATTATTTTGTTAGAGATTGTTGGTCAAAGGAAGGAAATCAGAATAAACATAGCCGAGGAGATTCGGATGATGAACTTGGTTATTGATGGCTTCTAAGTCCGATGGAAGATGTTTGATGATTGGTGGTATATGGACATCGTTTCAAATCACTTGATTGGAAACAAACAATGGTTGATTTTGACGGACCTTAAGGAGGACAAAGATCAGATAAGTAATGATAGAATTTTAATGCAGAAGGTATAGAATTTCAAAGTCAAGGTGAAGAATGAAGAATGTTCTCGATCAAGGATGTTTGTTATGTTCTAAAATCAAAAGCAATCATGGAATGGGTCACCATTGAGAAAGGTTTCAGTTGTGAAGAACCATTTCTTGAAGTTGTATGATTTCAATCGAAGTTGATTATGCAATCAATGTAGTAAAAGCAATAGAACATTCAAGGTGAATGTAGAAACAATCGAAACAGAGTGTTTAGTGTAAGGCTTAAAGGAGATAGTAAGTTGTGGCACAAGAGATTGGGGCATCTAAACTATAGAAGCTTAGGGCATCTAAGTTCTAAGAAGCTCGTGACGTGCATTCCAAAGATTGTGAACTCGAGAAGTCAAGTGAGGTATGCATGAAAGGCAAGCAACCTGCAGTTGTCATTTGTATCAAAAGTAGCCCTAAGAGTAAAACATGCTCAGAGTAGTATATTCAATGTGTGGACCATTTCGTAACCTCACTTGGAGGAAATAAGTATTTGTGTCTTTTGTAGATGAGTTCACAAGAATGACATGGTAACACTCATCAAGTTTAAGAATGATGTGTTTACAAAATTCCGAAGTTCAAGGTGAAGGCCGAGAATCAAAGTGGTCGGGTTAAAGATTCTCAAACGGATGTGGAGGTGTATAACTCTACGTAATTCCATAATTTATGTGATGAGAATGGAATTGAGCATGAAGTTACTACTCCTTATACTCCCAACACAATGGTCTTGTTGAACAAAGAAATCGTACTTTTCTTGATATGACGAGAAGTATGCTAAAAGAGAAGAAGCTTTCACAACATATGGGAGAATGCTGCTAACGCAACATATACTCAATAGGTGTCCAAACACGTGTCGAAGGGAATTGTTCCTTAGATAAGTGGATTGAGAGAAGCAAAGTGTTAGTCATTTGAAGGTTTTGGTTATGTTACAAACACGCCCAAGCTAGAAGGAAGAAGGTGATGATAAGCAAGTGATGTTACTAGTGGGATACCACAATATAGGTGCATACAAACTTTATTGTCCGTAAACTAACAAAGTGAAGTCACCGTAATACGACGGGAGAACTCGACTAGTTTGTTTTGCTTTTATCGCAAATGTTGCGGATAAGGAGTCACACCCACTTTTCTTTTATCCAATAAGGGAAGGTGAAAGAACAGAAAAGAATTGTAAATGCAAAAATAATCGATAATAGGAAATATGTTAGTGAAAATGTTTTAGAAATTAGTAAAAACAATTTAGGTTAGTAACCCTAATTACTAGAAAAGAACTAATTTTTTTTTGTGATTTTGAAAAGGTTTTAATTAATTTTGAAAAGAAAATCAAGTTAAATTAAGGAAAATAGAAAAATAAAGAAATAAGAAAAGTTAGAAAAATGAGAAAGGGTCGAGGATCGAGCCCTTGTCATAACAGATGCTTCTATCAAGTCACTTATGTCGGTTATGCATGCTTCTAATGTAAGATACTCCATCGTGGGTTACTTCTATCAAGTTGTACTGTATGCTTCACGAGGTTTGTTCCAAGTCTTTTCCTTAACTTCTGGTTCATCTCCGTCAACACTACAAGCTTCATTCTAGCACCTAAGCGTCTTCAAAAAAACTATAAATAGTTGAGTATCAAGTTTATCATAGGATCATAGCATCGAGAATCATATTGTTAGAGGATCACATTATCATAGAATCATATTATCATATTATCATAGGATCATATTATGATGATCATATTAAAACACGCGTGACCTGGGGTTTGAATGGACCAATTAAGGCAAGGTTTTGCCACGCGAGAGTCGAATTCTCCTAAAAACCCTTGACCACCGTGGATGGTGGTTTCCACCTTCTTTCCGATGAAGGGTTTTCAAAACCGCAATAGTCCATCAAAAATTGAACAAGAACGGTTGGAACTAGGGTTTTGATGGTTACTTACCCTATGTTTCCTCAGAGCACGATGGGATGCTTGGAATTGCTTGAGGACGACTAGAACTAGGGTTTTGATGGTAACTTTCTTGAGAATTTGAACAAGAACCCTAGTATGGTCGCCAAATTCGTCTTCCGTAAGAATGTGCTATGTATATATAAGGCCGTAGATTCGATCACTTGAATGAAAAATATATCAACTTGAATGCAAATATTTGATTGAAATATTTTATAATCTTCCATATTTGGATCAATCTTGTATTAATGCATGGTACGAATTTCCAAATAGCATGGGTTATCTTGAACTCAAGACAAGTAGAAATCAAATCCAACTCATCTTAACTACTACCTTGCATTTTATTTAATTAAAATTGAATTTAAATCATTAAATTCAAAAATAAATCAAATAAATATAATATGGGCGTGCACTTGAGTTTTCAACATGGATAATGTCAAGATTAAGTTGGGATCATGAAAACTTAGGCCCATTTGGAAAATATTTGCACTTGCTAAGTTTTCTTCATGCACCTCCTTAAAAATGTCAACTTGCACAACTTGTATCTTGCTCAATTTTCAACATTTTAGTGTTCTTGGACTTTTAGAAATCAAGATGTCCTATAAACACTCATTTTGGTTTAATCTTCATTGAAGTTTCCATGTTCATGTACACTACTTTGCAAAAGATGACTTTTGTTGACTTTTAGAAGGACCTCTAATATTTTGATCCATAACTCTCGTGAAGCATTTTGGGCCAAAGCCAGAGACATGAAGTTGTTAGAATTGAATTCCTTCAAAATAAGCTTTGGTGAAATTTTTTCCGATAAAGTATGTGAAAGTTATGCTCGTCAAAGTTCTATTGACTTTGGTTCAAAACTCTAACTTGAAACTTTGACTTTGATCAAATCATGAGTTTTCTGATGATTCATAGTCAACCCTTGATCATATGATATATATATATGACTTAAAAAATATTGATGTTTACAAAAATTATGAAGTTTGACCGTATGTTGACCACAATTGACTTTTGTCCATACAATTGATTTTCAACCATCTAAGCACTCGATCGAGCAAACTTGAGCTATGAGGCTTGAAACTTGACATGGTGATCCCCGAGACACGTGATGAGTTATAATGACCACTTGAGGTATTAGAAATTGATTTTTTATTGAGAGAAGCAAAACCCTAGTTGTGTGTTGATTGCTTAGAGATGGTTCATCCGTCAACCCTTGAGAAATTTCGAGTATCGAGATGTGGATTGTCTTGAGAAGTAGCAGGAAATTTTGGGGTAACAAATGCCCCTGCTCAATCTTCTTGTACCAAGGGTTATATTGGTATGCTTGACTTTGACCAAGGTTGAAGATGATTGAACATTCGAGTCACTTGAAAATTTGCACCGCCTATGTATGGAATGAGATTGCTTGTTGACGATGCGCCTGGAATGGGCTTATAGATGCCATTTGGAGAATGGATGCTGGATAGTGAGTCGTACATTAGACTTTGTTCTTGTCTTTGAATGAAGATGACCGCATGTCTTGATTTTAACCATATATGTAGTATTCTCAAGATGGAGATATTTCATTGCAGTAGCTCGGAGATGGCTTAAAGATGCCATCAGAGAGATGATATGATAAGAATCGAATAAACCTTCGCCTTGGCTAGTTCAAATGGATAATTCACAAGATGTAGATAGCTTCCGCGCCTTGTTCGGTATTAACAGTATCTTGCTGCCTCGCTGATAACTTGTATGGTCGCTCAAATAGCTTCCCGTCTTGTTTTGGTATTAATCTTTTGACCTCCGCTCGAAAATAATTTCTTCACCGTCGGAAATTTAGCTGAAAGGATATGGTTAACTATATGCAAAGTTATGATGCATGTGAGATAATGACAATGCTCATGAAGGAGGTATGCACATGTTATGATTTTTAATAATGTATGAATGAGATGTCGTGGTATTTCAAACATATCCATCTTGAAGAAGATATAAATGTTCGTTGAGGATCTTTGAATGCTCGGGGATGTAGTTTTGGAGACCCCTTCGAATTAAGAGAGATGTGAATTTCTCCTCGATGCACTATCTCACCAAGTTTTGAGTCCGGATATTGTTGTCATTGTGGAATGATAATCATTGGGAGATACTCTACCGGGATGAATATCTTGTACAAACCTTGTGGGAAATGACATGATAATCGGTAACCTATTATTGCTCAAGACCCATATAATAAGATGATTGATGTTTGGTTACCGCCGGGGACCAATGTAACGTGACAACTTGAGAAGGTAGATAAGTTTGATAGGATCATTGTCGTGTGACTCACGTGATGAAGTAAAGGTAGATAATCATCGCCGGACTCACGTGATGATGTTGGTAGGATCAACGTCGGGACCTCATGTGATGAAGTTGATAGGATCATCGCCGGGACCGACGTGATGGTTGGTAGGATCGCCGCCAGACTAACGTGATGGAGTTGGTAGGATCAACGTCGGGATTGACGGATGAAGTTGATATGATCACTACCGGGACCGCGTGATGAAGTTGATAAGATCACCGCCGGACCACGTGATGAAGTTGATAAGATCACCGCTGGGACCGATGGAAGTTGATGGTGGATCACCGACTCATGTGATGAAGTTGATGTAGATGCCGATTATAGTAGTAGATTTGTTGGAGAGATCCGTTTGTGTCAGGAGCAAGGGCCTGGGATTAAGAGATTATCTATGGATTAATATAATTCGGGATGATGGGTACTTTAGTTGTCATCCCAATTCCTAGAGTCCGTAGTAATTGCGGTTTCTATTCGCAGATGTTTATGAACAAATACTTATTGTCATGCATATAATCATTCAAAGCAAACATTGGACTTATGCAAACAAAATGATAAAAGTAAAATGGAACCGGAAAAGGAAATTGATTGACTTTCTAAAAGGAAACCTATAGATAAGTGCTCATGTACAAAGAGACAAATATCCTAGTAAGAGAATTTTTAAAAAATTTAGAAAACAAAGAAAAGCTATGTGGAAACAATCTCGCTGGGTTTCAACTCGCTATTGCTCATATTTTCGACTATCTCATCTCCTTGCCGCCAAGAAAGTGATCAAACCATCCGCGCCATTTGAAGCTTGAATCTGATAGTGATGTAATCAGAATTAAATGATCTCGATGAGACATAGTCGACGCTTTAATCCCTAACTTTTCCTAGATTGCCTCTTTCGGTTTTCATTTCAATATCTTTTGCCCAAGCCGCTTTTGTGTTTTCGACTTGTCGAGTGTACATTTTGTATATATGTCCTTAACTTTGCCCTAACCTTTGGTTCGCTGTAACGCCTCTTATTTTTTCCTAGGCCACCAACCAGCGGGTCTCGCGATACGTAGTATTTTTGACTATGTCTGCATCACGGATGGTGGAAGTTTTCTCCGTCCATAGTGTAGAATCATGGCTTCGCTAGAAAATACTTTTTTGACTACAAATGGTCCCTCATGTGAGCCATTTCCCTCGGATCACCTTGTAAGATGATGCGCTGATACTATATCGCCCACTTAGTATGCTCGCCTGACTTTCCTATTGAAGGCTTTGATCATGCGCTTGATATGCCCGTCCATGGCAATGGTCAAGAGCCATTTCTCATCGATCGTTAACTGTCAGTTGAACCGACCCATCTGCCTCGCCTAACTGTGTCCTGATTACTCCGAGAGGGTATCTCGAACCTTGATAGGTAGAACTACCTATACCATATATGAGAGAGAAAGGGGTTGCCTATGTGGATGTTTGTATGGTAAAAGGTGCAACCCATGGAGAGAGAATGGAAACATCTCATGCCAACTTATAAGTCACTATCATCATCCGATGATCTTCTTAAGATTCTTATCATGCCTACGCGCCATTCATCTTTGGATGATATGGAGAAAAGTTGTGATGCTTAATCTTGAACCGCATGCGAGTTCAGAATCATCTTGCTATTAAGGTTGGTACCATTATTCGTGATAATCCTTTCGTAGGATGCCGCATCGATGATGAGATATGTTTGATGAATGAGCCACGACATTCTTGGTAACAGATGCAAACGAGGTTGCTTCTACCCATTGGTAAAGTAATCGATAGCGATTTAGGATGAATGGTGTCCATTAGATGTGGTAGGTTTTATTTCTTGGATCATGTCAATGCCCCACATTGCTAAAGGCCACGGGCGGTGAGAACATTCAATGGAACCGGAGGTGGTGTATTTTGTCTCGCATATCCGGTATTTGTGACAAGATCGAGCATAGTGATAACAATCGCCCATAGGACCAATAGTAACCGCTCTCGAATCTTCTTACCATTGTATGTCCACCGGAGTCAAGATCAAATACACCTTCATGTAACTCTTCCATAATTCGCTCAATTGTTTTCTTATCTATCAGAATACTTGGAGAAATGACTTGTTTGTTTTGCATTGTCGCAAATGTTATGATAGCAAGAGTCGCCACAAACTTTTCTTTTATCCAATTAAGGGAAGGCGAAAAGAACAGAAAAGACCTTGTTAGATTCCGGTAAGGAGGTGGTTATGAAAAGGGAAGGTGTTAGCACTCTTTCCATCCGTAGTTATCTACGGGCTCTAATTGCTTAGCTCACTTTAATTGCTTTTTGTGTGTGTGTTTGAAAAGATTTTGAAAAGGTATCGCTTTGATCAGAATGACCACGCCGGAATGTATACTGGTATTTGGAAATGTTTTGTTTTAAAAGGATTTTGTAATGATCACTGAATGTACAAAGTATTTGAAAATGTTTTTGAAAGTGTGAGGTGTAAATTTTTTTTGATTGAGCAAGCAGAGACTTATTACCTACTCGTAATCCGGTCAAGCGTGTTATTTTTCTTTCCTTTAGAAGACTATCCTTATCATTGATTGATAAAACCTTATTCTGGATGTAAAAGGGACATTCGGAGGGACATTGAGTGGTCAAGAGGGGAGTTGTTTGAGGATCCTAGCATATTCAGGGACGATCATCACTTTCAGAGGGCAACAATCGAGGACAAGATCATATATTCGTAGGCAACATCGAGGACTATGATCTTTAGGTCGAAGGACCTGTGATGATATTTTATAGGCAACTATGCTAAGATACCCCACGCTCGTGGACATGACCATTATTCATAAGGCAACGAGAGAGGATACCCTAAGGTGGGTGCAAGTGTGAAGAGTGTGTTGTATTCGATATTTTATCTTATGATTAGAGGTGATATATGTTGTTTTAATCTTGCCATACACTAATTACTAGTGCTTAATAGGTAAAATAAATTGCAAAATGTAAAGGTCCCACGCTATTACATGGTCATGGATACATATATAGATAAGTAAAGACAGAAATGTAAAGGTCCTACTATTACATGATAAAAAATCGCAACCTATACAACCTTTCTAGAATTTAAATGGAATAATAAATGAAGGTCTAATGAAAACCTAAATCCTAATATTTTTGGTATTTGAAAGTTAATGTTAATATGAGAAAAACCTAGTTCTAATTGATTTTAATTAAAAAGATTTAATGAAAATTAACCTAAATTAAACTAATTAAGTTAATTAATAAAAGCATGGGGAACATTATTTGTGAAATTACCTAATTAAACTAATTATTTAACCTAATTACTAATTAAATTAATTAAATTAAATAAAGGAAATAAGAAAAGGTAAAAAATAAATAAACAAAGAAAATCCATCGAGCCTGACGAAAGTCGCCACGTAAGCCTTTCGTGAGTGGCGCCATTGCACCGTAAACCGGAGTTTACGGGAGAATTTACTGAGGGTCGGGTTGTGGCTTCAGATTCGAAGCGGTCCAAAAATGGGGCTTCGGAGATTCTCGTTGCCGGGACGCCCAAAAGCCTGAGCTTCGGGATTTGTTGTCGAAGGGTCTGTAAGTTGGGGTTTAGAGACTCGATCTAGACGCCCGTAAGCCGGAGCTTCGGGATTCCGATCTCGACGCCCGTGTTTGAGCTCGAGGATTCTGCTGTCGAAAAGGATCTGTCGGAACTGGGTGTGCCTCCGGGGATCCGTGGTCGGAGCTGGGGTGGTGCCTCTAGGATCCGTGGCCGGAGCTCGGAGGCGCACTCTAAGGGGTCCAGGTTGGAACCAAATGCGCCAAGGTGTCATCTTCGCTTGAATTTTCAAACTTTTACCCACGGTTCGTCATTACCATACCCCTACAAGAAATCAAACTAAAAATACGCAGAATATAAATCATTATTTAGATCATGGATCAACTCGATTGATCCCCAATGTGATAAGACCACCGTTTCATCCAATTTATCCTATTTTGAAATCTCTAATTCGAGCTCATGAACCCTAGCCATGGCAAATTTTATTCTTGTGCTAAAACTCAAATCAAACCATCCGTAAAGTTTACAAACATCACCCAAACACAAATATGCAATCAATTGTGATAAAATGCATGAATCAATGAAATCGATTAGTTTTGTGAGCAAATCGTGATTATGGATTTCGTGATTCGGAAGTTTCAAGGTCATGAATGGTCGGATCAATTCGAGGACCTCAGAACGGTTGGGATGCTTGGAAGGGCTTGAATCGAGCTAAACCTAGCCAAGTTGCTTTAGGTGCTACAGTTTTTCAAGCTTGGTTAGGTTCTACAGACTTCAAAAACTCTCCTCTAGGGTTTAAACCTCTAAATTTATAGAGGATGGATTTAGGTTGAGCCTGATGAGAAAATATATCCCATTCAATGTAGTATATTTGATTTGTCAATCTTGATCAAATATTGCCAATTTGTACCAATCTTGCTAATCACTCAATTTTCGAATTTCGTGCTATTTAATAGGTATCTTGGACCTGAGAATGTTTAATATACAAATTCTTGCATTGATTGATTTATTTTTTGCTATTTTATTTTAATTAAATTGACTTTAAATGAATCAAAATAAATAAAATAAAAGCTCAAGGGCGAGATTGGCTTGGAGGTTCTAATTGTGATTAGAAACAAGTTTGAACCAAGAAAAGTTGCCCATTTGGAAAATTTGATTTTCTCAAGTATTTCTTTATGACCTCCTCAAAAATGCCCAACTTGTACAACTTGTATCTTGCTCAATTTTAATTTTTTTGGGTGTCTGGGACTTTTGAAATCTCAATATGTCCTCTAAACATCCCTTTGGTCTCATCTTCATTGAAGTTTCCATGCTCATGAACACTTCTTTGCAAAAATGACATTTTGTTGACTTTTTAAAAGGACTGTAATATTTTGATCTATAACTTCCAAATGAAGCATTTCCAACCCAACCTTAGAGATATGAAGTTATAGAGAATTGAATTCCCTTTAAATGAGCTTGGTAGACAAATTTCTCGATAAAGTATGTGAAAGTTATGCATGGTCAAAGTTCTGTTGACTTTGTCCAAGAACCCAATTTAGAAACTGACTTTTGATCGTATCTTAATCATGGTCAAACCTTGACCAAATGATGAATATTAATTCAAACATTGGTTTTGACCAAAATTATGAAGTTTGACTGATGTTGACCAATTGACTTTTTGTCCAATATAGTTGACAACCATTTGAGCATTGATGAGCAAATTTGACTGTAAGGCCAAACTTGATACGTGAACCTCAGCAAATGATGAGGTATGATGACCACTTATAACACTGAAATCCATCTTGACTTGAGAGGAACAACACCCTAGTTTGATTGATTGTTAGAGAGGGTTTGTCTGTCAACTGTGAAACTCTCGAGTATGGAGTCATGGATTGTCTTGAAAGTAGGAGGAAAATTTTGGGGTATAACATCTACACATCGGAGTAAGGTCAGTCATGGTTGCGCTTGTATAAGACGTAGTTACTAAGAAAGAACTTAGTGCGAATCTTCTTAGAACTTCTTATCGTTGATGATGCCCTTCTGTGGTATTCTCGAAATGAGATACCTCTTCACTATAGAACCAAGGTTTCTCCTCTACGCCTTGTATCAAGTTTGCAACAAGATGTCGGTTCGCCTAGTCTTTCAATAGTGATCCGAGAGCTTCATTGTCCCATCCGACTTTGAACATAGATGACATATATATAACCCGTTTAAGCAATTGATTCTCTTCTCACGGATATGTTTCAGTGATTTCTTCAAGTAGGACCGATTCAACACATGTTCTTGATACTGAATAAGATTTGATGTTTCATGCCATTCACCTTGATCTAACTAATCACCAAAGCCGAGTTCCATACTTGCAAGAACTTGATCCTCAAGTCAATAGCAACTTTGATACCCATGATGCACGCTTCAGATTCAACCATATTACAGGCAATTGAAACATAGTCCGTGGTGAAAGGTGTGCTTAACCGCTTTTAAGAGATGTAATTACAACGCCAACAAGTACTAAGCAAGTAGAAGCTCCATCAAGAACATGGTCCATCGGGATCCCGACTTAGGTCTTTCGTCTCTGGGTCCAAGATTTTGTAATCAAGGAATAACATAATATCCTCGTCGGAACTCGAAAGCATAGACTCGTAGTCATCTATGGCTTAATGAGCTAAATGATCAGCTACTACGCTTTCCTTTGATTTTTGGGTAGTATACCGGATGTCGACCTAATAAGATCATTTTCCATCTTGTTATTCTTCCCGGAGAGAGGGTTTCTCAAGATATATTTTATCGGTCCATTTTAGAGATCAAGGAAAGTAGTCAACATACTATCTTAGTCGGGAGCACCTGTTAAAGCTGCAAGTTTTCTAGGCCGTGAGTATCTTGTTCACGCCCCAAACTTTTTGCTAAGATAGTATATATTGCCCAACACACACCCCATGAGGTCTCAAATACCATAAGTTACATGATCATATGTTCCTCTTTGACTGGTGGTATCATGTAGTACTCCTTAATTTTGTCAAAACATCCGCAATCGCCGCTCCATTTTACCACTTGATCTTTCTTCAAGAATTTGAAGATTGGCTCAAGTAGTAGTTAGATGTGCAATGAACCCACAATATTGTTCGGTCCTAGGAAACCCGAATTCTTCTCGCAAGAGACAGGACGGGCATTTCAATAGCTTTGACCCTCAAGGGTCAACTTCAACTTTACCACCAATTATGAAACCCGGTGAGTTTTTCGATCCGACTCCAAAGGTGCATTGTTCTGGATTAAGTCTCAACCTATATTTCTTAGTCTATCAAATAGTTTCGCAATGATTAAGATGTTCTTCTTCAGATGTGATCGAGCTACCATGTCGTTGATTTAGACCTCTATCTCGTGATGTATCATGTCATGAATAAAGCCACCATAGCACCGACATGGTCAAGACTTTAAACCAATGGTATGACTTTGTAGCAAAGTGCCCAATGTGTAATGAAAGTAAACTTTTCCATGTCTTGGAGCCATCTTGATCCGATTGTACCGGGAGAAACCATCCATGAAGGAGAAAATGTTGTGCTAGCGCATTGTCAACCATGACATCAATACGTGGGAGCGTAAAATCGCCTTTTCTGCCTTTACAAGTCTCGTAATTCACGCACATGTGCACTTTGCCATCCTTTTAGGTACGGGTACCACGCTTTGTAATCCAATCGTGGATAAGAAGTAACCGCTTAAGAAACCGACATTGAATTGTCTCATAACTGGATTTTAATTTTCTAACATTTCAGACGACAATACCTGACCTTGCTTTCACCGGAAAACCTTCCTTCGTTGGTAGTCGGTGTGCTACAATTTCAATGTCTAGACTGGCATGTCCTCATACATAAGCATTGGCAAAACTGATATCTGATTAATCTTCCTTAACACTGCTCTCAAGACCCGCCTCCTATCTTGATTTCTTTTCGCCTTTGTTGGTAACCTAGATTCACAAACATTGGTTCTTCGTGGTGGCTGCGGCTTCTTTCGGCTTGGTAGATCGTATTATCAAGTCATATTTAGCAATAACAAAGATAATCAAGTATCGACTAGATTCAAAGTGAATGGGATCTGCGCAGTATGCTGGTGTGTAAGAACACAACTTTAAGGTGATAAAGTAAAGAAAGATTGAGAGCATAATATTTGAATGCAAAAAGTCCAATGATTATTGAATGAATATGCGAATGACATATAATAACCCTCACAACGAGCCAAACTGGAATTATCCAAAGCGAAAAGCTGAAAAAAGCATTATCATGTCTAAAGGAGATTGATGTAACATCTTCGCCTTCCAATTATTGAGTCCATCCTCAGAGTCGGAAGATCCAATTGTTGATGTCAAGTCACCATCGTCATCTTCTTCCATAGCATGAATTTCGTTTCTTGTTGATGCGAAACGAGGGTCCCCAACACGCTCTCAAACAAGATTATCTTCTAACCAGAGGTAGTCAAACCAGTATTTATTTGAATGGAAAGTCCGCAGCTAACCCAAATAGTACAACCTCCTTCTTAACTACAATCTTCATCTTTTGAGAGGCCATCTTCGTGAATTCTAGTAACTCAATGTGAGTAACAGAGAGTCGATGTATGACCAGGAACTATCAAAGCTGATGAAGTCAAATTCACCTTCAATTTCGATGTATTTAAGTCTTCAAAATATGGTGAAAATTGAAGAACATAAATTAAGATAACTGATGAAATTGAAGTGAATATAAGTCTCAAAAATCTTATGAAATTTGAAGTGATTATAAGTCTTCGTAAATTAGATGAAATTTGAACTCAATATAACCTTCGTAAAATCGAAATTGAAGTGAATATAAGTCTTAAAAAATTAGATGAAATTTGAAGTGAATATAAGTCTTCGTAAAAACTGTGTGAAAGTTGAGTGAATATTAGTCTTCGTAAAACTGTAAAAAGAAGTGAACATAAAACTTAAGATAATCAATGAAATTGAAGTGAATATAAGTCTTAAGAAAATTAGGTGAAAATGAAGTGAACAAAAATCTCAAGATAATCTAATGAAATTTGAAGTGAATATAAGTCTTAGAAAACTGGATGAAATAAGAAGAATATATGTATTGAGAAAAGATGAACTGAAGTGAATTAGTGAATGAAGATTATAATCTTAAGATAATTTGATGAAATTTGAAGCGATATGTCTCCGTAAAAACTGATGAAATTAAAGTGAATAAAAGTCTTCGTATCCGATGAAATTTGAAAGTAATATGTCTTCGTAAAATCAGTGAAAATTGAAGTGAACATAAATCTAAGATAATCTAATGAAATTTGAAGTGAATATAAGTCTTCAAGAAATTTATGAAATTTGAAGTGAATATAAGTCTTTAGAAAATTAGATGAAATGAAGTAATATAAGTCTTAGAAAATCCGTGAAATTGAAGTGAATATAAGTCTCTAAAATACTGAAATTTGAGGTGAATATAAGTCTTTAGAAAATCAGAAATTGAAGTAAATATAAGTCTTCGTAACTTGCAAAAATTGAAGTGAACATAAACTTAAGATAACTGATGAAATTTGAAGTGAATATAAGTCTTCGTAAAATCATGAAATTTGAAGTGAATAAAGTCTTAAAAATCGATGAAATTTGAAGTGAATATAAGTCTTTAGAAAATCTTGTGAAATTTGAAGGAAATAATTCATCAAAAATCAAGTAGAATTAAAGTGAATATAAATCTTCGTAAAATCTAGTGAAATAGTGAATGTAAGTCTTCGTATCTCGTTGAAATTGAAGTGAATATAAGTCTTAGAAAATTTGCGTAAAATTGAAGTGAATATAAGTCTCTAAAATCCGGTGAAAATTAGTGAATTAAATCTTAAGATAATCAATGAAATGAAGTGAATATAACTTCGTAAAATTTGAAGAATTTATGAATATAAGTCTTTAAAATATGATGAAATTTGAAGTGAATATAAGTCTTCAAAAAATCTGAAAGTTGAAGTGAATATAAGTCTTGAAAATATAGAAAACAAGTGAATATAAGTCTTCAAAAAATTCGGAAATTTGAAGTGAATATAAGTCTTAGAAAATCGATGAAATTGAAGTGAATATAAGTCTTCTAAAATTAGATGAAATTTGAAGTGAATATGTCTCGTGAAAATCATGAAAATTGAAGTGAATATAAGTCTTTAGAAATCATGAAATTAGAAGTAATATAAGTCTTCGTAAAATCGATGAAATTAGAAGTGAATATAAGTCTTCAAAAATCTGTGAAATTGAAGTGTACATAAATCTTAAGATAATTTGATAAATTGAAGTGAATATAAGTCTTCGTAAAATTTGATGAAATTTGAAGTGAATATAAGTCTTCGAAAATATGATGAAATTTAAAGTGAATATAAGTTCAAAGAACCTGAAATTGGTGAATATATCTTCAAAAATCTGGTGAAAATTGAAGTGAACTTAAATCTAAGATAACTGATGAATTGAAGTGAATAAGTTCTAAGATCTCTGAAAATTGAAGTGAATGTAAATTCAAAATCATGAAATTGAAGTGAACATTAATCTTAAGATAACTGATGAAATTTGAAGTTAATATAAGTCTCCAATATCTGGTGAAATTTAAAGTGAATAAAGTCTTCGTAAAACTGATGAAATTTAAAGTGAATATACTTAAAAACTGTGAAAATTGAAGTGAATATAATCTAAGATAATCCATGAAATTTAAGAATAAAGTCTTCAAGAAATCTTATGAAATTTGAAGTGAATATAAGTCTTTAGAAAATTAGATGAAATTGAAGTGAATATAAGTCTTTAGAAAATCGTGAAAAATGAAGTGAATAAGTTCAAAAATTATGAAATTTGAGGTGAATATAAGTCTTTAGAAAATCATGAAAATTGAAGTTAATATAAGTCTTCCAAAACTGTAAAAAATTGGTGAATATAAAACATAAGATAATTGATGAAATTGAAGTGAATATATGTCTCGTAAAATCTGATGAAATTCAAGAGAATAAAAGTCTTTAAAAAATTAGATGAAATTGAAGTGAATATTAGTCTTGAAAATTGTGAAATTTGAAGGAATTTAATTCATCAAAATCTAGTGAAAATTAAAGTGAATAAATCTTAAGAAATCTAGTGAAAATTAAAGTGAATGTAAGTCTCTAAAACTGCTGAAATTTGAAGTGAATATAAGTCTTTAGAAAATTGCAAAAGTTGAAGTGAATATTAGTCTTTAAAACTGTGAAAATTGAAGTGAATATAAATCATAAAGATAATCATGAAATTTAGTGAATATAACATTTCAAAATTTGAAGAAATTGAATGAATATAAGTCATCGAAATATGATGAAATTTAAAGTGAATATAAGTTTTCAAAATGGTGAAAGTCAGTGAATATAAGTCTTGAAAATATGTTGAAATTTAGTGAATATAAGTCTTAAATCGTGAATATTGAATTGAATATAAGTCTTTAAAATTGGATGAAATTTAAAGTGAATATAAGTTCTAAAATTAGATGAAATTTGAAGTGAATATAAGTCTTCAACAACCGTGAAAATTGAAGTGAATATAGTCTTAGAAAACTTATGAAATTAGAAGTGAATATAAGTCTCAAAATCATGTAAAGTGAAGTGAATAGTAGTCTTCAAAAAAATCATGAAATTAGTGAACATAAATCTTAAGATAATCATGAAATTTGAAGTGAATATATCTTTTGAAATTTGAAATGATATAAGTCTCTAAAATATGATGAAAGCAAGAATATAAGTCTCCAAAGAACTTATGAAAATGAACTGAATATAAGTCCAGAAAATCTTAGAAAAAATGTAGTGAATATAATCTAAGATAATCATTGAATTTTAAGTGAATATAAGTTTTAGAAAATATTATGAAATTTAAGTGAATATAAGTCTTTATAAATCATTGAAATTAGTATATATTTTCGTAAATCAGAAAATGGTGAATACAAATCTTAAGATAACTGATGAAATTTGAAGTGAATATAAGTCTTCATAAAATCTTATGAAATTTGAAGTGAATATAAGTCTTTGAAAATTAGATGAATTTAGTGAATATAACTCTTCGAAAATCTGGTGAAATTTGAAGTGAATATGTCTTCAAAAATTAGATGAAATTGAAGTAATATAAGTCTTCGTAAAACTCAGAATGTTGAAGTGAATATTATCAGAAAACTGAAAATTGAAGGAATATAAATTTTAAGATAATCGATGAAATTTGAATGAATATAAGTCTTAAGAAAATCAATGAAATTGAAGTGAACAATATCTTAGATAATCATGAAATTTGAAGTGAATATAAGTCTTAGAAACTGGATGAGTAAAGTAAAATATATTCAGAAAATTAGATGAAATTTGAAGTGAATATAAGTCTCCAAAACTGTGAAATTTAAAGTGAATAACTAAGATAACTTAAATTATATATATATTCTAATGAAATTAAGTGAACATAAATTTAAGATAACTGGCGTTGAAGTGAATAAAAGTCTTCAAGAAATTTATGAAATTTGAAGTGAATATAATCTTCGTAAACTCATGTGAATTATGATTATAATCTTTGAAAATCATTAAATGAAGTGAATAAGCTCTTCGGATCTAGAAAATTGAAGTGAATAAATCTTCTAAAACTGTGAAAATGAAGTTAATCTTTAAGATAATCATGAAATTTGAAGTAATATATCTTCTAAAATCATGAAATTTAGTGAATAAAAGTCTTAAAATCCATGAAATTTGAAGTGAATATGTCTTCGTAAAATTTGGTGAAAATTGAAGTGAACATAAATCTAAGATAACTGAGAAATTTGAAGTGAATATAAGTATCAAAGAAATCTTATGAAATTTGAAGTTAATATAAATTAGAAAATCGGGTGAAAATTGAAGGAATATAAGTCTTCTGAAAATTAGATGAAATTGGTATATAAGTCTTAGAAAATTAGGTGAAATTGAAGTGAATATAAGTCTTCCAAAACTTGAAATTTAAGTGAATATAAACTCAAGATCTGATGAAATGAAGTGAACAGTTCAAATCCATGAAATTTGAAGAGAATAAAACCTTTAAAAATCGGATGTAATTTGAAGTGAATATAAGTCTAGAAAATCTTGTTAAATGAAGGAATTAATCATCAAAAAATATGGTGAAAATTAAAGTGAATATAAGTCTTCGAAAATCTAGTGAAAATTAAAGTGAATAAGTCTCGAAAATCTGGAAATTTGAAGTGTATAACTTTTGAAAATGCAAAGTTAGTGAATATTAGTCTTCGTAAAACCGTGAAAATGAAGTGAACATAAATCTTAAGATAATCTGATGAAATTTGAAGTGAATATATCTTTTCTGAAAATTTAAAGAAATTTGAAATGATCATAAGTTTCTCAAAAATCCGTGAAAGTTGAAGTGAATATAAGTCTTTGAAAATATGTTGAAAGTTGAAGTGAATATAAGTCTTCAAAAATTCTGGTGAATATTGAATTGAACATTAGTCTCCAGAAAATCGGAAGAAATTTAAAGTGAATATAAGTCTTCAGAAAACGATGAAATTTGAAGTGAATATAAGTCTTCAGAAAATCTGGTGAAAATTGAAGTGAATATAAGTCTTTAGAAAATCAGATGAAATTAGAAGTGAATATAAGTCTTCAGAAAATCAGGTAAAAATTGAAGTGAATAGTAGTCTTCGAAAAATCTGGTGAAAATTGAAGTGTACATAAATCTTAAGATAATCTGATGAAATTTGAAGTGAATTCTTCAGAAAATTTGATGAAATTTGAAGAATATAAGTCTTCAGAAAATATGATGAAATTTAAAGTGAATATAAGTCTTCAAAGAATCCGGTGAAAATTGAAGTGAATATAAGTCTTCAGAAAATCTGGTGAAAATTGAAGTGAACATAAATCTTAAGATAATCTGATGAATTTTGAAGTGAATATAAGTCTTTAGAAAATATTATGAAATTTGAAGTGAATATAAGTCTTTAGAAAATTTGATGAAATTTTGTGAATATAAGTTCGTAAAAATCGTGAAAATTGAAGTGAACTAAATCTTAATAATCTTATGAAATTTGAAGTGAATATAAGTCTCTTCATAATCTTCGTAAAATTAGAGTAAATTTGAATGAATATTAGTCTTCTAAAATCCGTGAAAATTGAAGTGAATATAAGTCTTCACAAAATTAGATGAAATTAAGTGAATATGTTTTCGTAAAACTGTGAAAGTAGAAGAATATTAGTCTCTAAACTAGTAAAAATTGAAGTGAATATAAAACTTAAGATAATCTGATGAAATTTGAAGTGAATATAAGTCTTAAGAAAATCAGGTGAAAATTGAAGTGAACAAAAATCTCAAGATAATCTGATGAAATTTGAAGTGAATATAAGTCTTTAGAAAATTTGATGAATTAAGAAGTAAATATATACCAGAAATTGATGAACTTTGAAGAATATATGTTCGAAACTGGTGAAAATTGAAGTGAACATTGTCTTAAGATAATCTGATGAAATTGAAGTGAATATAAGTCTCCTTAAAATTTGGTGACATTTAAAGTGAATAAAAGTCTTCCGAAAATTTGATGAAATTTGAAGTCAATATATGCCTTCAGAAAATCTGGTGAAAATTGAAGTGAACATAACTCCTAAGATAATTCAATGAAATTTGAAGTGAATATAAGTCTCAAGAAATCTTATGAAATTGAAGTGAATATAAGTCTTAGAAAATTAGATAAATTTGAAGTGAAATATAAATTTAAGATAACTGATGAAATTTGAAGTGAATATAAGTCTTCGTAGAATCATGAAATTTGAAGTGAATATAAGTCTTCGTAAATATGATGAAATTTAAAGTGAATATAAGTTCTAAAATCGATGAAATTTGAAGTGAATATAACTTTTCAAATATGGTGAAAATTGAAGTGAATATAAATCTTAAGATCCTATGAATTTTGAAGTGAATATAAGTCTAGAAAATTAGATGAAATTTGAAGTGAATATGTCTTCGTAAACTGTGAAATTGAAGTGAATATAAGTCTTCAGAATATCATATGAAATTTATGAATATAAGTCTTCAAAATCAAAATTGAAGTGAATATAGTCTTAGAAACTGGTGAAATTAGAAGTGAACATAAATCTTTTAAGATAATCATTATGAAATTTAGTTTAAATATAAGTTTTTAGAAAATATGATGAATTTGAAGTGAATATGTCTTCAAAAATCTGTGAAAGTTGAATTGAATATAAGTCTTTGAAAATATGTTGAAATTTGAAGTGAATATAAGTCTCAAAAAATCCGTGAATATTGATGAATATAAGTCTTCAAAATCGATGAAATTAGTGAATATAAGTCCGTAAAATTAGATGAAATTTGAAGTGAATAAAAGTCTTAAGAAAAATCCGTGAAAATTGAAGTGAATATAAGTCTTTAGAAAATCAGATGAAATTAGAAGTGAATATAAGTCTTTAAAAACAGTAAAAAAAAATTGAAGTGAATAAGTCTTCAAAATGTGGTGAAAATTGAAGTGAATATAAATCTTAAGATAATCCATGAAATTTGAAGTGAATATGTCTAAGATAATTTGATGAAATTCAAAGTGAAATAAGTCTTCAGAAAATATGATGAAATTTAAGTGAATATAAGTCTTCAAGAATCCTATGAAATTTAGTGAATATAAATCTAAGATAATCCATGAATTTGAAGTGAATATAAGTCTTAGAAAATTATATGAAATTGAAGTGAATATAAGTCTTAAAACCATGAAATTGAAGTGAATATAAGTCTTCAGAAAATCATATGAAATGGTGAATATAAGTCTCGTAAAATCGTGTAAAATTGAAGTGAATAAGAGTCTTTAGAAAACTGAAAATTGAAGTAAATATAAATCTTAAGATAATCCGATGAAATTTAAGTGAACAAATATATATGTTTTCAGAAAATATGATGAATTTATAGTGAATATAAGTCTTATAAACTGAGAAAATTGGAGAATATGTCATTAGAAAACTGTGAAAAATTGAAATATAAATCTTAAGATAATTTGAAATTTGAAGGAATATAAGTCTTATAAAAAATATTATGAATTGAAAGTGCAAATAAGTCTTTAGAAAATCTGATGAAATTTGAAGAATATAAGTTCAGAAAATCAGAAAATTAAATAATATAATTAAGATATCAAAGAAATTGAAGATTAAGTCTTGAAAATCAAGAAATGAAGTAATTATAACTTTAGAAAATTAGATGAAATTTGAAGGAATTAAGTCTTAGAAAATCTCATGAAAATTGATGTAATATAAGTCTTTGAAAAATCGATAATGAAGTTATAAGTCTAAGGAAAATTAGGTGAAAATTAAGTGAAGTTACTGTAAATTTCTTGCAAATTAGAAACATAAATTGTAAGAAGATAATGATTAAATTAGAAGTGAATAAGTTCAAAAACCATGAAATTGAAGTGAATATAAGTCTCGTAAAAAATCAAAATTGAAGTGAATATATGTCTCTAAAATCGATGAAATTTGAAGTGAATATAATCATAAAATCAAAATTGAAGAAAATAAGTCTTCTAAAATCAGAAAAATTGAATTGAACATCTTAAGATAATCAATAAATTTGAAGTGAATATAAGTCTTCGTAAAATTTGAAAGAAATAAGTGAATATAAGTTCAAAAATATGATGAAATTTAAAGTGAATATAAGTCTTCAAAAATTCTGGTGAAAGTTGAATTGAATATAAGTCTTTGAAAAATATGTTGAAATTTGAAGTGAATATAAGTCTTCAAAAAATCTGGTCAATATTGGATTGAACATAAGTCTTCAAAAATCGGATGAAATTTGAAGTGAATATGTCTTCGTAAATTAGATGAAATTTGAAGTGAATAAAAGTCTTAAGAAAATCTGGTGAAAATTGAAATGAATATAAGTCTTTAGAAAATCAGATGAAATTAGAAGTGAATATAAGTCTTTAAAAATGGTGTGAATTGAAGTGAATAGTAGTCTTCTAAAATGGTGAAATTAGTGAACATAACTAAGATAACTGATGAAATTTGAAGTAATATAAGTCTTAAGAAATTTGATGAAATCTAAAGTGAATAAGTTTCAGAAAATATGATGAAATTTAGTGAATATAAGTCTTCAAAGAACCAGGAAATTGGTGAATATAAGTCATCGTAAAACTGTGAAAATTGAGTGAATATAAATCTTAAGATAATCTGATGAATTTGAAGTGAATATAAGTCTTTAGAAAATATTATGAATTTGAAGTGAATATAACTCTTCATAAAATCTGATGAAATATGAAGTAAATATAAGTCTTGAGAAAATTAGATAAAATTTGAAGTGAATTTAAGTCTTCAGAAGATCTGGTGAAAATTGATGTAAATATAAGTCTTCAGAAAACAGTTGAAATTTGAAGTGAACATAAGTGTTCAGAAAATCTGCCAAAAATTAAAGTGAATATTACTCTTCAAAAAATCTGTTGAAAATTGAAGTGGACATAAATCTTAAGATAATCTGATAAAATTTGAAGTCAATATAAGTCTTCAAATAATCTGGTGAAAATTGAAGTGAACATAAATCTTAAGATAATCTGATGAATTTTGAAGTGAATATAAGTCTTCAGAAAATCTGATGAAATTCGAAGTGAATATAAGTCTTCAGAAAATATGATGAAATTTAAAGTGAATATGTTCTAAAATCAGATGAAATTGAAGAATATAATTTTCAAATATGGAAAAATTGAAGTGAATATAAACTTAAGATAATCCGATGAATTTTGAAGTGAATATAAGTCTTTAGAAATTAGATGAAATTTGAAGTGAATAAGTCTTCGAAAATCAGGAAAATTGAAGTATATAAGTCTTCGAAAATCATAATGAAATTTTAAGGGAATATAAGTCTTCAAAATCAAAATTGAAGTGAATAGTGTCTTTAGAAAATCATGAAATTGAAGTAAATATAAATCTAAGATAATCTGATGAAATTTGAAGAAATATAAATAAAATATGATGAATTTTAAAGTGAATATAAGTCTTATAAAATCCTATGAAAATTGATGAATATAAGTCTTAGAAAATCTGTAAAATTGAAGTGAATATAAATCTGAAGATAATTTTATGAAATTTGAAGTGAATATAAGTCTTTATAAAATATTATGAAATTGAAAGTGCATATAAGTCTTTAGAAAATCTGATGAAATTTGAAGTGAATATAAGTCTTCAGAAAATCAGGTGAAAATTAAAGTGAACATAAATCTTAAGATAATGTGTTGAAATTTGAAGTGAATATAAGTCTTTAGAAAATCTGATGAAATATGAAGTAAATATAATTTTTGAGAAAATTAGATGAAATTTGAAGTGAATTGAAGTCTTTAGAAAATCTGGTGAAAATTGATGTGAATATATGTCTTTAGAAAATCAGATGAAATTTGAAGTTAATATAAGTCTTAAGGAAAATTAGGTGAAAATTGAAGGGAAGGTTATTCTTCAGAAATTCTTGTGCAAATTGTAGTGCACATAAGTCTTTGAAAAATATGTTGAAATTTGAAGTGAGTATAAGTCTTCAAAAAATCTGGTGAATATTGGATTGAACATAAGTCTTCAGAAAATCGGATGAAATTTTAAGTGAATATATGTCTTCAAAAAATTAGATTAAATTTGAAGTGAATATAAGTCTTTTGAAAATCAGATGAAATTAGAAGTGAATATAAGTCTTCAGAAAAATAGGTAAAAATTGAAGTGAATAGTAGTCTTCGAAAAATCTGGTGAAAATTGTAGTAATATAAATTCAAGATAACATGAAATTGAAGTGAATATAAGTCTTCAGAAAATATGATGAAATTTAAAGTGAATATAAGTCTTAAGAAAATCTAGTGAAAATTGAAGTGAACATAAATCTTAAGAAAACAGTCGAAATTTGAAGTGAATATAAGTCTTCAGAAAATCTGATGAAAATTGAATTGAACATAAATCTTAAGAAAATCTGATGAAATTTGAAGTGAATATAAGCTTTAGAGGATCTGATGAAATTTGAAGTGAATATAGGTCTTCAAATAATCTGGTGAAAATTGAAGTGGACATAAATCTTAAGATAATGTGATAAAATTTGAAGTGAATATAAGTCAATGTAACCGGTGAAAATGAAGTGAACATAAATATTAAGATAATCGGATGAAATTTGAACTGAATATAAGTCTTCAGAAATCCTAATGAAAATTGAAGTGAACATAAATTTTAAGATAATCTGATGAAAATTGAAGTGAATATAAGTCTTCAGAAAATCTGGTGAAAATTGAAGTGAACATAAATCTTAAGAAATCTGATGAAAATTGAAGTGAATATAAGTCTTCAGAAAATCTGGTGAAAATAGAAGTGAACATAAATCTTAAGATAATTTGATGAAATTTGAAGTGAATATAAGTCTTCAGAAAAACTAATTAAATTTGATGTGTATATATGTCTTTAAAAAACAAAATGAAATTTGAAGTGAATATAATAAGTCTTCGTAAAAATCGGTGAAAATTGAATAATATAAATTCAAGAAGCTTGATGAAATTTGAAGCAAATATAAGTTCACGTAAAATCAATGAACTTGAAGTGAAAATAAGTCTTCAGAAAATCTGATGAAATTTGATGTGAATATAAGTCTTAAGAAAATCTGGTGAAAATTTTATTGAACATAAATCCTAAGATAATTTATGATGAAATTGGCTTGAATATAAGTTTTCTAAAAACCTTATAAAATTTGAAGTGAATATAAGTCTTCGTAAAATCTAATGAAATTTAGTGAATATAAGTCTTAGAAAATCTGGTGAAATTTGAAGTGAATATAAGTCTTAGAAATTAGATGAAATTGAATGAATATAAGTCTTCGTAAAATCAGAAAATTATGAATATAAGTCTTCGTAAAACTGTAAAATCATGAATATAAACTTAAGATAATCTGATGAAATTTGAGATGAATATAAGTTCGAAAATCAATGAAATTTGAAGTTAATAAGTCTTTAAAAGATGAAAGTGAATATATGTTCAAAATCATGAAAATTTGAATGAACATAAATCTTGTTAACTGATGAAATTGAAGCAAATATAAGTCTACGTAAAATCTGATGAAATTTGAAGTGAATATAAGTCTTCAGAAAATCTGATGAAATTTGAAGTGAATATAAGTCTTCAGAAAATCTGATGAAAATTGAAGTGAACATAAATCTTAAGATAATCTGATGAAATTTGAGGCGAAGTTAAGTCTATAGAAAATCTGATGAAATTTGAAGTGAACATAAGCTTTAGAAAATCTGATGAAATTTGAAGTGAATATAAGTCTTCAAAAAATCTGGTGAAAATTGAAGTGGACATAAATCTTAAGATAATCTGATAAAATTTGAAGTGAATATAAGTCTTCAGAAAATCTGGTGAAAATTGAAGTGAACATAAATCTTAAGATAATCGGATGAAATTTGAAGTGAATATAAGTCTTCAGAAATCCTAATGAAAATTGAAGTGAACATAAATTTTAAGATAATCTGATGAAAATTGAAGTGAATATAAGTCTTCAGAAAATCTGGTGAAAATTGAAGTGAACATAAATCTTAAGAAATATGATGAAAATTGAAGTGAATATAAGTCTTCGTAAAACTGTGAAAAGAAGTGAACATAAAACTTAAGATAATCTGATGAAATATGAAGTGAATATAAGTCTTCAGAAAAACTAATTAAATTTGATGTGTATATATGTCTTTAAAAAACAAAATGAAATTTGAAGTGAATATAATAAGTCTTCAGAAAATCTGGTGAAAATTGAAGTGAACATAAATCTTAAGAAAATGATGAAATTTAAGTGAATATAAGTCTACGTAAAATCTGATGAAATTCAGTGAATATAAGTCTCTAAAATCTAATGAAATTTGAAGTGAATATAAGTCTTAAGAAACCAGAAAATGAAGGAATATAAATCTAAGATAATGATGAAATTTGAAGTGAATAAGTCTCGAAACCTTATGAAATTTGAAGTGAATATTACCGTAAAATCGAATGAAATTTAAAGTGAATATAAGTCTTTAGAAAGTCTGGTGAAAATTTGAAGTGAATATAAGTCTTTAGAAAATTAGATGAAATTTGAAGTGAATATAAGTCTTCAGAAAATCAGGTGAAAATTGAAGTGAATATTAGTCTTCAAAAAATCATGTAAAAATTGAAGTGAATATTAGTCTTCAGAAAATCTGGTAAAAATTGAAGTGAACATAAAACTTTAGATAATCTGATGAAATTTGAGATGAATATAAGTCTTCGGAAATTCTAATGAAATTTGAAGTTTATATAAGTCTATAAAAAATAAGATGAAATTTTAAGTGAATATAAGTCTTCAGAAAATCTGATGAAAATTGAAGTGAACATAAATCTTAAGATAATCTGATGAAATTTGAAGCGAATATAAATCTAAAGAAAATCTAATGAAATTTGAAGTGAATATGTCTTCAGAAAATCCGATGAAATATGAAGTGAATATAAGTCTTCTAAAATGATGAAATTTAAAGTGAATATAAGTCTTCAAAAAATCTTATGAAATCTGAAGTGAATATAATTGATCAGAAAATCTGGTGAAAATTGAAGTGAACATAAATCTTAAGATAATATGATGAAATATGAAGTGAATATAAGTATTCAGAAAATCTGATGAAATTTAAAGTGAATATAAGTCTTCAAAAAATCTTATGAAATCTGAAGTGAATATAATTGATCGAAACTGGTGAAATTGAAGTGAATTTAAATCTAAGATAATCTGATGAAAATTTAAGAATATAAGTTCTAAACCGTGAAATTGAAGGAATATAAATCTTAGAAAATATGATGAAATTTGAAGTGAATATAAGTCTTCTAAAACTAATTAAATTTGAAGTGAATATAAGTCTTAAAAACAAGATGAAATTTAGTGAATATAAGTCTCGTAAAATCCATGAATTTGAAGTGAATATGTCTAAAATCATGAAATTTGAAGAATATAAGTCTAAGAAAATCCGTGAAAATTTTATTGAATATAAATTCAAGATAATTTGCTGAAATTTGAAGTGAATATAAGTTTTCAGAAAACCTTATAAAATTTGAAGTGAATATAAGTCTTCAGAAAATCTAATGAAATTTAAAGTGAATATAAGTCTTTAGAAAGTCTGGTGAAAATTTGAAGTGAATATAAGTCTTTAGAAAATTAGATGAAATTTGAAGTGAATATAAGTCTTCGAAAATCAATGAAATTGAGTGAATATAAGTCTTCAAAACCGTAAAATTGAAGTGAATATAAATCTTAAGATAACTGATGAAATTTGAAGAATATAATTCTAAAAATCTAATGAAATTTGAAGTTAATATAAGTCTTTAAAAAGATGAAATGTTAAGTGAATATAAGTGTTCAGAAAATCTGATGAAAATTGAATTGAACATAAATCTTAAGATAATCTGATGAAATTTGAAGCAAATATAAGTCTACAGAAAATCTGATGAAATTTGAAGTGAATATAAGTCTTCAAAAAATATGATGAAATTTGAAGTGAATATAAGTCTTCAGAAAATCAGGTGAAAATTGAAGTGAACATAAATCTTAAGATAATCTGATGAAATTTGAGGCGAAGTTAAGTCTATAGAAAATCTGATGAAATTTGAAGTGAACATAAGCTTTAGAAAATCTGATGAAATTTGAAGTGAATATAAGTCTTCAAAAAATCTGGTGAAAATTGAAGTGAATATAACTAAGATAATCTGATAAAATTTGAAGTGAATATAAGTCTTCAAAACTGTGAAAATTGAAGTGAATAAATCTTAAGATAATCGGATGAAATTTGAAGTGAATATAAGTCTTCGTAAATCCTAATGAAAATGAAGTGAATATAAATTTAAGATAACTGATGAAAATTGAATTGAATATAAGTCTTCTAAAATCTGATGAAATTGAAGTGAATATAAATCTAAGAAATATGATGAAAATTTGAATATATAAGTCTTCGTAAACTGGTGAAAATTGAAGGAATATAAACTTAAGATAACTATGAAATATGTTGAATATAAGTTCTAAAACTAATGAAATTTGAAGTGAATATAAGTCTTTAAAAACAAAATGAAATTTGAAGTGAATATAAGTCTTCGTAAAAATCTGGTGAAAATTGAAGTGAATATAAATCTAAGACGCTTGATGAAATTTGGAATATAAGTTCAGAAAACTATGAAATTGAAGTGAATATAAGTCTCTAAAATCATGAAATTTGAAGTGAATATAAGTCTTAAGAAAATCTGGTGAAAATTTTATTGAACATAAATCTTAAGATAATTTGATGAAATTTGAAGTGAATATAAGTCTTCAGAAAACCTTATGAAATTTGAAGTGAATATTAGTCTTCAGAAAATCTAATGAAATTTAAAGTGAATATAAGTCTTTAGAAAGTCTGGTGAAAATTTGAAGTGAATATAAGTCTTTAGAAAATTAGATGAAATTTGAAGTGAATATAAGTCTTCAGAAAATCAGGTGAAAATTGAAGTGAATATTAGTCTTCAAAAAATCAGGTAAAAATTGAAGTGAATATTAGTCTTCAGAAAATCTGGTAAAAATTGAAGTGAACATAAAACTTTAGATAATCTGATGAAATTTGAGATGAATATAAGTCTTCGGAAATTCTAATGAAATTTGAAGTTTATATAAGTCTATAAAAAATAAGATGAAATTTTAAGTGAATATAAGTCTCTAAAATCTTATGAAATTAATAAATTCAAGATAACTATGAATTGAAGTGAATATAATCTAAAGAAAATTGATGAAATTTGAAGTGAATATAAGTCTTCAAAAACTGATGAAATATGAAGTATAGTCTTCGTAAAATCATGAAATTTGAAGTGAATATAAGTCTTCAAAAAATCTATGAAATAAGGAATATATAATTGATCTAAAACTGTGAAAATTGAAGTGAATATAAATCTAAAGATAATAGATGAAAATGAAGTGAATATGTCTTCGTAAACTGATGAAATTTAAAGTGAATATAAGTCTTCAAAATCTATGAAATTAAGAATATAATTGATCGTAAAACTGGTGAAATTGAAGTGAATATAAATCTTAAGATAATCCATGAAAATTTAAGTGAATATAACTTCAAAAATCAATGAAAATTGAAGTGAATATAAATCTTAAGAAAATATGATGAAATTTGAAGTGAATATAAGTCTTCGTAAAAACTAATTAATTTGAAGAATATGTCTTTAAAAACAAGATGAAATTGAAGTGAATATAAGTCTCATAAAATTCTAAGAAATTGAAGTGATAAGTTCGTAAAACTGATGAAATTTGAAGTGAATATAAGTCTTAAGAAAATCTGTGAAAATTTTATTGAATATAAATTCAAGATAATTTGATGAAATTAGTGAATATAAGTCTTTAAACCTTAAGAAAGTGAATATAAGTTCTAAAACTAATGAAATTTGAAGTGAATATAAGTCTTTAGAAAATCCGTGAAAATTGAAGTGAATATAAGTCTTTAGAAAATTAGATGAAATTTGAAGTGAATATAAGTCTTCAGAAAATCAGGTGAAAATTGAAGTGAATATTAGTCTTCAGAAAATCTGGTAAAAATTGAAGTGAACATAAAACTTAAGATAATCTGATGAAATTTGAGATGAATATAAGTCTTCGGAAAATCTAATGAAATTTGAAGTTAATATAAGTCTTTAAAAAGATGAAATTTTAAGTGAATATAATTCCAAAATCATGAAAATTGAAGTGAATATAATCAAGATAATCCATGAACAAAGTGAATATAAGTCTTCGTAAAATCGATGAAATTTGAAGTGAATATAAGTCTTCAAAAATATGGTGAAATTGAAGTGAATATAAGTCTTCGTAAAATCTGTGAAAATTGGAATATAAATCTTAAGATAACTGATGAAATTTGAAGTGATATAAGTCTTAGAAAATCAGATGAAATTTGAAGTGAATATAAGCTAGAAAATCATGAAATTTAGTGAATATGTCTTCTAAAACTATGAAAATTGAAGTGAATATAAATCTTAAGATAATCGATAAAATATGAAGAATAAGTCAAAATCGAAATTGAAGTGAATATAAATCTTAAGATAATCGGATGAAATTTGAAGTGAATATAAGTTCAAATCTAATGAAAATTGAAGTGAACATAAATTTTAAGATAATCTGATGAAAATTGAATTGAATATAAGTCTTCAGAAAATCTGGTGAAAATTAGTGAATATAAATCTTAAGAAAAATATGATGAAAATTGAAGTGAAATATAAGTCTCTAAAATCGTGAAAAATGAAGTGAATATAAAATTTAAGATAACTGATGAAATTTGAAGAATATAAGTCTCAGAAAAACTAAAAATTTGAAGTGAATATAAGTCTTAAAAACAAAATGAAATTTGAAGTGAAATATAAGTCTTCAAAAAACTGGTGAAAATTGAAGTGAATATAAATCTTAAGAAAATGATGAAATTTAGTGAATATAAGTTCAAAAACTGATGAAATTTGAAGTGAATATAAGTCTTTAAAAACTGATGAAATTTAGTGAATATAAGTCTTAAGAAAATCTGAAAATTTTAGTGAATATAAATCTAAGATAATTTGATGAAATTTGAAGTGAATATAAGTCTTCGTAAAACCTTATGAAATTTGAAGTGAATATAAGTCTTCTAAAATCTAATGAAATTTGAAGTGAATATAAGTCTTTAGAAAATCCGTGAAATTTGAAGTGAATATAAGTCTTTAGAAAATTAGATGAAATGAAGTGAATATAAGTCTTTAAAAATCTGTGAAAATTGAAGTGAATATAAGTCTTCAAAAATCATGTAAAAATTAGTGAATATAAGTCTCAAAACTGAAAAAATTGAAGAATATAAACTTAGATAACTATGAAATTTGAGTGAATATAAGTCTTCTGAAATCAATGAAATGAAGTGAATATAAGTCTATAAAAATAAGATGAAATTTTATGAATATAAGTCTTCAAACTGATGAAAATTGAAGTGAATATAAACTTAAGATAATCTGATGAAATTTGAAGGAATATAAGTCTAAAGAAAATCTAATGAAATTTGAAGTGAATATAAGTCTCGTAAAACTGATGAAATTTGAAGTGAATATAAGTCTTAAAATCCATGAAATTTGAAGTGAATATAAGTCTTCAAAAATCTAATGAAATGAAGTGAATATAATTATCGAAACTGTGAAAATTGAAGAATATAATCAGATAATATGATGAAATTTGAAGTGAATATAAGTCTTCGTAAAATCATGAAATTTGAAGTGAATATAAGTCTTCAAAATCTTATGAAATCAAGTGAATATAATTCCGTAAAACTGATGAAAATTGAAGTGAATATAAATCTAAGATAATCGATGAAAATTTAAGTGAATATAATCTTCGTAAACTGGTGAAAATTGAAGTATAAATCTTAAGAAAATATGATGAAATTTGAAGTGAATATAAGTCTTCGTAAAAACTAATTAAATTTGAAGTGAATATAAGTCTTAAAACAAGATGAAATTGAAGGAATATAAGTCTACAGAAAATCTTATGAAATTGAAGTGAATATATCTTCTAAAATCATGAAATTTAAGTGAATATAAGTCTGAAAATCTGTGAAAATTTAAGTGAATATAAATCTAAGATAATTTGATGAAATTTGAAGAATATAAGTCTTCAAAACCTTATGAAATTTGAAGTGAATATAAGTCTTCTAAAATCTAATGAAATTTGAAGTGAATATAAGTCTTAGAAAAACTGGTGAAATTTGAAGTGAATATAAGTCTTAGAAAATTAGATGAAATTTGAAGTGAATATAAGTCTCAAAAATCGTGTAAAATTTAAGTGAATAGTCTTTAAAATCATGTAAGTGAATATAAAACCTAGATAATCTGATGAAATTTGAGATGAATATAAGTCTTCTGAAAATCTAATGAAATTAGTGAATATAAGTCTTTAAAAGATGAAATGTTATGAATATAATCTAAAACTGAAAATTGAAGTGAATTAAATCTAAGATAACTGATGAAATTTAGCAAATATAAGTCTGTAAAACTGATGAAATTGAAGTGAATATAAGTCTTCAAAAATATGATGAAATTTGAAGTGAATATAAGTCTTTAAAATCGTGAAAATTGGTGAATAAAATTTAAGATAACTGATGAAATTTGAAGTGATATATATTCGAAAACCTTATGAAATTTGAATGAATATAAGTTCTAAAATCTAATGAAATTTAGTGAATATAAGTCTTTAGAAAATCGATGAAAATTGAAGTGAATATAAGTCTTCAAAAATTAGATGAAATTGAATGAATATAAGTCTTCGTAAATCAATGAAAATTGAAGTGAATATTAGTCTCGTAAAAATCCGTAAAAATTGAAGTGAATATAAACTTAGATAATCCGATGAAATTTGAGATGAATATAAGTTCGAAATTTAATGAATGAAGTTATATAGTCTATAAAAAATAAGATGAAATTTGCTGAATATAAGTCTTCGTAAAACTGATGAAAATTGAAGTGAATATAAATCTTAAGATAATCATGAAATTTGAGGCGAATATAAATCTAAAGAAAATCTAATGAAATTTGAAGTGAATATAAGTCTTCGTAAAATCATGAAATTTGAAGTGAATATAAGTCTTCAAAAAACCAGAAAATGAAGTGAATAATTCAGATAACTAAAATTGAAGTGAATATAAGTCTCAAAATCAGAAATTGAAGTGAATATAAATCTTAAGATAATAGGATGAAATATGAATGAATATAGTATTCAAAACTGATGAAATTGAAGTGAATATAAGTCTTCAAAAATCTTATGAAATGAAGTGAATATAAATCTTCGTAAAACTGAAAATTGAAGTGAATATAATCTTAAGATAATCAGAAAATTTAAGTGAATATAAGTCTTCGTAAAACTGAAATTTGAAGTGAATATAATCTTAAGAAAATATGATGAAATTTGAAGTGAATATAAGTCTCGTAAAACTAATGAAATTTGAAGTGAATATAAGTCTTAAAAAACAAGATGAAATTTAGTGAATATAAGTCTACGTAAAATCTTATGAAATTTGAAGTGAATATAAGTCTCGTAAAAATCATGAAATTGAAGTGAATATAAGTCTTAAGAAAATCTGGTGAAAATTTTATTGAATATAAATCTTAAGATAATTTGATGAAATTTGAAGTGAATATGTTTCGTAAAAACCTTATGAAATTTGAAGTGAATAAGTCTTCTAAAACTAATGAAATTTGAAGTGAATATAAGTCTTATAAATCTCGTGAAATGAAGTGAATATAAGTCTTTAGAAAATTAGATGAAATGAAGTGAATATAAGTCTTCAAAAATCTGTGAAAATTTAAGTGAATATAAGTCTCTTTAAAATCAAAATTTGAAGTGAACATATGAAACTTAAGACAACTGAAATTTGAGATGAATATGTCTTTGAAAATCTAATGAAATTTGAAGTGAATATAAGTCTTTAAAATGAAATTTGAAGTGAATATAAGTCTTTAAATTTGATGAAATTGAAGTGAATATAAATCTTAAGATAACTGATGAAATTTGAAGTTATATAAGTCTTCGTAAATCAATGAAATTTGAAGTGAATGTTCAAAAATATGATGAAATTTGAAGAATATAAGTCTTCGAAAATCTAGTGAAAATTGAAGTGAATATAAATCTTAAGATAATCTGATGAAATTGAAGTGAATATAAGTCTTCAAAACCTTATGAAATTTGAAGTGAATATAAGTCTTCGTAAAATCTAATGAAATTTGAAGTGAATATAAGTCTTTAGAAAATCGATGAAAATGAAGTGAATATAAGTCTCGTAAAATTAGATGAAATTTGAGTGAATATAAGTCTTAAATTAGTGAAAATTGAAGTGAATATAAGTCTTAGAAAACTGAAAATTAGTGAATATAAATCTTTAGATAATCTGATGAAATTAGTGAATATAAGTCTTCTAAAACTAATGAAATTTGAAGTGAATATAAGTCTTCAGAAAATCGATGAAATTGAAGTGAATAAGTTCTAACTGATGAAAATTGAATGAATATAAATCTAAGATAATCTGATGAAATTTGAAGTAATATGTCTTCAGAAAATCATGAAATTTGAAGTGAATATAAGCTTTAGAAAATCTGATGAAATTTGAAGTGAATATAAGTCTCAAAAATCCGTGAAAATTGAAGTGAATATAAATCTTTAAGATAATCTGATGAAATTTGAAGTGAATATAAGTCTTTAAAATCGGTGAAAATTGAAGTAATCATAATAACTGATGAAATTTGAAGTGAATATAAGTCTTCAGAAAATCTGCAAAGAATTAAAGTGAATATTAATCTTCAAAAAATCTGGTGAAAATTGAAGTGGACATAAATCCTAATATGATGAAATTTGAGATGAATATAAGTTCAAATTTAAAGAAATTGGAATTAATATAAGTCTTCTTAAAAATAAGAAAATTTAATGAATATAAGTCTCAGAAAACTGATGAAAATTGAAGTGAATTAAATCTTAAGATAATCCATGAAATTGAAGCAAATATGTTCAGAAAACCATGAAATTTGAAGTGAATATAAGTCTCAAAAATATGATGAAATTTGAAGTGAATATAAGTCTTCAGAAAATCTGGTGAAAATTGAAGTGAACATAAATCTTAAGATAATCTGATGAAATTTGAAGTGAATAGAAGTATTCAGAAAACCTTATGAAATTTGAAGCGAATATAAGTCTTCAGAAAATCTAATGAAATTTGAAGTGAATATAAGTCTTTAGAAAATCAGATGAAAATTGAAGTGAATATAAGTCTTCAGAAAATTAGATGAAATTTGAGATGAATATAAGTCTTCTAAAAATCAATGAAATTGAATGAATATAATCTCTAAAAATCAAAAATTTGAAGTGAATAAAACTTTAGATAATCAGATGAAATTTGAGATGAATATGTTCGAAATTTAATGAAATTTGAAGAATATGTCTATAAAAAATATTGAAATTTATGAATATAGTCTCTAGAAATCCGATGAAAATTGAAGTGAATATAAATCTTAAGATAACTGGATGAAATTTGAGGCTAATAATCAAGAACTAATGAAATTTGAAGTGAATATAAGTCTCTAAAACCGATGAATGAAGTGAATATGTCTTCAAAAATCGTGAAAATTGAAGTGAACATAAATCTTAAGATAACTGATGAAATTTGAAGTGAATATAAGTCTTCGTAAAATCAGTGAAAATGAAGAACATAAATCTTAAGAAAAATGATGAATATAATATATCTAAAATCAAATTGAAGTGAATATGTTCTCAAAAATCTATGAAATTAGTGAATATAATTGATCGAAAACTGTGAAAATTGAAGTGAATATAATCTAAGATAACTGATGAAATTTAAGTGAATATAAGTCTTCGTAAAACTGTGAAAATTGAAGTGAATATAATCTAAGGAAATATGATGAAATTTGAAGTGAATATAAGTCTCAGAAAACTAATGAAATTTGAAGTGAATATAAGTCTTAAAAAAAAGATGAAATTTGAAGTGAATATAAGTCTACGAAAATCTTATGAAATTAGTGAATATAAGTCTTCTAAAACTGATGAAATTTGAAGTGAATATAAGTCTAAGAAAATCGGTGAAATTGAAATATAAATCTTAAGATAATCTGATGAAATTTGAAGTGAATATAAGTCTTCAGAAAACCTTATGAAATTTGAAGTGAATATAAGTCTTCAGAAAATCTAATGAAATTTAAAGTGAATATAAGTCTTTATAAAGTCTGGTGAAAATTTGAAGTGAATATAAGTCTTTAGAAAATTAGATGAAATTTGAAGTGAATATAAGTCTTCAAAAAATCAGGTGAAAATTTAAGTGAATATTAGTCTTCAGAAAATCTGGTAAAAATTGAAGTGAACATGAAACTTAAGATAATCTGATGAAATTTGAGATGAATATAAGTCTTTGGAAAATCTAATGAAGTTTGAAGTTAATATAAGTCTTTAAAAAGATGAAATTTTAAGTGAATATAAGTCTTCAGAAAATTTGATGAAAATTGAAGTGAACATAAATCTTAAGATAATCTGATGAAATTTGAAGCGAATATAAGTCTACAGAAAATCTGATGAAATTTGAAGTGAATATAAGTCTTCAAAAAATATGATGAAATTTGAAGTGAATATAAGTCTTCAGAAAATCTAGTGAAAATTGAAGTGAACATAAATCTTAAGATAATCATGAAATTTGAAGTGAATATAAGCTTCGTAAAAACTCATGAAATTTGAAGTGAATATAAGTCTTTTAAAATCTAATGAAATTGAAGTGAATATAAGTCTTAGAAAATCGATGAAACAAGTGAATATAAGTCTTCAGAAAATTAGATGAAATTTGAGTGAATATAAGTCTTCGAAAAATTAGTGAAATTGAAGAATATAAGTCTTAGAAAATCTGAAAAATTAAAGTAATAAAAGCTAGAATAACTGATGAAATTTGAAGTATTAAGTCTCTTAAAAATTAATGAAATTTGAAGTGAATATAAGTCTTCGTAAAATCTGATGAAATTTGAAGTGAATATAAGTCTCAGAAAATCTATTTGAAAATTGAATTGAAAATATAAATCTTAAGATAACTGATGAAAATTGAAATAATATAAGTCTATAGAAAATCTGATGAAATTTGAAGTGAATATAAGCTTTAGAAAATCTGATGAAATTTGAAGTGAATATAAGTCTTCAAAAAATCTGGTGAAAATTGAAGTGGACACAAATCTTAAGATAATCTGATAAAATTTGAAGTGAATATAAGTCTTCGTAATCCGTGAAAATTGAAGTGAACATAAATCTTAAGATAATCTGATGAAATTTGAAGTGAATATAAGTCTTCAGAAAATCTGCAAAGAATTAAAGTGAATATAATCTTCAAAAAATCTGGTGAAAATTGAAGTGGACATAAATCTTAATATGATGAAATTTGAGATGAATATAAGTCTCTAAATTCTAAAGAAATTTGAAATTAATATAAGTCTATTTAAAATAAGATGAAATTTTAAGTGAATATAAGTCTTCAGAAAATCTGATGAAAATTGAAGTGAACTTAAATGTTAAGATAATCTGAGGAAATTTGAAGCAAATATAAGTCTACAGAAAATCTGATGAAATTTGAAGTGAATATAAGTCTTCAAAAAATATGATGAAATTTGAAGTGAATATAAGTCTCTAAACTGGTGAAAATTGAAGTGAATATAAATCTTAAGATAACTGATGAAATTAGTGAATAAGTATTCGTAAAAACCTGAAATTTGAAGTGAATATAAGTCTCTAAATCTAATGAAATTTGAAGTGAATATAAGTCTTAGAAAATCGATGAAAATTGAAGTGAAATAAGTCTTCGTAAAAATTAGATGAAATTTGAGTGAATATAAGTCTTCGTAAAAATCAATGAAAATTGAAGTGAATATTAGTCTCTAAACTGCAAAAATAAGTGAATATAAACTGATAACTGATGAAATTTGAGTGAATATAAGTCTTCTAAATTCTAATGAAAGTTAATATAAGTCTTAAAAATAAGATGAAATTTGAAGTGAATATAAGTCTTTAAAAATCTGATGAAAATTGAAGTGAATATAATCTTAAGATAATCATGAAATTTGAAGTGAATATAAATCTAAAGAAAATCTAATGAAATTTGAAGTGAATATAAGTTCAGAAAATCAGAAATTAGTGAATATGTCTTCAAAATCATGAAAATTGAAGTGAATATAAATCTAAGATAATCTGATGAAATTTGAAGTGAATATAAGTCTTCTAAAACTGTGAAATAAGAATATAAATCTTAAGATAATAGGATGAAGTGAATATAAGTCTTCAGAAAATCTGATGAAATTTGAAGTGAATATAAGTCTTAAGAAAATCTGGTGAAAATTTTATTGAACATAAATCTTAAGATAATTTGATGAAATTTGAAGTGAATATAAGTCTTCAGAAAACCTTATGAAATTTGAAGTGAATATAAGTCTTCAGAAAATCTAATGAAATTTAAAGTGAATATAAGTCTTTATAAAGTCTGGTGAAAATTTGAAGTGAATATAAGTCTTTAGAAAATTAGATGAAATTTGAAGTGAATATAAGTCTCAAAAATCGTGTGAAATTTAAGAATATTAGTCTTCAGAAAATCTGGTAAAAATTGAAGTGAACATGAAACTTAAGACAATCTGATGAAATTTGAGATGAATATAAGTCTTTGGAAAATCTAATGAAGTTTGAAGTTAATATAAGTCTTTAAAAAGATGAAATTTAGTGAATATAAGTCTCTCGTAAAATTTGATGAAAATTGAAGTGAATATAAATCTTAAGATAATCTGATGAAATTTGGTGAATAAGTCTAAAAATCCGATGAAATTTGAAGTGAATATGTTTCTCAAAAAATATGAAATTGAAGTGAATAAGTCTTCAGAAATAGTGAAAATTGAAGTGAATATAAATCTTAAGATAACTGATGAAATTTGAAGTGAATATAAGTCTTCGTAAAATCTGCAAAAATTGAAGTGAATATAATCTCAAAACTGTGAAAATTGAAGTGAATATAAATCTTTAATATGATGAAATTTGAGTGAATATAAGTCTTCGGAAAATCTAATGAAATTTGAATGAATATAAGTCTTTTAAAATAAGAAAATTTAGTGAATATGTCTTCTAAAATCGATGAAAATTGAAGTGAATATAATCTAAGATAACTGAAATTGAAGTGAATATAAGTCTTCAAAAATCTAATGAAATTTGAAGTGAATATGTCTCAAGAAAACTGATGAAATTTGAAGTGAATATAAGTCTTCAGAAAACTGATGAAATTTGAAGTGAATATAAGTCTCGTAAAATCAATGAAAATTGAAGTGAATATAAATCTTAAGATAATCATGAAATTGAAGTGAATATAAGTCTCATAAAACTGATGAAATATGAAGAATATAAGTCTTCAGAAATTAGATGAAATTTGAAGTGAATATAAGTCTCTAGTAAAAGCAAAAAATTAAAGTGAATATAAGTCTTCAAAAACTGTGAAAATTAGTGATATAAATCTTAATATAATCTGATGAAATTTGAAGTGAATATAAGTCTTCAAAACTGGTGAAAATTGAAGTGAATATAAGTCTTCGTAAAACTGAAAAAATTGAAGTGAATATAAAACTAAGATAACTGATGAAATTTGAATGAATGTCTTCTAAAATCTAATGAAATTTGAAGTGAATATAAGTCTTCGTAAAAATCAGATGAAATTTGAAGTGAATATAAGTTCTAAAATATGATGAAAATTTAATTGAATATAAATCTTAAGATAACTGGTTGAAATTTGAAGTGAATATAAGTCTTAGAAAACTGATGAAATTGAAGTGATATAAGTCTTTAGAAAATCATGAAATTTGAAGTGAATATGTCTTCAAAAATTCGGTGAAATTGAAGTGAACATAATCTTAAGATAACTGATGAAATTTGAAGTGAATATAAGTCTTCGTAAAATCCGTGAAAATTGAAGAATATAAATCTTAAGAAACTGATGAAATTTGAAGTGAATATAAGTCTTCGTAAATCTAATGAAAATTAGTGAATATAAATTTAAGATAATCTGATGAAAATTGAAGTGAATATAAGTCTTCGTAAAATCCGTGAAAATTGAAGTGAATATAAATCTAAGAAATCTGATGAAATTGAAGTGAATATAAGTCTCGTAAAAACTGTGAAAATTGAAGTGAATATAAATCTTAAGATAATATGATGAAATTTGAAGTGAATATAAGTCTTCGTAAAAACTAATGAAATTTGAAGTGAATATAAGTCTTAAAAAACAAATGAAATTTGAGTGAATATAAGTCTTCAGAAAACTGTGAAATTGAAGTGAATATAATCATAAAATTGATGAAATTTAATATAAGTCTTCGTAAAATCATGAAATTTGAAGTGAATATAAGTCTTCGTAAAATCGATGAAATTGAAGTGAATATAAGTCTTAAGAAAATCTGGTGAAAATTTTATTGAACATAAATCTTAAGATAATTTGATGAAATTTGAAGTGAATATAATTCTTCAGAAAACCTTATGAAATTTGAAGTGAATATTAGTCTTCAGAAAATCTAATGAAATTTAAAGTGAATATAAGTCTTTAGAAAGTCTGGTGAAAATTTGAAGTGAATATAAGTCTTTAGAAAATTATTTGAAATTTGAAGTGAAGTCTTCAGAAAATCAAGTGAAAATTGAAGTGAATATTAGTCTTCAGAAAATCTGGTAAAAATTGAAGTGAACATAAAACTTAAGATAATATGATGAAATTTGAGATGAATATAAGTCTTCGGAAAATCTAATGAAATTTGAAGTTAATATAAGACTTTAAAAAGATGAAATGTTAAGTGAATATAAGTGTTCCGAATATCTGATGAAAATTGAAGTGAACATAAATCTTAAGATAATCTGATGAAATTTGAAGTGAATATAAGTCTACGTAAATCTGAGAAATTTGAATGAATATAAGTCTTCAAAAATATGATGAAATTGAAGTGAATATAAGTCTCGTAAAATCGTGAAAATTGAAGAATATAAATCTTAAGATAATGATGAAATTTGAAGTGAATAAGTCTTTAGAAACCTTAAAATTTGATGAATATAAGTTCAAACGAATAATTGAAGTGAATATAAGTCTTTAGAAAATCGATGAAAATGAAGTGAATATAAGTCTTAAAATTAGATGAAATTTGAGATGAATATAAGTCTTCAGAAAATCAGGTGAAAATTGAAGTGAATATTAGTCTTCAGAAAATCGGTAAAATTGAAGTGAACATAAAACTTTAGATAATCTGATGAAATTTGAGATGAATATAAGTCTTCGGAAATTCTAATGAAATTTGAAGTTAATATAAGTCTATAAAAAATAAGATGAAATTTTAAGTGAATATAAGTCTTCAGAAAATCTGATGAAAATTGAAGTGAACATAAATCTTAAGATAATCTGATGAAATTTGAAGCGAATATAAATCTAAAGAAAATCTAATGAAATTTGAAGTGAATATAAGTCTTCAGAAAATCTGATGAAATTTGAAGTGAATATAAGTCTTCAAAAAATCTGGTGAAAATTGAAGTGGACATAAATCTTAAGATAATCTGATAAAATTTGAAGTGAATATAAGTCTTCAGAAAATCTGGTGAAAATTGAAGTGAACATAAATCTTAAGATAATATGATGAAATATGAAGTGAATATAAGTATTCAGAAAATCTGATGAAATTTAAAGTGAATATAAGTCTTCAAAAAATCTTATGAAATCTGAAGTGAATATAATTGATCAGAAAATCTGGTGAAAATTGAAGTGAACATAAATCTTAAGATAATCTGATGAAAATTTAAGTGAATATAAGTCTTCAGAAAATCTGGTGAAAATTGAAGTGAACATAAATCTTAAGAAAATATGATGAAATTTGAAGTGAATATAAGTCTTCAGAAAAACTAATTAAATTTGAAGTGAATATAAGTCTTTAAAAAACAAGATGAAATTTAAGTGAATATAAGTTCACGTAAAATCTTATGAAATTTGAAGTGAATATAAGTCTTCGTAAAATCATGAAATTTGAAGTGAATATAAGTCTTAAGAAAATCAGAAATTTTTAGTGAATATAAATCTTAAGATAACTTATGAAATGAAGTGAATATAAGTCTTCTAAAAACCTTATGAAATTTGAAGTGAATAAAGTCTTCGAAAATCTAATGAAATTTGAAGTGAATATAAACTAAGATAACTGATGAAAATTGAAGTGAATATAAGTCTCTAAAATTAGATGAAATGAATGAATATAAGTCTCGTAAAATCGTGAAAATTGAAGTGAATATTAGTCTTCGAAAATCTGGTAAAATTGAAGAACGAAAACTTAAGATAATCTGATGAAATTTGAAATGAATAAGTCTTCGAAAATCTAATGAAATTGAAGTGAATATAAGTCTTAAAAGATGAAATTTTATGAATATGTCTCAAAACTGAGAAAATTGAAGTGAACAAACTTAAGATAACGAAGTTGAAGTTTAATAAGTTCACAGAAAACTGATGAAGTGAATATGTCTTCAAAAAAATATGATGAAATTTGAAGTGAATATAAGTCTTTAAAAATCAGAAAAATTGAAGTGAACATAAATCTTAAGATAACTGATGAAATTTGAAGTGAATATAAGTCCGTAAATCTTATGAAATTTGAAGTAATATAAGTCTTCTAAAATCTGAAATTGAAGTGAATATAAGTCTTAGAAAATCGATGAAATTGAAGTGAATATAAGTCTTCGTAAAATTAGATGAAATTTGAGATGAATATAAGTCTCGTAAATCGGTGAAAATTGAATGAATATTGTCTTCGAAAATCATAAAATTAAGTGAAATAAACTTAGATAATCTGATGAAATTTGAGATGAATATTAGTCTTCGGAAATTCTAATGAATTTGAAGTTAATATAAGTCTTTAAAAAATAAGAGGAAATTTTAAGTGGATATAAGTCTCCATCAGAAAATTTGATGAAAATTGAAGTGAACATAAATCTTAAGATAATCTGATGAAATTTGAAGTAATATAAGTCTCGTAAAACCAATGAAATTTGAAGTGAATATAAGTCTTCAAAAACTGATGAAATTGAAGTGAATATAAGTCTCTAAAAACTGGTGAAAGAAGTGACATAAATCTTAAGATAACTGATAAAATTGAAGTGAATATAAGCTTCAGAAAATCGATGAAAATTGAATTGAATATAAATCAAAGATAATATGATGAAATTTGAAGTGAATATAAGTATTCTAAAATCATGAAATTTGAAGTGAATATAAGTTCAAAATCTATGAAATCAAGAATATAATCTTCGAAAACTGTGAAATTGAAGAATATAAATCTTAAAATAATCTGATGAAAATTTAAGAATATGTCTTCTAAAATCATGAAATTGAAGAATAATCTTAAGAAAATAAATTGAAATGAATATGTTTCAAAACTAATTAAATTTGAAATGAATATAAGTCTTTAAAAATAAGATGAAATTTGAATGAATATAAGTCTACGTAAAATCTTATGAAATTTGAAGTGAATATAAGTCTCTAAAATCCATGAAAATGAAGAATAGTCTCATAGAAAATGAAAATTATGAATATAAACTTAAGATAATGATGAAATTTAATGAATAAGTCCAAACCAATAAATTTGAAGAATATAAAATCAATGAAATTGAAGGAATAATCTTAAGATAATCCGATGAAAATTGAAGTGAATATAAGTCTTCAAAATTAGATGAAATTTGAAGTATAAGTCTCTAAAATCGTGAAATGAAGTATATAAGTCTTCTAAAACTGCAAAATTGGGTAAATACAAAAACCAAGATAATCATGAAATTGAAATGAATATAAGTCTCTGAAAATCTAATGAAATTTGAAGTGAATATAAGTCTTCAAAAAGATGAAATTTTAAGAATATGTTTAAATCATGAAAATGAAGTATATAAATCTTGATAACTGGATGAAATTTGAAGTGAATATAAGTCTACGTAAAATCATGAAATTTAGTGAATATAAGTCAAAAATATGATGAAATTTGAAGTGAATATAAGTCTTCAGAAAATCTGGTGAAAATTGAAGAATATAAATCTAAAGATAACTGGATGAAATGAAGTAATATAAGTAACTGTAAAACCTTATGAAATTTGAAGCGAATATAAGTCTTCAGAAAATCTAATGAAATTTGAAGTGAATATAAGTCTTTAGAAAATCAGATGAAAATTGAAGTGAATATAAGTCTTCAGAAAATTAGATGAAATTTGAGATGAATATAAGTCTTCAGAAAATCAGGTGAAAATTGAAGTGAATATTAGTCTTCTAAAACTGATAAAATTGAAGTGAATATAAACTTCAGAACTGATGAAATTTGAGATGAATATTAGTCTTCGGAAATTCTAATGAATTTTGAAGTTAATATAAGTCTTTAAAAAATAAGAGGAAATTTTAAGTGGATATAAGTCTTCAGAAAATCTGATGAAAATTGAAGTGAACATAAATCTTAAGATAATCTGATGAAATTTGAAGCGAATATAAGTCTACAGAAAAGCTCCAATGAAATTTGAAGTGAATATAAGTCTCAAAAAATCGATGAAATTTGAAGTGAATATAAGTCTTCAAAAACTGATGAAATTGAAGGACATAAATCTAAGATAACTGAATGAATAAGTCTTCGAAAACTATGAAATGAACATAAATTCAAGATAATATGATGAAATATTATAATATTCAAACTATTAAATTAATATAAGTCTTCAAAAATCTTATGAAATTTGAAGTGAATATAATTGAACAGTAAAAATCTGGTGAAAGTTGAAGTGAATATAAATCTTAAAAAATCTAATGAAAATTTATGAATATGTCTTCTAAAAACTGTGAAAATTGAAGTGAATATAATCTAAGAAAATATGATGAAATTTGAAGTGAATAAGTCTTCGAAAAAAATCTATGAAATTGAAGTGAATATAAGTCTTAAGAAAATCATGAAATTAGTGAATATAAATTCAAGATATTATGAAAATTGAAGTGAATATAAGTCTTCGTAAAACCTTATAAATTTATGAATATAAGTCTTCGTAAAATTCAATGAAATTTGAAGTGAATATAACTAAGATAATCTGATGAAAATTGAAGTGAATATAAGTTCAAAAATTAGATGAAATTTGAAGTGAATATAAGTCTCGTAAAAATCAAATGAAAATTGAAGTGAATATAAGTCTTCGTAAAACTGTGAAAATTGAAGAATATAAAACTTAAGATAATCTGATGAAATTTGAAATGAATATAAGTCTTCGGAAAATCTAATGAAATTTGAAGTTAATATAAGTCTTTAAAAAGATGAAATTTTAAGTGAATATAAGTCTTCAGAAAATCTGATGAAAATTGAAGTGAACATAAATCTTAAGATAATCTGATGAAATTTGAAGCGAATATAAGTCTACGTAAAACTGATGAAATTTGAAGTGAATATAAGTCTTCAAAAAATATGATGAAATTTGAAGTGAATATAAGTCTTCAGAAAATCTAGTGAAAATTGAAGTGAACATAAATCTTAAGATAATCTGATGAAATTTGAAGTGAATATAAGTATTCAGAAAACCTTATGAAATTTGAAGCGAATATAAGTCTTCAGAAAATCTAATGAAATTTGAAGTGAATATAAGTCTTTAGAAAATCAGATGAAAATTGAAGTGAATATAAGTCTTCAAAATGGATGAAATTTGATGAATATGTCTCTGTAAAATCTGTGAAAATTGAAGTGAATATAAGTCTTCGTAAAAATCATTAAAAAATTAAGTGAATATAAATCTTAGATAACTGATGAAATTGAGATGAATATAAGTCTCTAAATTCTAATGAATTTTGAATATAAGTCTTTAAAAATAAGAGGAAATTTTATGAATATAAGTCTCTAGAAAATCAATATGAAAATTGAAGTGAATAAATCTTAAGAATAATCATGAAATTCTGGTATAAGAGAAATGATAATTGAGAATATAAGAACAATTAAAATTGTATTTAAATTAGAATATGAATATAAGTCTTCAAAACTGATGAAATTTGAAGTGAATATAAGTCTTCAAAAATCTTATGAAATTGAAGTGAATATAAGTGAACAGAAAATCTATGAAATTGAAGTGAATATAAATCTAAGATAATATGATGAAATTATGAATATAAGTCTTCTAAAACCTTACTGAAATTGGTTATAAGTCTTCGTAAAATCTAATGAAATTGAAGTGAATATAACTTAAGATATCTGATGAAAATTGAAGAATATAAGTCTTCAGAAAATTAGATGAAATTTGAAGTGAATATAAGTCTTCGTAAAACTGAAAAATTGAAGTGAATATAAGTCTTCTAAAAATCGTAAAAATTGAAGTGAACATAAACTTAAGATAACTGATGAAATTTGAAATGAATATAAGTCTCGAAAACTAATGAAATTTGAAGTGAATATAAGTCTTAAAAAACATTTGAAATTTTATGAATATAAGTCTTCGAAAATCAATGAAAATTGAAGTGAATATAAATCCAAGATAATCCGATGAATTGTTAATAATATAAGTTCATGTAAAATCCATGAAATTTGAAGTGAATATAAGTCTTCAAAAAATATGATGAAATTTGAAGTGAATATAAGTCTTCAGAAAATCTGGTGAAAATTGAAGTGAACATAAATCTTAAGATAATCTGATGAAATTTGAAGTGAATATAAGTATTCAGGAAACCTTATGAAATTTGAAGCGAATATAAGTCTTCAGAAAATCTAATGAAATTTGAAGTGAATATAAGTCTTTAGAAAATCAGATGAAAATTGAAGTGAATATAAGTCTTCAGAAAATTAGATGAAATTTGAGATGAATATAAGTCTTCGTAAAAATCGTGAAAATTGAATGAATATTATCTTCGTAAAACTGATAAAATTAAGTGAATATAAAACTTTAGATAATCGATGAAATTGAGTGAATATAGTCTTCGAAATTCTAATGAATTTTGAAGTGAATATAAGTCTTAAAAATAAGATGAAATTTTTATGAATATAAGTCTTCTAAAATCTGATGAAAATTGAAGTGAACATAAATCTTAAGATAATCTGATGAAATTTGAAGCGAATATAAGTCTACAGAAAATCCAATGAAATTTGAAGTGAATATAAGTCTTCAAAAAATCTGATGAAATTTGAAGTGAATATAAGTCTCAAAAATCTATGAAAATTGAAGTGAATATAAATCTAAGATAATCTGATAAAATTTGAAGTGAATATAAGTCTTCAGAAAATCTGGTGAAAATTGAATTGAACATAAATCTTAAGATAATATGATGAAATATGAAGTGAATATAAGTATCTCATAAAACTGATGAAATTTGAAGTGAATATAAGTCTTCAAAAACTATGAAATGAAGTGAATATAATTGAATGTAACCGTGAAATTGAAGGAATATAAATCTTAAAATAACTGATGAAAATTATGAATATAAGTCTTCGTAAAACCGTGAAAATGAAGGAATATAAATCTTCAAGAAAATATGATGAAATTTGAAGTGAATAAGTCTTCTAAAACTGATGAAATTTGAAGTGAATATAAGTCTAAGAAAACTGTGAAAATTGAAGTGAATATAAATCTTAAGATAAATTAGGATGAAATTTTGATGAATATAAGTCTCTTTAAAACCCAATAAATTTGAAGAATATAAGTCTTCGTAAAATCTAATGAAATTTGAAGTGAACATAAATCTTAAGATAACTGATGAAAATTATGAATATAAGTCTTCGTAAATTAGATGAAATTTGAAGTGAATATAAGTCTTCGTAAATCAGTGAAAATGAAGTGAATATAAGTCCTTAAAACTGTAAAATTGAAGTGAATATAAACTTAAGATAATCAAGGAATTTGAAATGAATATAAGTCTTCGGAAAATCTAATGAAATTTGAAGTTAATATAAGTCTTTAAAAAGATGAAATTTTAAGTGAATATAAGTCTTTAAAATCATGAAATTGAAGTGAATATAAATCTAAGATAACTGATGAAATTTGAAGTGAATATAAGTCTTCGTAAAATCTGATGAAATTTGAAGTGAATATAAGTCTTCAAAAATATGATGAAATTGAAGTGAATATAAGTCTTCGTAAATCTGGTGAAAATGAAGTGAATATAAATCTTAAGATAATCAAGAAATTGGTGAATATAGTCTTTAAAACCTTATGAAATTTGAAGTGAATATAAGTCTTTTAAAATCTAACGAATTTGAAGTGAATATAAGTCTTTAGAAAAAATCGATGAAATTGAAGTGAATATAAGTCTTCGTAAAATTAGATGAAATTTGAGATGAATATAAGTTCAGAAATCGATGAAAATTGAATGAATATTAGTCTTCTAAAAATCGCTAAAAATTAAGTGAACATAAAACCTTTAGATAACTGATGAAATTGGAGATGAATATAAGTTCTGAATTTAATGAATTTGAAGTTAATATAAGTCTTAAAAAATAAGATGAAATTTTAAGTGAATATAAGTCTCGAAAACTCAAGGAAATGAAGTGAATATAAATCTTAAGATAACTCAATGAAATTTAAGTTAATATAAGTTCTACGTAAAATCCAATGAAATTTGAAGTGAATATAAGTTCAAAAACTGATGAAATTTGAAGTGAATATAAGTCTTCAAAAATCGTGAAATTGAAGTGACATAACTTAAGATAACTGAAAATTGAAGTGAATATAAGTCTTCGTAAAATCTGGTGAAAATTGAAGAATATAAATCTTAGATAATATGATGAAATATGAAGTGAATATAAGTATTCGTAAAATCATGAAATTTGAAGTGAATATGTCTTCAAAAATCTTTTATGAAATCTGGAAGTGAATAATTGATCGAAAACTGGTGAAATTGAAGTGAATAAATCTTTAAGATAACTGAATGAAAATTTAGTGAATATAAGTCTTCGTAAATCGGTGAAAATTGAAGTGAACATAAACTTAAGAAAATATGATGAAATTTGAAGTGAATATAAGTTCGTAAAACTATTAAATTTGAAGGAATATAAGTCCTTAAAAACAAGATGAAATTTGAAGTTAATATAAGTCTACAGTAAAATCTATGAAATTTGAAGTGAATATAA
>CM038792.1:89669230-90105660 GCA_021764765.1 Vicia sativa | reverse complement strand
CTTCAAATTTCATGATTTTCGAAGACTTATATTCACTTCAAATTTCATTAGATTTTCTTAAGATTTATATTACTTCAAATTTCATAGTTATCTTAAGTTTATGTTCCTTCAATTTTCATCGATTTTACGAAGCTTATATTCAAATTTCATCGAGTTTTATAGACTTATATTCACTTCAATTTCATTCAATTTTGAAGACTTATAAGAAACCGTCTCAAATTTCATGATTATCTTAAAGTTTATATTCACTTCAATTTTCAGTTACGAAGACTTATATTCACTTCATTTTCATGATTTTTGAAGACTTATATTCACTTCAATTTTCATGATTTTACGAAGACTTATATTCACTTCAAATTTCATCTAATTTTTCTAAAGACTTATATTCCTTCAAATTTTCACGAGATTTCTAAAGACTTATATTCACTTCATTTCATTAGATTTTTAGAAGACTTATATTCTTCAAATTTCATCAGATTTTCTGAAGACTTATATTCACTTCAAATTTCATCAAATTATCTTAAGATTTATATTCATTAAATTTCATCAGATTTTCTTAAGACTTATATTCACTAAATTTCATCAGATTTTAAAGAGACTTATATTCACTTCAAATTTCATGATTTTCTGAGACTTATATTCACTTCAAATTTCATCAAATTTCTTAAGATTTATATTCACTTCAATTTTCATCAGTTTCGAAGACTTATATATTCACTTCAAATTTCATTTTGTTTTTAAAGACTTATATTCATCAAATTTCATTAGTTTTTTAGAAGACTTATATTCACCATTTCATGATTATCTTAAGATTTATATTCACTTCATTTTCACGATTTTACGAAGACTTATATTCACTAATTTTCATCATATTTCTTAGATTTATATTCACTTCAATTTCACAGTTTTAAGAGACTTATATTCACTTCATTTTCATCAGTTTCTTAGATTTATATTCACTTCAATTTCATTAGGATTTTACGAAGACTTATATTCACTTCAATTTCATCAGATTATCTTAAGATTTATATTCACTTCAATTTTCACCTGATTTTACGAAGACTTATATTCACTTCAAATTTCAGTTATCTTAAGATTTATGTTCACTTCAATTTTCACGAGATTTTTTGAGGACTATTCACTTCAAATTTCATCAGATTTTCTAAAACATATTCACTTCAAATTTCATCCAGTTTTCATAGACTTATATTCACTTCAAATTTCATCAGATTATCTTAAGATTTATATTCACTTCAATTTTCATGATTTCGAAGACTTATATTCACTTCAAATTTCATATTTTTGAAGACTTATATTCATTCAATTTCATCAGTTTTCTTAGACTTATTTCCTTCAAATTTCATCAGATTATCTTAAAGATTTATATTCATTCATTTTCACCAGTTTTACGAAGACTTATATTCACTTAAATTTTCTTTTGAAGACTTATATTCACTTCAAATTTCATAGATTTTCCGAAGACTTATATTCATCTCAATTTCATGATTATCTTAAGTTTATTCACTAATTTTCAGTTTTACGAAGACTTATATTCACCAAATTTTACGATTTTTGAAGACTTATATTCACTTCAAATTTCATCTAATTTTCACAAAGACTTATATTCACTTCAAATTTTCACGATTTCTAAAGACTTATATTCACTTCAAATTTCATTACCAGATTTTAGAGACTTATATTCACCAAATTTCATAAGATTTTACGAGAGACTTATATTCACTTCAAATTTCATCAAATTATCTTAAGATTTATATTCACTTCAATTTTCATCAGATTTTCTTAAGACTTATATTCACTTCAATTTCACCAGTTTTACGAAGACTTATATTCACTTCAAATTTCATAGATTTTACGTAGACTTATATTCACTAAATTTCATCTTGTTTTTTAAAGACTTATATTCACTTCAAATTTCATTAGTTTTTAGAGACTTATATTCACTTCAATTCATCATATTTTCTTAAGATTTATATTCACTTCAATTTTCACCAGATTTTGAAGACTTATATTCACTAAATTTCCTTGATTATCTTAAGACTTATATTCACCAATTTCATCGATTTTTACGATCAATTATATTCACCCAATTTCATAAGATTTTTTGAAGACTTATATTCACTTCAATTTCATCAGTTTTTGAAGACTTATATTCACTTCAAATTTCATCATATTATCTTAAGATTTATATTCACTTCAATTTCATGCAGTTTTCACGGTGATTTTATACATTCCTTCAAATTTCATAAGATTTTTGAAGACTTATATTCACTTCAAATTTCATGATTTTTCACGAAGACTTATATTCACTTCAAATTTATCCAGTTTTTAAAGAGACTTATATTCACTTCAAATTTCATTAGATTTTCTTAAGATTTATATTACTTCAATTTCATCCAGTTATCTTAAGTTATATTCACTTCAATTTTCATCGATTTTTCGAAGACTTATATTCATAAAATTTCATCTTATTTTTTATAGACTTATAAACTTCAAATTTCATTCATAGAATTTCCGAAGACTTATATTCACTCAAATTTCATCAGTTATCTAAAGTTTATATTCACTTCAATTTTCACGGTTTTGAAGACTTATATTCACTTCAATTTTGATTTTAAGACTTATATTCCTTCAATTTTCCACGTTTTCAGAAGACTTATATTCACTTCAAATTTCATCTAATTTTCTAAGACATATTCACTTCAAATTTTCACGGATTTTCACAAGACTTATATTCACTTCAAATTTCATTAGATTTTCGAAGACTTATATTCACTTCAAATTTCATAAGATTTTTGAAGACTTATATTCACTTCAAATTTCATCAATTATCTTAAGATTTATATTCACTAAAATTTTCACAGATTTTCTTAAGACTTATATTCACTTCAAATTTCACCAGTTTTTGAAGACTTATTCACTTCAAATTTCATAGTTTTCAGAGACTTATATTCACTAAATTTCATCAAATTTTCTTAAGATTTATATTCACTTCAATTTTCACAGTTTTAAAGAGACTTATATTTCACTTCAAATTTCATTTGTTTTTAAAACTTATATTCACTTCAAATTTCATGGTTTTTAGAAGACTTATATTCACTTCAAATTTCATCAGTTATCTTAAGTTTATATTCACTTCATTTTTCACAGTTTTACGAAGACTTATATTCACTTCAATTTCATCATATTTCTTAAGATTTATATTCACTTCAATTTTCACAGTTTTACGAAGACTTATATTCACTTCAATTTTCATGATTATCTTAAAATTTATATTCACTTCAATTTTCATTAGATTTAGAAGACTTATATTCACTTCAAATTTCATCAGATTATCTTAGATTATATTCACTTCAATTTTCACAGTTTTACGAAGACTTATATTCACTTCAAATTTTATCAGTTATCTTAAGATTTATATTCACTTCAATTTTCACGATTTTTGAAGACTTATATTCACTTCAAATTTCATCAGATTTTCTAAGACTTATATTCATTCAAATTTCATGATTTCTATAGACTTATATCACTTCAAATTTCATCAGATTATCTTAAGATTTATGTTCACTTCAATTTTCACCAGATTTTCTGAAGACTTATATTCACTTCAAATTTCATCATATTTTTTGAAGACTTATATTCACTTCAAATTTCATCAGATTTTCTGTAGACTTATATTCGCTTCAAATTTCATCAGATTATCTTAAGATTTATGTTCAATTCAATTTTCATCAGATTTTCTGAACACTTATATTCACTTAACATTTCATCTTTTTAAAGACTTATATTAACTTCAAATTTCATTAGATTTTCCGAAGACTTATATTCATCTCAAATTTCATCAGATTATCTTAAGTTTTATGTTCACTTCAATTTTTAGCAGATTTTCTGAAGACTAATATTCACTTCAATTTTCACCTGATTTTCTGAAGACTTATATTCACTTCAAATTTCATCTAATTTTCTGAAGACTTATATTCACTTCAAATTTTCATCAGATTATCTTAAGATTTATGTTCACTTCAAATTTCATTAGATTTTCTGAAGACTTATATTCACTTCAAATTTCGTAAGGTTTTCTGAAGACTTATATTCACTTCAAATTTCATCATATTATCTTAAGATTTATGTTCACTTCAATTTTCACCAGATTTTCTTAAGACTTATATTCACTTCAAATTTCATCAGATTTTCTGAAGACTTATATTCACTTCAAATTTCATAAGATTTTCTGTAGACTTATATTCGCTTCAAATTTCATCTTGTTTTTTAAAGACTTATATTCACTTCAAATTTAATTAGTTTTTCTGAAGACTTATATTCACTTCAAATTTCATCATATTTTCTTAAGATTTATGTTCACTTCAATTTTCACCAGATTTTCTGAAGACTTATATTCACTTAAATTTTCATCAGATTATCTTAAGATTTATGTTCACTTCAATTTTCACCAGATTTTCTGATCAATTATATTCACTTCAGATTTCATAAGATTTTTGATTTTATATTCACTTCAAATTTCATGATTTTAATACATATTCACTTCAAATTTCATCATATTATCTTAAGATTTATGTTCACTTCAATTTTCACCAGATTTTCTGATCAATTATATTCACTTCAGATTTCATAAGATATTTTGAAGACTTATATTCACTTTAAATTTCATCAGATTTTCTGAATACTTATATTCACTTCATATTTCATCAGATTTTCTGAAGACTTATATTCACTTCAAATTTCATTAGATTTTCTTTAGATTTATATTCACTTCAAATTTCATCGTTATCTTAAGATTTATATTCACTTCAATTTTCATCATTTTACGAAGACTTATATTCAAAAATTTCATCTTATTTTTTATAGACTTATATAAACTTCAAATTTCATTAGAATTTCCGAAGACTTATATTCATCTCAAATTTCATCAGATTATCTAAGTTTTATGTTCACTTCAATTTTTTGATTTTACGAGACTTATATTCACTTCAATTTTCATTTGATTTTAAAGACTAATATTCACTTCAATTTTCACCTGATTTTCTGAAGACTTATATTCACTTCAAATTTCATCTAATTTTCTAAAGACTTATATTCACTTCAAATTTTCACCAGACTTTCTAAAGACTTATATTCACTTTAAATTTCATTCGATTTTCTGAAGACTAATATTCACTTCAAATTTCATAAGGTTTTCTGAAGACTTATATTCACTTCAAATTTCATCAAATTATCTTAAGATTTATGTTCAATAAAATTTTCACCAGATTTTCTTAAGACTTATATTCACTTCAAATTTCATCAGATTTTCTGAAGACTTATATTCACTTCAAATTTCATCAGATTTTCTGTAGACTTATATTCGCTTCAAATTTCATCAAACTGTCTTAAGATTTATGTTCACTTCAATTTTCACCAGATTTTCTGAAGACTTATTATATTCACTTCAAATTTCATTTTGTTTTTTAAAGACATATATACACATCAAATTTAATTAGTTTTTCTGAAGACTTATATTCACTTCATATTTCATCAGATTATCTTAAGTTTTATGTTCACTTCTATTTTCACCAGATTTTCTGAAGACTTATTATATTCACTTCAATTTTCATCATATTTCTTAAGATTTATGTTCACTTCAATTTTCACCAGATTTTCTGAAGACTTATATTCACTTCAATTTTCATCAGATTATCTTAACATTTATGTTCACTTCAATTTTCATTAGGATTTCTGAAGACTTATATTCACTTCAAATTTCATCCGATTATCTTAAGATTTATGTTCACTTCAATTTTCACCAGATTTTCTGAAGACTTATATTCACTTCATATTTTATCAGATTATCTTAAGATTTATGTCCACTTCAATTTTCACCAGATTTTTTGAAGACTTATATTCACTTCAAATTTCATCAGATTTTCTAAAGCTTATGTTCACTTCAAATTTCATCAGATTTTCTATAGACTTAACTTCGCCTCAAATTTCATCAGATTATCTTAAGATTTATGTTCACTTCAATTTTCACAGATTTTACGAGACTTATATTCACTTCAAATTTCATCATATTTTTGAAGACTTATATTCACTAAATTTCATCAGATTTTACGAGACTTATATTTGCTTCAAATTTCATCAGATTATTTAAGATTTATATTCATTCAATTTTCACCAGTTTTACGAACTTATATTCACTTAACATTTCATCTTTTTAAAGACTTATATTAACTTCAAATTTCATTAGATTTTCCGAAGACTTATATTAATCTCAAATTTCATCAGATTATCTTAAGTTTATATTCACTTCAATTTTTCAGTTTTACGAGACTAATATTCACTTCATTTTCACTGATTTTAGAAGACTTATATTCACTTCAAATTTCATCTAATTTTCTAAGACTTATATTCACTTCAAATTTCACGGACTTTCTAAAGACTTATATTCACTTTAAATTTCATTAGATTTTCTGAAGACAAATATTCACTTCAAATTTTATAAGGTTTTCTGAAAACTTATATTCACTTCAAATTTCAGCAAATTATCTTAGGATTTATGTTCAATAAAATTTTCACCAGATTTTCTTAAGACTTATATTCACATCAAATTTCATCAGATTTTCTGAAGACTTATTTTCACTTCAAAGTTCATCAGATTTTCTGTAGACTTATATTTGCTTCAAATTTCATCAAACTGTCTTAAGATTTATGTTCACTTCAATTTTCACCAGATTTTCTGAAGACTTATTATATTCACTTCAAATTTCATTTTGTTTTTTAAAGACATATATACACATCAAATTTAATTAGTTTTAAGAGACTTATATTCACTTCAAATTTCATCAAATTATCTTAAGATTTATGTTCACTTCTATTTTCACCAGATTTTCTGAAGACTTATATTCACTTCAATTTTCATCAGATTTCTTAAGATTTATGTTCACTTCAATTTTCACCAGATTTTCTGAAGACTTATATTCACTTCAATTTTCATCAGATTATCTTAAAATTTATGTTCACTTCAATTTTCATTAGGATTTCTGAAGACTTATATTCAGTTCAAATTTCATCCGATTATCTTAATATTTATGTTCACTTCAATTTTCACCAGATTTTCTGATGACTTATATTCACTTCAAATTTTATCACATTATCTTAAGATTTATGTCCACTTCAATTTTCACCAGATTATTTGAAGACCTATATTCACTTCAAATTTCATCAGATCCTCTAAAGCTTATATTCACTTCAAATTTCATCAGATTTTCTTAAGATTTATGTTCAATTCAATTTTCATCAGATTTTCTGAAGACTTATATTCACTTCAAATTTCGACTGTTTTCTTAAGATTTATGTTCACTTCAATTTTCACCAGATTTTCTTAAGACTTATATTCACTTTAAATTTCATCATATTTTCTGAAGACTTATATTCACTTCAATTTTCATCAGCTTATCTTAAGATTTATGTATACTACAATTTTCACCAGATTTTTCGAAGACTACTATTCACTTCAATTTTTACCTATTTTTCTGAAGACTTATATTCACTTCTAATTTCATCTGATTTTCAAAAGACTTATATTCACTTCAAATTTAATCTAATTTTTTGAAGACATATATTCACTTAAAATTTCATCCGATTTTCTGAAGACTTATGTTCAATCCAATATTCACCAGATTTTTTGAAGACTTATACTCACTTCAAATTTCAACATATTTTTCAAAGACTTATATTCACTTCAATTTCACAAAATTTAGAAGACTATTTCACTTCAATTTTCACCTAATTTTCCTTAAGACTTATATTAACTTCAAATTTCATCTGATTTTCTAAAGACATATATTCACATCAATTTTCACCAGATTTTCTAAAGACTTCAATTCACTTCAAATTTCATCTAATTTTCTCAAAAATTATATTTACTTCATATTTCATCAGATTTTCTAAAGACTTATATTCACTTCAAATTTCAACACATTATCTTAAGATTTATATTCACTTCAATTTTCACTGATTTTAAAGACTTATATTCACAAATTTCATGATTTTCTAAGACTTATACTTTCAATTTCATAATATTTTATAAAGACTTATATTCACTTCAAATTTCATAAAATTATCTTGATTTATTCACTTCAATTTTCACAGTTTTAGAGACTTATATTCACTTCAATTTTCACGGATTTTATAAGACTTATATTCACTTCAAAATTCATCATATTTTACGAGAAACTTATGTTCACTTCAAATTTCATCAGATTATCTTAAGATTTATGTTTACTTCAATTTTCACCAGATTTTCTAAAGACTACTATTCACTTCAATTTTTACCTGATTTTCTGAAGACTTATATTCCCTTAAAATTTCATATGATTTACTGAAGACTTATATTCACTTCAATTTTCACCAGATTTTCTGAAGACTTATATTCACTTCAAATTTCATATAATTTTCTAAAGACTTATATTCACTTCAAAATTCATCGGATTATCTTAAGATTTATGTTCACTTCAATTTTCACCATATTTGAAAATTATATTCACTTCAAATTTCATCTGATTTTCTGAAGACTTATATTCACTTTAAATTTCATCATATTTTCTGAAGACTTATATTCACTTCGAATTTCATCAGATTTTCTGAAGACTTATATTCACTTCAAATTCATAGTTATCTTAAGATTTATGTTCACTTCAATTTTCACCAGATTTTCTGAAAACTTATATTGACTTCAAATTTTATCAGATTATTATAAGATTGATGACCACTTCAATTTTCACCAGATTTTTTGAAGACTTATATTCACTTTAATTTTTGGCAGATTTTCTGAACACTTATATTCACTTCAAATTTGTTTTCTGAAGACTTATATTTACATCAATTTTCACCAGATCTTCTGAAGACTTAAATTCACTTCAAATTTTATCTAATTTTCTCAAGACTTATATTTACTTCATATTTCATCAGATTTTATGAAGAGTTATATTCACTTCAAATTTCATAATATTTTCTAAAGACTTATATTCACTTCAATTCATCAGATTATCTTAAGATTTATGTTCACTTCAATTTTCACAGTTTTAAGACTTATATTCACTTCAATTTCATGGATTTTTGAAGACTTATATTCACTTCAAATTTCATCATATTTTCACGAGAGACATATTCACTTTAATTTCATCAAATTATCTTAAGACTTATATTCACTTATTTCATCAGTTATCTTAAGATTTATGTACTTCAATTTTCACCAGATTTTTGAAGACTTATATTCACTTCAATTTTTATTTTTTAAGACTTATATTCACTTCAATTTCATCGATTTTCTAAGACTTATATTCATTTCAATTTTCACCAGATTTTCTTAAGACTTTTATTCACTTCAAATTTCATCTAATTTTCTGAAGACTTATATTCACTTCAAATTTCATCCAATTTTTGAAGACTTATATTCAATATTCACAGATTTTTGAAGACTTATATTCACTTCAAATTTCAATATTTTCAAGACTTATATTCACTTCAAATTTCACGATTTTTGAAGACTTATATTCACTTTAAATTTCATCATATTTTTTGAAGACTTATGTTCACTTCAAATTTCTTCAAATTTTCTGAAGAGTTATATTCACTTCAAATTTAATCAGATTATCTTAAGATTTATGTTCAATTCAATTTTCACCAGATTTTCTGAAGACTTATATTTTCTTCAATTTTTTGCAAATTTTCTGCAGAGTTATATTCACTTCAAATTTCAACAGATTTTCTGAAGACATATATTCACTTCAATTTTCACCAGATTTTCTGAAGACTTATATTCACTTCAATTTTCACCGGATTTTTTGGAGACTTATATTCACTTCTAATTTAATCATATCTTCTTACAATTTATGTGCACTACAATTTGCACAAGAATTTCTGAAGAATAACCTTCCCTTCAATTTTCACCTAATTTTCCTTAAGACTTATATTAACTTCAAATTCATCTGATTTTCTAAAGACATATATTCACATCAATTTTCACCAGATTTTCTAAAGACTTCAATTCACTTCAAATTTCATCTAATTTTCTCAAAAATTATATTTACTTCATATTTCATCAGATTTTCTAAAGACTTATATTCACTTCAAATTTCAACACATTATCTTAAGATTTATGTTCACTTTAATTTTCACCTGATTTTCTAAAGACTTATATTCACTTCAAATTTCATCAGATTTTCTAAAGACTTATTTGCACTTTCAATTTCATAATATTTTATAAAGACTTATATTCCTTCAAATTTCATCAAATTATCTTAAGATTTATATTCACTTCAATTTTCACCAGATTTTCTAATGACTTATATTCACTCCAATTTTCACCGGATTTTATAAGACTTATATTCACTTAAAATTCATCATATTTTCTGAAAACTTATGTTCACTTCAAATTTCATCAGATTATCTTAAGATTTATGTTTACTTCAATTTTCACCAGATTTTCTAAAGACTACTATTCACTTCATTTTACGATTTTACGAGACTTATATTCACTTAAAATTTCATATGATTTTCTGAAGACTTATATTCACTTCAATTTTCACCAGATTTTCTGAAGACTTATATTCACTTCAAATTTCATATAATTTTCTAAAGACTTATATTCACTTCAAAATTCATCGGATTATCTTAAGATTTATGTTCACTTCAATTTTCACCGGATTCTTTGAAGACTTATATTCACTTTAAATTTCATCATATTTTCTGAAGACTTATGTTCACTTTGAATTTCATCAAATTATCTTAAGACTTATATTCACTTCAAATTTCATCAGATTATCTTAAGATTTATGTACACTTCAATTTTCACCACATTTTTCGAAGACTACTATTCACTTCAATTTTTTACCTGTTTTTCTGAAGACTTATATTCACTTCTAATTTCATCTGATTTTCTAAAGACTTATATTCACTTCAATTTTCACCAGATTTTCTTAAGACTTTTATTCACTTCAAATTTCATCTAATTTTCTGAAGACTTATATTCACTTCAAATTTCATCCAATTTATGAAGACTTATGTTCAATCCAATATTCACCAGATTTTTTGAAGACTTATATTCACTTCAAATTTCAACATATTTTTCAAAGACTTATATTCAATTCAACTTTCACCAGATTTTTTGAAGACTTATATTCACTTTAAATTCATCATATTTTCTAAAAACTTATGTTCACTTCAAATTTCATCAGATTATCTTAAGATTTATGTTCACTTCTATTTTCACCAGATTTTCTAAAGACTACTATTCACTTCAATTTTTACCTGATTTTGTGAAGACTTATATTCACTTAAAATTTCATATGATATTCTGAAGACTTATATTCACTTCAATTTTCACCAGATTTTCTGAAGACTTATATTCACTTCAAATTTCATCTAATTTTCTAAAGACTTATATTCACTTCAAAATTCATCGGATGATCTTAAGATTTATGTTCACTTCAATTTTCACCATATTTGAAAAGTTATGTTCACTTCAAATTTCATCTGATTATCTGAAGACTTATATTCACTTTAAATTTCATCATATTTTCTGAAGACTTATATTCACTTCAAATTTCATCAGATTCTCTGAAGACTTATATTCACTTCAAATTTCATCAGATTATCTTAAAATTTATGTTCACTTCAAATTTTATCTAATTTTCTAAAGACTTATATTCACTTCAAATTTCATAAGATTTCTTGAAGACTTATATTCACTTCAAATTTCATTAGATTATCTTAGGAGTTATGTTCACTTCAATTTTCACCAGATTTTCTGAAGGCATATATTGACTTCAAATTTCATCAAATTTTCGGAAGACTTTTATTCACTTTAAATGTCACCAAATTTTAAGGAGACTTATATTCGCTTCAAATTTCATCAGATTATCTTAAGATTAATGTTCACTTCAATTTTCACCAGATTTTCTGAACACTTATGTTCACTTCAAAGTTCATCTAATTTTCACAATACATATATTTACTTCTTCTTTCATCAAATTTTCTAAAGACTTATATTCACTTCAAATTTCATCAGATTATCTTGAGATTTTTGTTCACTTCAATTTTCACCTGATTTTCTTAAGACTTATATTCACTTCAAATTTCATCAGATTATCTTAAGTTTTATGTTCACTTCAATTTTTACTAGATTTTCTGAAGACTAATATTCACTTCTACTTTCACCAGATTTTCTGAAAACTTATATTCACTTCAAATTTCATCTAATTTTGTGAAGACTTATATTCACTTCAATTTTCACCAGATTTTCTGAAGAGTAATATTCACTTCAAATTTACTCTAATTTTCTGAAGATTATGAAGACTTATATTCACTTCAAATTTCATAAGATTATCTTAAGATTTGAGTTCACTTCAATTTTCACCTGATTTTCTGAAGACTTATATTCACTTCAAATTTCATCAAATTTTCTAAAGACTTATATTCACTTCAAATTTCATAATGTTTTCTAAAGACTTATGTTCACTTAAAAATTCATCAGATTATCTTAAGATTTATGTTCACTTCATTTTTCACACGATTTTCTACAGACTTATATTCACTTCAATTTTCACCGGATTCTTTGAAGACTTATATTCACTTTAAATTTCATCATATTTTCTGAAGACTTATGTTCACTTCAAATTTCATCAAATTTTCTGAAGACTTATATTCACTTCAAATTTCATCAGATTATCTTAAGAATTAGGTACACTTCAATTTTTACCAGATTTTTTGAAGACTACTATTCACTTCAATTTTTACCTGATTTTCTGAAGACTTATATTCACTTCTAATTTCATCTGATTTTCTAAAGAATTATATTCACTTCAATTTTCACCAGATTTTCTGAAGACTTATATTCACTTCAAATTTCATCTAATTTTCTGAAGACTTATATTCACTTTAAATTTCTTCCGATTTTCTGAAGACTAATGTTCAATTCAATATTCACCAGAATTTTTGAAGACTTATATTCACTTCAACTTTCAACATATTTTTCAAAGACTTATATTCACTTCAACTTTCACCAGATTTTTTGAAAACTTATGATCATTTCAAATTTCTTTAAATTTTCAGAAAAGATATATTCACTTCAAATTTCATCAGATTATCTTAAGATTTATGTTCACTTCAATTTTCACCAGATTTTCTGAAGACTAATATTCACTTCAACTTTCTGCAAATTTTCTAAAGAGTTATATTCACTTCAAATTTCAACAGATTTTCCGAAGACTTACATTCACTTTAATTTTCACTAGATTTTCTGAAGACTTATATTCACTTTAATTTTCACCATATTTTTTGATGAATTAAATTCCCTTCAAATTTAACAAGATTTTCTAAAGACTTATATTCACTTCAAATTACATCCGATTTTTAAAAGAGTTTTATTCTCTTCAAATTTCATCAGATTTTCTGAAGACTTATTTCACTTCAAATTTCATCAGATTATCTTAAGTTTTATGTTCACTTCAGTTTTTACCAGATTTTCAGAAGACTTATATTCACTTCAATTTTCACCTAATTTTCTAAAGACTTATATTCACCTCAAATTTCATCTAATTTTCTGAAGACTTATATTCCCTTCAATTTTCACCAGATTTTCTAAAGAGTTATATTAACTTCAAATTTCATAAGATTTCTTTGATACTTATATTCACTTCAAATTTCATCAGATTATCTTAAGATTTATGTTCACTTCAATTTTCACCAAATTTTCTGAAGACATATATTCACTTCAAATTTCATCAGATTTTCTGAAGACTTTTATTCACTTTAAATTTCACCAGATTTTCTGAAGACTTATATTCGCTTCAAATTTCATCAGATTATCTTAAGATTAATGTTCACTTCAATTTTCACCAGATTTTCTGAAGATTTATATTCACTTCAATTTTCACCAGATCTTCTGAAGAGCTATATTCACTTCAAATTTAAACAGATTTTCTAAAGATTATAATCACTTAAAATTTCACATGAGTTTCTGAAGATTAATATTCACTTCAAATTTCATAAGATTTCTTGAAGACTTTTATTCACTTCAACTTTCATCAGATTATCTTAAGATTTATGTTCACTTAAATTTTCACCAAATTTTCTGAAGACATATATTCACATCAAATTTCATCAGATTATCTTAAGTTTTATGTTCACTTTAAATTTCACCAGATTTTCTGGAGACTTATATTCGCTTCAAATTTCATCTAATTTTCACAATACATATATTTACTTCTTTCATCAGATTTTCTAAAGACTTATATTCACTTCAAATTTCATCAGATTATCTAGAGATATTTGTTCACTTCAATTTTCACCTGATTTTCTTAAGACTTATATTCACATCAAATTTCATCAGATTATCTTAAATTTTATGTTCACTTCAATTTTTAACAGATTTTCTGAAGATAATATTCACTTCAACTTTCACCTGATTTTCTGAAGACTTATATTCACTTCAAATTTCATCTAATTTTTTGAAGACTTATATTCACTTCAAATTTCACCAGATTTTCTGAAGAGTTATATTCACTTCAAATTTCATCTAATTTTCTGAAGACTTATATTCACTTCAAATTTCATAAGATTTTATGAAGACTTATATTCACTTCAAATTTCATCAGATTATCTTAAGATTTGTGTTCACTTAAATTTTCACCTGATTTTCTGAAGACGTATATTCACTTCAAATTTTGTCAGATTTTATAAAGACTTATATTCACTTCAAATTTCATAATATTTTCTAAAGACTTATATTCACTTAAAAATTCATCAGATTATCTTAAGATTTATGTTCACTACATTTTTCACAAGATTTTCTGCAGACTTATATTCAGTTCAATTTTCACCGGATTCTTTGGAGACTTATGTTCACTTTAACTTTCATCATATTTTCTGAAGACTTATGATCATTTCAAATTTCAGAAAAGATATATTCACTTCAAATTTCATCAGATTATCTTAAGATTTATGTACACTTCAATTTTCACCAGATTTTTTGAAGACTACTATTCACTTCAACTTTTACATGATTTTCTGAAGACTTATATTCACTTCTAATTTCATCTGATTTTCTAAAGACTTATATTCACTTCAATTTTCACCAGATTTGTTGAAGACTTATATTCACTTCAAATTTCATCTAATTTTCTGAAGACTTATATTCACTTTAAATTTCATCCAATTTTCTGAAGACTTATGTTCAATTCAATATTCACCAGAATTTTTGAAGACTTATATTCACTTCAAATTTCAACATATTTTTCAAAGACTTATATTCACTTCAACTTTCACCAAATTTTTTGAAAACTTATATTCACTTTAAATTTCATCATATTTTCTGATGACTTATGTTCATTTCAAATTTCTTCAAATTTTCAGAAATGTTATATTCACTTCAAATTTCATCAGATTATCTTATGATTTATGTTCACTTCAATTTTCACCAGATTTTCTGAAGACTAATATTCACTTCAACTTTTTGCAAATTTTCTAAAGACTTATATTCACTTCAAATTTCAACAGATTTTCTAAAGACTTACATTCACTTCAATTTTCACTAGATTTTCTGAAGATTTATATTCACTTTAATTCTCACCAGATTTTTTGATGAATTAATTTCCCTTCAAATTTCACAAGATTTTCTAAAGACTTATATTCACTTCAAATTTCATCTGATTTTTTAAAGACTTTTATTCACTTCAAATTTCATCAGATTTTCTGAAGACTTATATTCACTTCAAATTTCATAAGATTTTCTGTAGACTTATATTCGCTTCAAATTTCATCTTGTTTTTTAAAGACTTATATTCACTTCAAATTTAATTAGTTTTTCTGAAGACTTATATTCACTTCAAATTTCATCATATTTTCTTAAGATTTATGTTCACTTCAATTTTCACCAGATTTTCTGAAGACATATATTCACTTCAAATTTCATCAGATATTCTGAAGACTTTTATTCACTTTAAATTTCACCAGATTTTCTGGAGACTTATATTCGCTTCAAATTTCATCAAATTATCTTAAGATTTATGTTCACTTCAAATTTCACTTCAAATTCACTTCAAAGTTCATCTAATTTTCTCAATACATATATTTACTTCTTATTTCATCAGATTTTCTAAAGACTTATATTCACTTCAAATTTCATTAGATTATCTTGAGATTTTTGTTCACTTCAATTTTCACCTAATTTTCTTAAGACTTATATTCACTTCAAATTTCATCAGATTATCTTAAGTTTTATGTTCACTTCTATTTTTACCAGATTTTCTGAAGACTAATATTCACTTCAACTTTCACCTGATTTTCTGAAGACTTATATTCACTTCAAATTTCATCTAATTTTTTTAAGACTTATATTCACTTCAATTTTCACCAGATTTTCTGAAGAGTTATATTGAGTTCAAATTTCATCTAATTTTCTGAAGACTTATAATCACTTCAAATTTCATAAGATTTTTTGAAGACTTATATTCACTTCAAATTTCATCAGATTATCTTAAGATTTATGTTCACTTCAATTTTCACCATATTTTTTGAAGACTTAAATACATCGAAATTGAAGGTGAATTTGTCGAAACTCTCTGTCAAGCTTTCGAAGTAGTTCCACAAGTCATACCTGTCGACTCTCCTGTTACTCCTGAAGTTACTAGAATTCCGCCGAAGATGGCCTCACTAAAAGATGCAAGAGTTGTAGTTAAAGAAGGAGGTTGTACTATTTGGGGTTAGCTGCCCGACTTTCCATTCAAATCTGACAATACTGGTTTGGGCTTCACCTCTTAAGGTTAGAAGATAATACGCTGGGAACGTGTTGGCGGACCCTCGTTCCGCATCAACAAGAACGAAATTCATGCTATGGAAGAAGATGACGATGGTGACTTCGACATCAACAATTGGATCTTCCCGACTCCTGGGGATGGACTCAATAATTGGAAGACTGAAGATGTTACATCAATCTCCTTTAGACATCAGTAATTGCTTTTTTCTGTTACGCTTTTCGCTTTTTACGCTTTGAATAATAAACTCTAAGCCTAGTGCCTTGCCCAGGGCACCACGGCTCGTTTGTGAGGGTTATTATATGTCATTCGCATATTCTCATTCAATAAATCATTGGACTTTTGCATTCAAATATTATGCTCTCAATCTTTCTTTACTTTATCACCCCTTCAAAAGTTATGTGTTCTTACACACACCCACATAATACACTGCAGATCCACATTCACTTTGAATCTCGTCGATAACGATTATGCTATTGCTAAATATGACTTCGATAATGCGATCTACCAAGCCGAAAGGGCCATACAGCCACACGAAGAACCAATCGAGGCTGTGAATCTAGGTACCAACAAAGACAGAAAAGAAATCAAGATAGGAGCGGGTCTTGAGAACAGTGTTAAAGGAAGATTAATCTAGATGTTGCGAGACTACATCGAGATTTTTGCTTGGTACTATGAGGACATGCCAGGTCTAGACATTGAAATTGTGGCACACCGACTACCAACGAAGGAAGGTTTTTTCCCGGTGAAACAGAAGGTCCGTCGTATGCGTCCTGAAATGTTCGAGAAAATTAAAGTCGAAGTTATGAGACAATTCAATGTCGGTTTCTTAGCCGTTACTTCTTATCCACAGTGGATTACAAACGTGGTACCCGTACCTAAGAAGGATGGCAAAGTGCACATGTGCGTAGATTACAGAGACTTGAATAAAGAGAGCCCGAAAGACGATTTTCTGCTCCCACATATTGATGTCATGGTTGACAATACTGCTTAGCACAACATTTTCTCCTTCATGGATGGTTTCTCCCGGTACAATCAGATCAAGATGGCTCCCGAAGACATGGAAAAGTTTACTTTCATTACACATTGGGGCACTTTCTGCTACAAAGTCATGCCATTTGGTTTAAAGAATGCAGGCGCCACATATCAGCGTGCTATGGTGGCTTTATTCCATGACATGATACATCACGAGATAGAGGTCTACGTCAACGACATGGTAGCTCGATCACATACTGAAGAAGAACATCTTAATCATTTGCGAAACTATTTGATAGACTAAAGAAATATAGGTTGAGACTTAATCCGAGCAAATGCACCTTTGGAGTCAGATCCGAAAAACTCCTGGGTTTCATCGTCAGTGGTAAAGTTATTGAAGTTGACCCCGCCAAGGTCAAAGCTATTCAAGAAATGCCAGCTCCCTGTACTGAGAAGGAATTCAGAGGTTTCCTAGGAAGACTGAACAATATTGTCAGGTTCATTGCACATCTAACTACTACTTGTGAGCCAATCTTCAAGTTACTGAAGAAAGATCAAGTGGTAAAATGGAACGACGATTGCCAGATAGCTTTTGACAAAATTAAGGAGTACCTACATGATACCACCAGTCAAAGGAAGACATATGATCATGTACTTAACAGTATTTGAGACCTCAATGGGGTGTGTGTTGGGCAATATACTATCTTAGCAAAAAGTTTACCGACTGTGAAACAAGATACTCACAGCTCGAGAAAACTTGCAGCGCTTTGGCTTGGGCTGCTCCCCGACTAAGATAGTATATGTTGACTCACACTACCTTATTGATCTCTAAAATGGACCCGATAAAATATATCTTCGAGAAACCTGCTCTCTCCAGAAGAATAACAAGATGGAAAATGATCTTGACCGAATACGACATCCAGTATACTACCCAAAAGGAAATCAAAGGAAGCGTAGTAGCTGATCATTTAGCTCATTAAGCCATAGATGACTACGAGTCTATGCCTTTCGAGTTCCCGAACGAGGATATTATGTTATTCACTGATTACAAAAATCTTGGACCAGACGAAAGACCTAAGTCAGGATCCCGATGGACCATGTTCTTTGATGGAGCTTCTAACGCACTTGGTAACGGTATTGGCGTTGTAATTACATCTCTTAAAGGCGGTCATACACCTTTCACCACCAGACTATGTTTCAACTGCACCAACAATATGGTTGAATACGAAGCGTGCATCATGGGTATCAAAGTTGCTATTGACTTGAGGATCAAGTTCTTGCAAGTATATGGAGACTCAGCTTTGGTGATTAGTTAGATCAAAGGTGAATGGCACATGAAACATCCAAATCTTATTCCGTATCAAGAACATGTGTTGAATCTGATCCCCTACTTCGAAGAAATCACTTTCGAGCATATCCCATGAGAAGAGAATCAATTGGCAAACAGGTTATATGCCATGTCATCTATGTTCAAAGTCAGATGGGACAATGAAGCTCCTCAGATCACTATTGAAAGACTAGACGAACCAGCATACTGTTGCAAACTTGATACCGAAGGCGTAGAGGAGAAACCTTGGTTCTATGAAGTGAAGAGGTATCTCGAGGCTCAAGAATACCCTGAAGGGGCATCTGTCAACGATAAGAAGTTCCTAAGAAGATTCGCCGCTAAGTTCTTTCTTAGTAACTACGTCTTATACAAGCGCAACCATGACCTGGCCTTACTCCGATGTGTAGATGTTATACCCCAAAATTTTCCCTCCTACTTCTCAAGACAATCCACAACTCCATACTCAAGGATTTCACAAGGGTTGACCAGACAAACCCTCTCCTAAGCAATCAATCCAAACTAGGGTGTTGTTCCTCTCAAGTCAAGATGGATTTCCAGTGTTATAAGTGGTCATCATACCTCATCATTTGCTACAAGGGTTCACCATATCAAGTTTCAAGCCTTACAAGTCAAATTTGCTCATCCAACTGCTCAAATGGTTGAAAATCAACTATATTGGACAAAAAGTCAATTGTGGTCAACATACAGTCAAACTTCATAATTTTTGGTCAAAACCAATGTTTTGAATTAATATTCATCATTTGGTCAAGGGTTGACCATGATTCAAGATCTGATCAAAAGTCAAAGTTTCTAAATTGGGGTTCTTCAGACAAAAGTCAACAGAACTTTGACCATGCATAACTTTCACATACTTTATCAGAAATTTGTCTACCAAAGCTCATTTTAAAGGGAATTCAATTCTCTATAACTTCATATCTCACAAGGTTGGGTTGGAAATGCTTCATTTGGAAGTTATAGATCAAAATATTACAGGTCCTTTTAAAAAGTCAACAAAAAGTCATCTTTTTGCAAAGAAGTGTTCATGAGCATGGAAACTTCAATGAAGATGAGACCAAAAGGGATGTTTAGAGGACATATTGAGATTTCCAAAAAGTCCCAGAACACCCAAAAATGTTAAAAATTGAGCAAGATACAAGTTGTGCAAGTTGGGCATTTTTGAGGAGGTGCATAAAGAGAAATACTTGAGAAAATCAAATTTTTCCAAATGGGCTTAACTTTTCTTGGTTCAAACTTGTTTCTAATCACAATTAGAACCTCCAAGCCCAATGCCACGCCCTTGAGCTTTTTATTTTATTTATTTTGATTCATTTAAAGTCAATTTAATTAAAATAAAATAGCAAAAAATAAATCAATCAATGCAAGGCTGTATATTCGACATTCTTGAGGTCCAAGATACCTATTAAATAGCCTGAAATTCGAAATTGAGTGATTAGCAAGAGATTGGTACAAGATTGGCAATATTTGATCAAGATTGACAAATCAAATATACTCTCATTGAATGGGATATATTTTCTCATCAAGGCTCAACCTAAATCCATCCTCTATAAATTTAGAGGGTTTCTAAACCCTAGAGGAGAGTTTTTTGAAGCTGTAAGAACCCTAACCAAGCTTGAAAAAACTGTGGCACACAAGCAACTTGCAGCTAGAGTTTTAGCTCGATTCAAGCCCTTCCAAGCATCCCAACGCGTTCCTGGGAGTCCTCTGAATTGATCCAGCCATTCGCCAAGCCTTGAAACTTCCAGAATCACGAAATCCATAATCACAGTTTGCTCTACAAAACTAAAAATCGATTTCATTGATTCATGCATTTTTAATACGAATTGATTGCATATTTGTGTTTGGACTGATGTTTGTAAACTTTCTGGATGGTTTGATTTGAGTTTTAGCACAAGAATAAGAATTTGCCATGGCTAGGGTTCATGAGCTCGAATTAGAGATTTCCAAAATAGGATAAATTGGATGAAACCAGTGGTCTTATCACATTCAGGGGATCAAATCGAGTTGATCCATGATCTCGTAACTGATTTATGTTGCGTATTTTTTAGTTTTGATTTCTTGTAGGGGTATAGTGACGAAGCAGAACCGTGGGTAAAAGTTTGAAAATTCAAACGAAGAAGATGACACCTTGGCGCATTTTGGTTCCAACTGGACCCTTAGAGTCTGCCTCGAGCTCCACTTGGATCCCTAGGAGGCACCACCCCAAAGCTCCACGGATCCCGGAGGAGGCACCACCCCAAGTTCCAGATCCTTTTCAGAGAATCCTCGAAGCTCCGACACGGGCGTCCCGATCGAATCCCGGAGCTCCACTGGGCGTCCTAGATCCAGAATCTCTAGAAGCCCCAACTTCTGGACCCTTCCAACAACTCCCAAAGCTTTTGGACGGCAGAATCTCCAAGCCCCATTTTTGGACCCTTTCGATCTGAAGCCCAGCTTCCGACCACTCGTAGAATTCTCCCATAAACTCGGTTTGGTGCCCAGCGCGCCACTCACGTAAGGCTTGGCATGGCGCTCCGTCGAGCTCGATGGATTTTCTTTGTTTTATTTATTTTTTCTGCTTTTTCTTATTTCCCTTTTATTTAATTTAATTAATTTAATTAGTAATTAGGTTAAATAATTAGTTTAATTAGGTAATTTCACAAATAATGTTCCCCATGCTTTTTATTAATTAACTTAATTAGTTTAATTTAGGTTAATTTTCATTAAATCTTTTTTTAATTAAAATCAATTAGAACTAGGTTTTTCTCATATTAACATTAACTTTCAAAATACCAAAAATATTAGGATTTAGGTTTTTTCACTTAGACCCTTCATTTATTATTCCGCATTTTAAATTCTAGAAAGGTTGTATAGGTTGCGATTTTTTTTATCATGTAATAGCGTAGGACCTTTACATTTCTGTCTTTACTTTCTGCACTCTCATATTATGTATCCGCCCCAAAGCCATGTAATAGCGTAGGACCTTTACATTTCTGCAATTTATTTTCTGCACCTATTAACTGCTAGTAATTAGGCGTGTATGGCAAGATTAAAAACAACATATATCACCTCTAATCATAAGATAAAATATCTGAATACAACACACTCTTCACACTTGCACCCACCTTAGGGTATCCTCTCTCGTTGCCTTATGAATAATGGTCATGTCCCTCGAACGTGGGGGTATCTTAGCATAGTTGCCTATAAAATATCATCACAGTCCCTTCGACCTAAAAGATCATAGTCCCTCGATGTTGCCTACGAATATATGATCTTGTCCCTCGATTGTTGCCTACGAAAAGTGATGATCGTCCCTACGAATATGCTAGGATATCCCTACAACTTGCCTTCTATGACCACTCAATGTCCCTCCGAATGTCCCTTTTACATCCAACGAATAAGGTTGCCTATCAATCAATGATAAGGATAGTCTTATTCTAAAGGAAAGAAAAATAACACAGAAACGACCGTTCTGAGTAGGTAATAAGTCTCTTTTGCTTGCTCAATCAAAAAAAAATTTACACCTCACACTTTCAAAAACATTTTCAAATACTTTGTACACATTCCAGCGTGAATCATTACAAAGTCCTTTTCCAAAACAAAACATTTCCAAATACTTCGTATACATTCCAGCGTGAGTCATTACGAAGTCAAAGCGAAATGCCTTTTCAAAATCTTTTCAAACACACACACAAAAAAGCAATTAAAGTGAGCTAAGCAATTAAGAGCCCGTAGATAACTACGGATGGAAAGGGTGCTAACACCTTCCCTTTTCATAACCACCTCCCTTACTCAGAATCTAACAAAGGTCTTTTCCTGTTCTTTTCGCCTTCCCTTAATTGGATAAAAGAAAAGTTTGTGGCGACTCTTGCTATCCGCAACATTTGCGACAAAATGCAAAACAAACAAGTCATTTCTCCCACCGTGTTACAGTAGATAAGAAAACAATTGAACGAATTATGGAAGAGTTACATGAAGGTGTATTTGGTACTGACTCCAGTGGACATACAATGGCCAAGAAGATTCTGAGAGCAGGTTACTATTGGTCCACTATGGAAGCTGATTGTTATCACTATGCTCGATCTTGTCACAAATACCAGATATACGCAGACAAAATACACACACCTCCAGTTCCATTGAATGTTCTCACCGCCCCGTGGCCTTTCGCAATGTGGGGCATTGACATGATCCAAGAAATAAAACCTACCACATCTAATGGACACCGATTCATCCTCGTCGCTATCGATTACTTTACCAAATGGGTAGAAGCAACCTCGTTTGCATCTGTTACCAAGAATGTCGTGGCTCAATTCATCAAACATAATCTCATCTGTCGGTACGGCATCCCTGAAAGGATTATCACAGATAATGGTACCAACCTTAATAGCAAGATGATTACGGAACTCTGCATGCAGTTCAAGATTAAGCATCACAACTTTTCTCCATATCATCCAAAGATGAATGGCGCAGTGGAAGCCGCAAATAAGAATCTTAAGAAGATCATACAGATGATGATAGTGACTTATAAGGATTGGCATGAGATGTTTCCATTCTCTCTCCATGGTTATCGCACCTCAATACAAACATCCACATAGGCAACCCCTTTCTCTCTCATATATGGTATAGAAGTAGTTCTACCTATCAAGGTTCAGATACCCTCTCTCAGAGTAATCAAGGACACAGAGTTAGACGAAGACGAATGGGTCCAGACTCAACTTGACCAGATTAACTTGATCGATGAGAAATGGCTCGCAACCATCTGCCATGGACAGGCATATCAAAAACGCATGATCAAAGCCTTCAATAGGAAAGTCAAGCCCCGAGCATACTAAGTGGGCGATATAGTAGTCAAGCGCATCATCTTACCAAAAGGTGATCCCAGGGGCAAATGGCTCCCACCTATGAGGGACCATTTGTAGTCAAAAAAGTATTTTCTAGCGAAGCCATGATTCTAAGCACTATGGACAGAGAAAACTTCCTACATCCTGTGAATGCAGACATAGTCAAAAAATACTACGTATAAACGAGACCCGCTAGGTTGACTGGCCTAGGAAAAAATAAGGGCGTTCTGGCGAACCAAAAGGGTTCGGGCAAAAGTTAAGGACATATATACAAAAAATGTACACTCGACAAGTCGAAAACCTGCAAAGGCGGCTTGGGCAAAAAAGGGTATTCCGGTAGACTGAAAACCCGAAAGGGCAATCTAGGAAAAAGTTAGGGATTAAAGCGTACGACTATGTCTCATCCAGATCATTTAATTACAGACTACATCACTATCAAGATTCAAGCTTCAAATGGCGCAGATCAGTTTGATCACTTTCTTCTGGCAGCAAGGAGATGAGATAGTCGAAAATATATGAGCAATAGCAGAGTTGAAACCCAACGAGATTGTTTCCACATAGCTTTTACTGTTTTCTAAATTTTTTCGACAATTTCCTCTTACTAGGATATTTGTCTCTTTGTACATGAACTGCCTATCTATAGGTTTCCTTTTAGAAAGTCAATACAATTTCCCTTTTCCAGTTCCATTTTTACTTTTATCTGTTTTGTTTGCATAAAGTCCAATGTTTGCTTTGAATGATTATATGCATCTGACAATAAGTATTTGTTCATAAACATACGAAAAGCGAATAGAAACCGCAATTACTACAGACTCTAGGAATTGGGATGACAACTAAAGTCACCCATACATCCCCACAGAGTTATATTAATCCCCACAAGATAATCTCTACAATCCCCACAGAGCCCTTGCTCCCCTGACACAAACGGATCTCTCCAACAAATCTACTACTATAATCAGCAGCATCTACATCAACTTCATCACATGAGTCCCCGAGCAGTGATCCTATCAACTTCATCACGTCAGTCCCCGAGCAGTGATCTTATCAACTTCATCACGTCAGTCCCCGAGCAGTGATCTTATCAACTTCATCACGCCAGTCCCCGAGTAGTGATCATATCAACTTCATCACGTCAATCCCCGAGCAGTGATCCTACCAACTCCATCACGTTAGTCCCCAAGCAGCGATCCTACCAACTTCATCACGTCAGTCCCCGAGCAGTGATCCTATCAACTTCATCACATGAGTCCCCGAGCAGTGATCCTACCAACATCATCACGTGAGTCCCCGAGCAGTGATTATCTACCTTTACTTCATCACGTGAGTCCCTGAGCAATGATCCTATCAAACTTATCTACCTTCTCAAGTTGTCACGTTACATTGGTCCCCGAGCAGTAACCAAACATCAATCATCTTATTATGTCAGTCTTCGAGCAATAATAGGTTACTCAGTATCATGTCATTTCCCAACAAGGTTTGTACACAAGATATTCATCCCCAGCGGAGTATCTCCCAATGATTATCATTCCCTGACAGCAACAATATCCAGACTCAAAACTTGGTCAGATAGTGCATCAGAGGAATTCACATCTCTCTTAATTCCCAGCAGGGTCTCCAAAAACTACATCCCCAAGCATAAATCAAAGATCCTCAACAGAACATTTATATCTTCTTCAAGATGGATATGTTTTGAAATACCACGACATCTACATTCATACATTATTCGTAAAAAAATCATAACATGTGCATACCTCCTTCATGAGCATTGTCATTATCTCACATGCATCATAACCTGCATATAGTTAACCATATCCTTTCAAGCTAAATTTCCCGACAGGTGAAAGTTATTTTCCAGGCGGAAGGTCAAAAGATTAATACACAAAACAAGACGGGAAAGCTATTTGAACGACCATGCAAGTTATCAACAGGCAGCAAGATACAGATTAATACCCGAAACAAGACGCGGAAGCTATCTACATCTTGACGAATTATCCATTTCAGAACTAGCCAAGACGAAGGTTTATTCTGATTCTTATCATATCATCTCTCTAGATGGCATCTTTAAGCCCATCTCCGACTACACGCTGAAATATCTCCATCTTCAGAATGCTACATATATGGTTAAAATCAAGACATGCCAGTCATCTTCATTCAAAGACAAGAACAAAGTCTAATGTACGACTCACTATCCAGCATCCACTTCTCCAAATGGCATCTATAAGCCCATTCCAGCGCATCGTCAACCGACAATCTCATTCCATACATAGGCGAGTGCAAATTTTCAAGTGTACTCGAATGTTCAATCATCTTCAACCTTCAGGTCACGAAAGTCAAGCATACCAATATAACCCTTCAGGTACAAGAAGATTGAACAGGGGCAACTGTTATACCCCAAAAATTTCCCTGCTACTTCTCAAGACAATCCACATCTCGATACTCAAGAATTTCTCAAGGGTTGACCAGATGAACCATCTCCTAAGCAATCAACACACAACTAGGGTTTTGCTTCTCTCAATAAAAAATCAATTTCTAATACCTCAAGTGGTCATTATAACTCATCACATGTCTCAAGGGATCACCATGTCAAGTTTCAAGCCTCATAGCTCAAGTTTGCTCAGTCAAGTGCTTAGATGGTTGAAAATCAATTGTATTGGACAAAAAGTCAATTGTGGTCAACATACAGTCAAACTTCATAATTTTTGGTAAACATCAATATTTTTAAGTCATATATATATATATCATATGATCAAGGGTTGACTATGAATCATCAAGAAAACTCATGATTTGATCAAAAGTCAAAGTTTCCAAGTTAGAGTTTTTGAACCAAAAGTCAATAGAACTTTGACCAGGCATAACTTTCACATACTTTATCGGAAAAAAATTTCACCAAAGCTTATTTTGAAGGGAATTCAATTCTATACAACTTCATGTCTCACAAGCTTTGGCCCAAAATGCTTCATCTGAGAGTTATGGATCAAAATATTAGAGGTCCTTCTAAAAGTCAACAAAAAGTCATCTTTTTGCAAAGTAGTGTACATGAACATGGAAACTTCAATGAAGATTAAACCAAAATGAGTGTTTATAGGACATCTTGAGATTTCTAAAAAGTCCAAGAACACTTAAAAATGTTGAAAATTGAGCAAGATACAAGTTGTGCAAGTTTGACATTTTTAAGGAGGTGCATGAAGAGAAAACTTAGCAAGTGCAAATATTTTCCAAATGGGCCTAAGTTTTCATGATCCCAACTTAATCTTGACATTATCCATGGCCTGAAAACTCAAGTGCACGCCCATATTATATTTATTTGATTTATTTTTGAATTTAATGATTTAAATTCAATTTTAATTAAATAAAATGCAAAGGTAGTAGTTAAGATGAGTTGGATTTGATTTCTACTTGTCTTGAGGTTCAAGATAACCCATGCTAGCTGGAAATTTCGTGCACCATGCATTAATACAAGATTGATCCAAATATGGAAGATTTTGATAAAATATTTCAATCAAATATTTTGCATTCAAGTTGATATATTTTTCATTCAAGTCTTGATCGAATCTCTGGCCCTATATATACATAGCACATTCTTACACCAGAAGGACGAATTTGGCAGCCATAAAAACTAGGGTTCTTGTTCAAATTCTCAAGAGAAAGTTGCACCATCAAAACCCTAGTTCTAGTCGTCCTCAAGCAATTCCAAGCATCCCATCGTGCTCCTGAGGAAACATAGGGTAAGTAACCATCGAAACCCTAGTTCCAACCGTTCTTGTTCAATTTTTTGATGGACTATTGCAGTTTTTAGAAAACCCTTCATCGGAAAAGAAGGTGGAAACCACCATCCACGGTGGTCAAGGGTTTTCAGAGGGAGATTCTGACTCTCGCGTGGCAAAACCTTGCCTTCTAATTGGTCCATTCAAACCCCCTAGGGTCCACGCATGTTTTAATATGATCATCTGATAATATGATCCTATGATAATATGATAATATGATTCTATGATAATGTGATCCTCTAACAATATGATTCTCTGATGCTATGATCCTATGATAAACTTGATACTCTAACCTATTTATAGTTTTTTAGAAGACGTTCTGACTTAGGTGCTAGAATGAAACGCTACACCGTATTGAGCAGGAGATGAACCTAGAAGTTCTGGGAAAGAACTTCTGGAACAAAACCTCTGACAGAAGCATACAAGTACAACTTCTGATAGAAGTAACTTCTGATGGAAGTATCTTCTGTTAGAAGCATGCAAGCGCAACTTCTGACATAAGTGACTTCTGATAGAAGCATGCAAGCGCAACTTCTGGGGCTCGATCCCTGCTGACCCTTTTTCTCATTTTTCTAACTTTTCTTATTTCTTTATTTTTTCTATTTTCCTTAATTTAACTTGATTTTCTTTTCAAAATTAATTAAAACCTTTTCAAAAATCACAAAAAAAAATTAGTTCTTTTCTAGTAATTAGGGTTACTAACCTAAATTGTTTTTTACTAATTTCTAAAACATTTTCACTAACATATTTCCTATTATCCTGATTATTTTTTTGCATTTACAATTCTTTTCCTGTTCTTTTCACCTTCCCCTTATTGGATAAAAGAAAAGTCGGTGGCGACTCTTGCTATCCGCAACATTTGCGATAAAAAGCAAAACAAACTAGTCAGTTCTCCCGTCGTGTTACAGCTGACTTCAACTTTGTTAGTTTCTGGACAATAAAGTTTGTATGCACCTATATTGTGGTATCCCACTAGTAACATCACTTTGCTTCTATCATCCTGCTTCTTCCTTCTAGCTTCTGGAACGTGTTTGTAACACACATAACCAAAAACCTTCAAATGACTAACACTTTGCTTCTCTCAATCCACTTATCTAAAGGAACAATTCCCTTCAGCTTCTGTGTTGGACACCTATTGAGTATATATGTTGCAGTAGCAACAGCTTCTCCCCATATGTTGTGAGGAAGCTTCTTCTCTTTTAGCATACTTCTCGTCATATCAAGAAAAGTACGATTTCTTTGTTCAACAAGACCATTGTGTTGAGGAGTATAAGGAGTAGTAACTTCATGCTCAATTCCATTCTCATCACATAAATTATGGAATTCTGTAGAGTTATACACACCTCCACCATCCGTTTTGAGAATCTTTAACTTCTGACCACTTTGATTCTCAGCCTTCACCTTGAACTTCTGGAATTTTGTAAACACATCATTCTTAAACTTGATGAGTGTTACCCATGTCATTCTTGTGAACTCATCTACAAAAGACACAAAATACTTATTTCCTCCAAGTGGAGGTTCTGGAAATGGTCCACACACATTAGAATATACTACTCCCAGAGCATGTTTTACTCTTAGGGCTACTTTTGATACAAATGACAATCTGGGTTGCTTGCCTTTCATGCATACCTCACTTGACTTCTCAGGATTCACAATCTTTGGAATGCCACGTACGAGCTTCTTAGAACTTAGATGCCCTAAGCTTCTATAGTTTAGATGCCCCAATCTCTTGTGCCACAACTTACTATCTCCTTTAAAGCCTTCTACACTAAGACACTCTGTTTCAGTTGTTTCTACATTCACCTTGAATGTTCTATTGCTTTTCTGTTCAGATTGCATAATCAACTTCTGATTGAAATCATACAACTTCAAGAAATGGTTCTTCATAACAACTAAGAAACCTTTCTCAATGAGCTGACCCACACTCATCAGATTGCTTTTGATTTTAGGAACATAACAAACATCCTTGATCAGAACATTCTTCCCATTCTTCACCTTGACTTTGAAATTTCCTATACCTTCTGCATTAAGGTACTTATCATTAGCACATCTGATCTTTGTCCTCCTTCTGGAGTCAAAATCTGTCAACCATTGTTTGTTTCCAATCAAGTGATTTGAACAGTCAGTGTCCATATACCACCAATCTGTCAAACATCTTCCATCAGACTTAGAAGCCATCAATAACACAAGTTCATCATCTGAATCTCCTCTGGCTATGTTTGCTTCTTCTGATTTCCTTCCTTTGTTTGACCAACAATCTCTAGCAAAATGGCCAAACTGCTTACAACAGTAACATTGAACTTTCTTCTTCTCCTTTCTCTTCTGATGTTTCTTCTCATCAAAAGTTGAGATTTCTGACTTCTGGAATCTATCACCACGTATATTCTTGTCCTCTAACCAAGAATGCTTCTGGTCCTTCTTAACAAAAGAAGCTTTCAGAGCCTGCTTAACTTCTCTCTCAAAAGTTCTTTCCGTCAGACGCAACTCATGTGCTTCTAGACTACTTTGCAACTATTATATTCTCATGGTTTCCAAATCTTTAAAATGTTTAATTGCTATAACAATGTAATCTGTGACACCCCAAATAAATCGATTATTAAATAATTACGATTTTTAATTATTAATTTAACTAGGAATGTAATATTTAATATTTTGGATTATTGGAAGTCAATTAAATTAAATGGAAGTGGGTTTATTGGTGGTGTGATGAATAAAGTGAGGGTGTGAGGAGTAAAAGACTCCACTCACATTAATTATGTTATTTTTATTATGTTAGAATAATAAAAGAAGGAAAAGAGGAAAAGAGGAAAAAAGGATCTTTTTGGAAAAAACTCACTGTACATGGAATTGAGAAGAGGAGAAAAGGAGGAAGAAGACCTAAGGTGTCGGAATTCGAAGAACCCACAACGTAAGGGGTGATTTCGATTGATTATTGCTTATTATAGGTTTTGATTTTTGATAATATAGATCAAAGTATGTTAGGAAACCTTAGTTTGGGAATTTCTAGGTTTCCATGGGTGTATACTTAATTGTGTCAGATTGTGTCTGATTGTGTCTGAATATGTATGGAAAATAATTAGAGTGTCAGTAGATGAAAATAAATGATGGAAATATGTTGGTTGATGTGATAATGATGCAAATTGGATGTATTTTAGTGTTTCCCATATTAGAATTCGTATGGGTAAGTTTGAGGTTGATTGGAAATGGAAGAATGCTGTCAAAAGTGCTGAAAATGGCTTTTTAACACGTGGGAACCGGTTCCCAGTGGGGAGGAACCGGGTTCCACAATGAAAATTTGTGAAAAACTGGAAAAATGTACTCAGGAACCGGTTCCTGTATGGGTAGGAACCGGGTTCCCATACAATTTTCCAGAAACGTGAAAATTGAACTTTCAGGAACCGGTTCCTGTATATGTAGGAACCGGGTTCCACTTCTAATTTTTGAAAAATGTTAAACTTTGAAAATTCATAACTTTCAAACCGTAAGTCCGTTTTGAGCGCCGTTTTGGACGTTATTTCCTAAATTTAATGCTCTATTTTATGAAATGAAAATATTTTCCAAAACTTGAAATTATTTTGAAAATGAGCCAAATTTCGAGATAGGTGACTTTTGACTGACGCATATCGAATTGTATATAGCAGAGATCCTGTGTTGATGGATGTATTGTATGGTGTAGATGTAATAGCATGTTTATGCTGATGTTAGATGTATGCATGATTGGTTGATATATCATGGTGATTGGTTTGCATGTTTATGCTGATGTTAGATGTATGCATGATGGTTGGAATATCATGTTTTCGGGTTTTGATTCGGTTTATGATAATTGGTGTATTCATGATTGTATTGATATCATGTGTTTTGATGGTGGTATATGTCTGATAGTTGTTGATCTCAGTTGTTGTGGTTGTGGTATTTACTGGTGATAGTCTTACCAAATGAAGGGTAAGTGTTTGGCATATTTATGCTTGCAATGATTTATTTCATGATAGTTGATGATATCATGTTGTGGTTGATGATGGTTTATGATGTCTGATGTGGTCATAACCTGTGTTGATGTTGCATGCTAGTGATGTGCGTGCATTTGCATTGTTTTGGTGAAGTTAATTCCCATTGTGCGGAATTTGACTTGGATTGCCGATAACCGATACAGAGTGAGGATGGGTGGTTAAATGGATTCGTGTCCGGTGTTTATGGACGAATCGATGGTACTGTATCCGGTTGATGATGGATCAGTGTTAGGTGACTTGGTCACGTGTTGGTACCACATGCATTGAGTCTGCATTTTGATTGTATGAAATAGTAACATGTTAGGATGTCTTCGGTTACTATTCTCGATTGATGATTGTTGTGCATGATGATTATATGGTTGTAATTGTGTATTGAATCGGAGTTATGTTGAAATGGGTGGATTAATATGCTTGAAATATATTGTTAATTGAGAAGCTTATAATATGCTTTAATTATGAGAAGTCTCACCCTTACTTTACCATTTCGATTAAAGTTAGCAATGAGGAGTCGGTGAGGATGGCTCTAGAGCTTATCGCTTAGTCCGCGTGTCGTGTCATGCTCGATTAGATTGTAACACTGGGAACGTTAGATGAGGAATTAGACTTGGTCTATTATTTATTTAAAACTTAGTGGGAATAATGTTGATTGAATTTATTCCGTTTTTGGTTATGGTATCTTTCCGCTGTGTAAGACATGGTCTTAGCTTGATTGAAATTAATTTGGAAATGTTGATCCTCAGTGTAGCATGGCTACTGTTTGAATGAAGTTTACTTTGTTTATTAATTGTGACATCCCTAATTATATCATGTTAACTCTGATTAAAGATGATTTAGATATTAATTCAATTAATATATTCGGGGTATTTAGATGGGGTGTTACATAATCAAATTGAGGAGTAAGCGACCTTAATATCATCTCTATGATTACTTGTTCAGAAAGAGTTTCTCCACAAGCCTTCATCTCATTAGTGATCAAAATCACTCTAGAGATATACTCTGAAACTTTCTCACTGTTCTTCATGTTGAGATTCTCATAATGCTTTCTAAAGGACTGAAGCTTCACCTTTTTCACTGATGCGTCACCATCGTAACATCTGACCAGTGTGTCCCACACCTCCTTTGACGTCATAGAATCACCAATCTTCTCAAACACATTCACATCTACACACTGATGGATGAAGAACAATGCCTTATGATATTTCTTTCTCTTGTTTCTCTGCGCCTTTCTCTCTTCTTCTGTTGCATCTTCTACAACTTGAATATAGCCATCAGTAACAAGCTCTAGAACATCTTGAGCTCCAAATAACACGTGCATCTGAATCATTCATCTTTTCCAGTTCTTTCCATCAAAAACTAGAAGTTTGGTACTCATGTTTCCGTTCATCTTCTATCTTGTACAGTACACTCAGATCTTCACTCACACAGTGTTTCACAACCCACAAAATCAGAAAAAATGTGATTCTTGTTCAAGATTCAATGTGAACCCATAAGCAAAATCAATCACACAAACTCTCACATTTCACTCGTGTTTCCCTATGAATCTAACCAGAAGCTCTAGATACCAATTTGTTGGTGCACAAGAATCAAAGATGATAGGAATAATGGGAGAATACGAGAATGACGGCTACCACAAGAGTGAAAGAAATAAGGATTGTTGTTATAAATGACATTTACACTAGTCTATTTATACAAAGGAAAAATTGCCACATAGGCCCTAATAAAGCTAAAACTTGGTGACCAAGATAAAGATACAAACAGTACAAACTAAGAAATACTAAAGTACCCTTAAAACTAAACTTAATAGCTAAGCTAAAGAAATAGAAGCTAAACACACTTCTGGGCACAACCTCAGAAGTTTTACAACTTCTGAGCAACATAACTTCTACTGACCCTCAAAAATTCTGAATATGAATTACTCTCAATAAAATAAGCAATGACAATGAGAAGTCAAGGGTAAAAAAGTATTCCCGTGAGAGAGGAATTTCATTGGAAATATATAAAGAAAAAGCAACTAAAACCATTAATTTAATAGGGATTAAATTAATTACATGAAAAATAAATTACTAATTTTAAAAATTAATGACAAGAGAGTGAAATTTCACATCCATCATTAAATTTTCTACATGTTAGACTATGTACAATGACATGTAAATTATTCAATAGTTGAATGTTTGTAATGAGGTGTTGAATGAGATGTTAAAAATGATGTAGATTTAATTTGTGTTAAAAAATTCGACATGTTGAATGAAGAGGGAGTAAGAGTCACATAAATACTTTACAAAATTTTATTGGTTGTGATTATTTAGATTTTTAGTGCGTTGTGAATAATTATGAGGTAGAGTGTTAAACTTTATTAAACAAAATTATCATAACGAGTACAAATTAAATGTGTTGAATTATTATACGGAAGAAAGAAAATTTTATTGGAGGATAAAAACTGAAAAAATAAAGTCTTGAATATCAAACTATCATACTCAGTTGAGATGAGTTTTTTCAAGTTCGTTGCCTCTTTACTATTATAATCCTATTCAAGAAAAAATAATCAAACACCATGATTTAATGTCACATTATTCTTTTATACCTAATTTATACTAAAAGTAACGATAACTAATTCAAACTATAGATATCAAAGAATTTACTTTATTTTTCAGTACCGAATTAAATAAAATAATTCAATGTCATGTTTTTTTAAAAAAATATTTAAAAATTTAAAAATAATTTACAATAAAGTTACCTATACTCAATAATTTATCATAAATAACTAAGAGTTTATCTACTAAAGTTGGCTGCATTGAATAAATTATCATAAATACCTAATATTTATCTTATTTTTAATGAATAGATAAGAAGTTACCTTTTCGAAAAGGAAATATTTCAAAAGTTAAATAGTTTCCGCAACTATACAAGCACAACCAAAAGCATAACTTGATACTAATTATTTAGTATGCAGAATGAATCACATATCTAGCAAGTGCTTCAAGTTACATATGATATCCTGTTAAAAAAATAGATTGTTTAATTATTTAAGCCTGATAAGAAACTCTTTTTGCCAAACATACCTCTATTCATTCTACTACAGAAATTGGAACAGCAGAAAGAGGAATAAGCTTCTTCAACGTGATTCCATATTGCTCCCTCATATCAAGCGTATGAGAAGTCACACCTTCCGGAAGCTCCCATTCAAAAGAATGCAACAACACAGCCAACATTAAAACAATCATCCTATTAGCAAGAGGAATCCCAGGACAAATTCTTCTCCCAGCACCAAACGGCAAATACTCAAAATCCCTCCCTTTAAAGTCAACACTAGAATCAATAAACCTCTCCGGCTTAAAAACCAATGGATCGTCCCAAAACTCGGGGTTTCTTCCAATAGACCAAGCGTTGATCAAAACCTGGTTTCCTTTCTGAATTGTGTAACCATCAATTTCGACATCGTTGGATGCAATGTAAGGTAAGAGAAGTGGAACCGGTGGATGAAGCCTCAGTGTTTCTTTAACTATTGATTGAATGTAAGGAAGAGATGGAATGTCTGATTCTTCCACTTGCTTGGATTTTCCGATTATTTCAATCACTTCGTTTCTTGCTTTCTTCATTATTTTTGGATTGTGGAGAAGTTCTGCCATTGACCATTCTGTTGTTGAGCCTGATGTGTCACTTCCAGCTATGAATAAATCCTGTTTAATTGTTTTCAGTCAAGATCACACAATTATTTGGTCCACATTGTAATTTGTAACAAAATCTACATCTACATGTTCCCGTAAGTTTTTTCATCTACCAAACAAAGTTGAAGTTGTAAACATGGAACTACTAAGCAATGGTAGTGGTTGATCCACGTGATGAGATATAGATCATTATTTGAAAGTGCATAACTATTTTAGGTCAATCGTTTTCACAAAATCTACTACTATTAGGATGGCAACGGGGCAGGTCGGGACGGGTTTAAGCACACCCAGACCGCACCTGCCATCCGATCCAGATCCGTATCCGCCCTCAAATTCGTTTGAAATTAAAATTTATTCATTTGTCCCCACCCCAACAAGAAACGGGTTTCCCCGCACCCGCCCGAATAAATTTTTATTTTTTTACATTTTTATTTTTCAATAAAGTTAAAAATAAATAATTAAAATAAATAATTAATTATTTTAAAAATATTTTTTAAATTTGATATTTTTATTTAAATTTTATTTTCAAAAAAACAAATAATAATTCTAATAAACATGATATTATAACATTAAAAGTATTAAAAAATGTAAATGAGTAATAAAACTATTAAAAACTAAATAAATTAAATTAAATTTAGTTGGCGGGAACGGGTGTGGGGCGGATATTACCATCACCCGACCCCGCACTCGCGCCCGTAAATAAAAAACGGATTTTCCCCGCATCTGCACCCGATTAAATTGAGTTTTTCAAGCTAATTTCAAAGCGGAGGCAGACGGACCCCGACAAAACGGATTTATTTGTCATGCCTAACTGCTACTATAAATTAAGCATATGTGTGGGTCAGCCATAATACATTTTGATGAGACTAATTTTAAAATATTAGTAAGTTTTAAGTAAAAAAGTATTAATTATAAATTGATTTATGTGTGGATATGATAATTCTATATTATTATTATTAATAAATTTATTGAAAAATCACGATATTACCATAGTTTCACACTTTATAAATTCTATTTACGGATAAGTACAAAAAAAAAATTCATTTGAAGTCAATACAAAAAAAATTTAATAGAAAAGTTTTCAATTTTTTTATAAAAGTATTTAACTAGAAAATTAAATCATTATTATTTAAGAAAACATTTTATATCTATCATAAATAAATATGGTAATGTTATTATTATTTTTATTTTATTTTTATTTTTTTAATTTTAAATTAAAGCATAAATGTATTAACCTTTTAAACTAAGTTAATTTTTTTTATATTTAAAAATATTATTATAAATTAAAATTATAATATTATATTTATATAGTCTTATTTTACAAAATATCTAATTAAATTAAAAAAATAATTATTTTGAAATGAAAAACGTCATAAATCATATTCATAAATTCTCTCAATTAGAATTTTGTATGGCTTATATATTCATGTCTAAAAATAAGATTAATAGAGTTTATATGTCAGAGCTTAGAAAGATTCAGATCCTCTAGCTTTTAATTTACTATCTTTTTTAATTTTCTCTATTATAATTTGTTTTCTCACATGTTTTTTCATCTATTTTTGCCTTATTCATATTTTCTTTCTAAAATCACTGTAACTTTCCATCCCATCCTTATCCGACACTTCTTAAATAAGTATTTAAAAAAAGAAAAAAAATATATAGAATATAAAAAACTATTTTTGTCTTATTCATATTTTCTTTCTAAAATCACTTTAACTTTCCATCCCATCCTTATCGACACTTCTTAAACAAGTATTTTTAAAAAGAAAAAAATATATATAGAATATAAAAAATAGAATGTCTTTTTGAAAAAAAAAAAAAAATGTTAAATATGTAAACTATTGTACATAATTTTAGGGTAATAATGCATGTCTCATTTTTAAAAGTTTTTTTTTAAAAATTGAATAAGGGACAACTTATTTACTATCACAACAAAATGATAAGTTTAATTTTTTGTTGATTAATTTGAACTTTTTACATAAAAATAATTATGATCAAGCTTCTAAAACCTAAAGAAAAGAAGAACACTTAATTAGCTTACCAGAATCAATGGCTTGATGCTTTCAATACTAAAAACAGAGCCTTCATCTTCTTCTTGACAATGATCAAGCAACACATCCAGAAAGTCACCTGCACGCTCACCGCCACTGGAACTCTCTCTATCCTCCACACGTTTTCTAATCATACGATCAAAAATCTCATGCAATCTCTCATAAGAAACCCTAACGTGTCTCTTCACACCCTGCAAATCAAATCTCTTTAACACCGGAAAATAATCTGAAACATTCACTTTTCCAGCATCCTCCATAATCCTCCACACTAGCTCCTTAAACTCACCGGCACTCTCGAACTCCGAGTCAACAATATCCTCAGAGAATACTGTATTCGAAACCAAGTTCAGCATGGTGGCAAAAGCTAGCTCCCCGATGTCAACGGTTGTTCTTTCCGCAGCTTTTTTGTGAAGGTGTTGGACTAGCTCCTGAACTTTTCTGTGGCGGAGGTGTTGGAGGAGGTCGAGGCGCTGGGAGGTGAATATTTGCGTGGTGCAGATACGACGACGGTTACGCCACCGTGGGTCAGCGGGTGCCCAAGCGAGGGTGTCGTTGACGTTTGGTTGGGCGGCGACTGATTCAGGGATAGGGCGGTTGGCGAAGGATTGGTCGTTTTTTTGGAGGATTTCTTGGGCGGTTGTAGGGGAGGAGGCGACGGTGACATTAACGGAACCGAAACGGAGGGACATGATGGGGCCATAGGTTTTGGCGAGGGAAGAAAGAGAAGAGTGGGGTTGGGGGCCTAGTTGAAGGAGGTTTCCGATTATGGGTAGACCGGTTGGACCGGGCGGTTTATTCTTTTTACGGTTTAGAAAGAACCGGATTATGATAAAGGATAAGGTGGCAAACAATAGCAGGATGTGAATCTCCATCACTGATTAGTATGAAATTTTCATTAGCTATTTAGCTTCCATGAAGGTTATATAAGGATATGTAATGGTCTTGTGTTTAGTTGTAATAATTTATTAAGTGGGTGTTGATTTTTCAATATGGTTGAAAAATATGTTTTTCTTTGGAAAAAAAATCAATATAAAAATGTGAACTGAGATAAACTGGAACATCTTTTCTACACCGACTGTGACGAGTGGTTAGAGAAGCGGTATCAATCCGGATGACAGGTTCTAGAAGTTACCGAAGAAATGTCCAAATATGGTAATTTGCAATTTCAAACAAAATAATGTCTGTATTTCATAAGGAATTTTTTCACACAATTAGTAGTTTTCACCCACACTTTTGAAAAACTAAAATTATAATTTATAAATGCACTTACGAATTTATTTTATTGAATGAATTCGTAAGTGTATTTACGAATTGATCTTTTTGGATAAATTCGTAAGAGCACTTACGAATTCATCTTTTAAAGTGAATTCGTAAGTGCTCTTACGAAATATTTCCTAATTATGTTAAAAGATGTTTAAAACTACAATGATTTTCACTATAAGCTGCATTATATTTCCGTTTTCAAAAATTCAAATAAGTTGCATTTTATATACGCAAACCAACTAAATATTACTATGTGATGGGAGAAAAATAGTCATAAATATCAAATTACATAAATTACTCTGAAAGTAAGTGTGATCAAATTATTACAAAATCAAAGAACAAAATATAAGGCTACTATGTATGTCTAATCCTAACCCTCTGCGCTCTCTTCTGCCTGTGGTAATCCGTTGCACGCTCTGCCTCAGCGACGATCTTCTCCATCACGGCAACGACCTGGGATCCGCCCTCATGCACAATCTTTGCATCCAACAATTCTCGTCCAAGTTGGCGGATACGTTGACAGATGGGTACTAGATCAATGACATGGTCATCTCGGGCCTGCTCGTTCTCTAGGAGCTCCTCATGTGCTGGTCTCAGTGGACGTTCAGGACCATCAGGTGTCATGAAAGAGTGTGACACTCTAAAGAACCATGTCACGTACCCCTCCACACTGTGCCACATCTGGGATGCCTGCATCATCCGATACTCCTCTATCACCACATGATTCTCCCAATCTTGGAAGACGTCATCGAGATCCTACCGTGTCATGGTGTTGGGAGAAGCCTAAAAAGGAGATCTAGGTATGATCAGCACAAAGTCAAACAAACACATACACCGCTTGGACAAATACCTGACCATTATGTTCGACCCACAATCTAGCCACCCAGAGTATAATAAGATGGGATCGAATGTCATAACCTCCCTGTAGTCCGCAAACGACGTCCAGTTAATATCGTCATGGTTGGTGCGATCAAGGAACACCCGGTAAGGAAGCACAATTTGGCTTCCCCTATTCAGAATAAACTCGGCAGTCCTTGGCATGGCAGCCTGATAGTCGGGATCTTCGGTGTAACCATGGATGCGGTGAGAGTATGATATAATTCAGCTCTGCATCAACAAAAACATAATATGTAAGTACAAATAAATTGAAACTAATAAAAATTTATCGTTAAAATAAAAAAGTACCGTGAGGAGTGTGCACGAGCGTGGCGCCTCGCCTCCATCCGAAGCTTCATCCAACTTCTGGTAGAGGTAGGTCATAACAACGACACCCCAGTTCCAGTCACGAATTATAGATAGGTTCATAAAATACCTCAGGTAGGCCACATCGGTGTAGTGGCCACTGATGTTCAAAAAGACGGACGTGCCTACCAGGTACATCAAAAAACACCAAACAACATAACCACAGTGAAATTGGACAAAAATATCCTCGTCCACAGGTTCCTCAGCTGCCTGTGCAGTTCTTTTTGCACGTGTTGCTTGACGAAGGTGCTCCTCATATATCTCTTTTAGGTAGGAGAACTTCATGTGTGCCCCGTTTGTGTTATCGCAGTCCTGAGCAGCCCTGTACGGATCAACTCCTAGATGCTTAATCATCCACTCAATCGCCTCAGCTCTGGTTATCTTGACATGGTTGAGTAACCTACCTCTGATAGGTAGTTGAAGCAAGCAGGCAACATCATCAAGCGTGATGGTCAACTACCCAACTGGAAAATGGAAATATGACGTCTCTTTATGCCACCTCTCAGCAAAAGCACCCTGCATGCCGGTGCTAATGATATTGTAACCCGTACCGCATAATTCGGAATGACTGGATCCGATGACATCACTATAAAACCACTGAGCCTGTGGAATATAAAGATCAAAAACTTTGCGAGAGTGGTTGACATGTTTTAAATCCTTTCTTTCCTGAAACATTAGAATTCAACGACAATAAATCAACATGAACCATATATTTGAATAAAAATTATAATACGAAATAACTCAAGTGGAACCAAAAAAAAATACCAGTCCACCCCAGACATAACGAGCAACATGATCCTGATAATAAATCAGGAGGGATGTGTCATATGGCTCTCCTGGATAGCCATCATCCGCCTTAGTAGGTTCCTCAACATCTTCGTCGGGGACCTCAACATTTTCGGCGTCCTCCGCCAAAACATTTTGGGCCTCCTCCTCTAGTACCTCTACCTTTGGTACCTCCTCATGTGCACCAGAGGTAGACGTCCCATGTAGACGACTCCTCTGTGGCGGTGTGGAAGTTGAAGCTATCTCTAGTTGTGCCCTTTGCTCTCGCTCTTGACGAGCCGACACAGTCTGGCTTGGCCTGCCATGACTCAAACGCATCATATGATTCTGGTTCTCTGCCATTTTCCTGAGATAAATCATTACAATTGTTAGGTTATTAATTTAAAAACAACTCAGGCAACAATTCACAAGTGCACTTACGAATTCCCCATCCTGGATGAATTCGCAAGTGCACTTGCGAAGTTCCTCCAAGGTCATTTCGCATATGAACTTACATTTACCTACTATTACTTCATATACTATTTAATCTCTACAACCTAACCTAATAATATTATAAAAATTTATATTTTGAATTAAAAAATGTGAAGAAAATTAACACTAATTTGACTTTGGAGATGAGTTTGAAAGAGTTTTGAGATGAGTTTGAAGTTTGAAAATGAATTTGGAAGATTTTGGAGATGAAGTTTTGAGTTTGTTGGGTGTTTTGAAATGAAATGGTTTGAGGTTATTTTATGTGTTTTTCTAAAACAAAATACATACTTCATAAGTGCACTTACAAATTACCCAAATAAGATGAATTCGTAAGTGCACTTGCAAATTCACCTGTTTTTTTTATTTAAAATAAGGTGAATTCGTAAATGCACTTGCAAATTCACATTATCTACTTAATCTAAATCCAAGGTTGTCATGATGACAACCTTGAACACAACTCTAACTCTAATTTCATATATGGTATCATATTATCCCTAGTCAATTAGAGAATTCAACATTTAAAGTATACCAGATAAATGTCTTATTATTATTAATAGATAATTCAATACAAGTACCATGTTCTAATAAAAATATTGACATATATGTCTTATATCAATATAGTGGATACACCATTTCATCAATTTAATATCAATCTAAGATGAATGTTTTAAGCATGATTTGAAGTTTGGTTATTCTCTAACTCCATTAGGGTCTTGAATCCCCGACCATCAAGGGTAAGTGTGTAACTTGAATGTGCCATTTTCTACATGATAAAGGGAGACATATTGTTGTATACAATGATGCGAAACCAATATCTATCACCACGATTTGGTCCACCGAAGTGTGAATTTTGATATTTAAGTGGGCGTTTGATGAGACTTCCTTCGAAGTGGCCATAGTCGATTTTCCTATGATGTAGTTGAAAATAGGGTCACATGTAATAATTAAGCGCTTCATCCCCATTGATTCTCATCTCTTTGTCGACTCCATAGTGCATTGAGAGGTCAACACATCCTAAAGGTATCATGATTGTCCCACCAAATCCTTGGAGACTTCCATAGTAATATGGTTGCAAAATTGGATAGAATATCAATTTCTCGTACGTCTCGTTATACATGATATCATACAAACTTTATTGGTCCACCAACACACGACGAACGTTATGGCAAGCCATTTCTGCCCTTATAAGGATGGGCGTGTGGTGATTCAGGACGCTAATAACCAATTCCTCGTTATAAAATGAAATAAGGGGTCTCTTGTTTGCATGGTTGCTTTTTAGGAGTGGACTTTTTTGTGAGAGAAAACAACATATCTCATTAGGATGTGGAAGTGGCTTTAGATGACGAGATCAGATTAATGTATTATCATTTGAATTTAAATTGTGAGTTTATTTGTAGATTGTCTCAGTTGGTGCATAGTTGTCGATTGGTATAGGCCATTGTTGTAACACCCTCGACGACCTTCAGGCTCATCGACTGACCCGACAGAACAACACAAGTATATTTAACATGCTTTGGTCACCCATCCCATTACTAATCCAACTCAAGCGTATGGCTCTGATTCCATTTGTAACACCTCAGACTGGCTCGAGGATTATTGACTAACCCCAAAAACCAACACGGGTGTTTTCAGCATGCTTTGACCTTACTCACACGCTTTCTAGGAGAGTTCCCAGAAGGTCACCCATCCCAATACTAATCCAAGTCAAACACGTTTAACTGTGGAGTTCTTATGGAACAGGCTCCCGAAAAGAAGATGCATCTTGTTTGTATAGGTAGTGCCAATTATTCCTTATAAGCCCCATTCAACCATGTAGTCTCATACCTGCATAGTCTCAGGATCCCTCTCATTTCGATCTAGCGCCTACTCTTAGCCCTCTCTGGCCTTGAGTGTTACATGCGGTGTAACCACCCCGGCATTCTCTGGCCTCGGATGTTACAATTGCGGATATCTAAGATGAAGGTTTTGCATAAGCTAAAGTTGGGGTATTTTGTAATTGTTCGGATCTTAAATCCTCAACCATCAAGGGTAGGTGTGTTACTGGAATGTGTCATTTTCTATGAAATTGAGGGAAATAGAACGTCGTATACAACGACTATCATAGACAACACCAATGATTTGATCTGGATCTAATATGTCTTGGTGACAGACTCAACTTTGACATAATGGCAGATTCCATTAGTGCTTCATTTGCTAATATTTTTCCTCCGCACAAAGAGAAAAGAAAGGGTAGTACATGCAAACACTCTAACACCTAAAACAGAAACTTATTAAGACAGAAAAGAATGTTTTTGGATTTTAGAGAGTGTGTACCTTAGTTATTGGGTTTTACCTTCTTTATAGGAATACTCTAGGATATTTCGAGAGTCCATGACCTTTTTTTATAGGCATGTCTCATAATAATATAACTTGTTATATCATCTAATGATCTCCATTTATCCATATCTTGATTAGGTGTATCTTTAGGATGGAATTCAATATATTTCTAAGGTCTTGTGCCCCTTTCTTTTTAGAATGCCATTCCTCGTTATGCTAAATCTCATCATTCATGGTGGTTAACATTGGGATTGGATTACCTTTGATATGGGTCAATACTTCGATGGGATGATGTGTTCTTGACCTCGGTTCAGATAGGAACAACACCCTAATCTCCATCTAACCGTTTAAGCTCTCGAAAGTGAGAATAATATAAGTGCTTAAACATAACTTGCGAGCAAACACAACGAATTGTTACAACTTCGTGTCACCATAACAAGTCAGTTAGCCTCAATAGTTTGATACCTTAGTAGATAGATAAGCTACATATACATTGTCTCTTTTTCCCTCACTTACATTATATAAATAGAGAATGTGCTCTTACTTAACCTTTAAACATTCACCTATTAGGTTATACTTAAGTAAAATTACACACTACTTCTATACATACATGACATATGATACATCATTATCAATCTTTTAATTAAACACGTAACACATATGATATGATACATAACCTATGATTAATCCTAAATACTCTTAGGATATCTCTACTAGTCTCATTATCTCAACTGGAATTGAGGGGAAATTCAAGACATACCCTAAGGGAGGTCAATATACAAAAAAAAATAGATTTACTAGCCTAAAAACATTTTAGACAAAATTGAACTAAATGAATAGATTCAGAGGAACCTTAAATCGATTCAAAGAGAAGAATAGGGATCCTGTAAAAAAAAATAGAAGTGATGGAAAGTGGTGTAGAAGAGAAAGATAGGAACCACAAAATAATAAAGATAATTTTTAGAGGAAAATAATATGTTGTTTTCATTGCATAAAGTTGAAAAGTACTACAAAATATATAGAGTCAAGCAATAAGTTTGCTTGTAGGAATGGAAATAAAATCCAAAGCAACATTATTCTAAATAGTAGATCATAAGCTTTAGTCTACTTTTACTATTTTGACAAGCAATAATTTAATTATTATAGTCAAAATAACAAGTAAAGTGACACAACAAGTAAGGTAACAACAACAAGCAAAGTAACACAACAAGTAAAGTAACACACAAGTAAAATAACATGTTAGAAAAATATCAAATTTCTAACACTCCTCCTTGAAATTTTTCTTGAATACTCCAAGCATTGATCTCAATTCTTCAAATTTTCTCTTGCATGGCAGCTTTCCATCCCTCAACATTAGCAGCTTCAACATACCGTGTAGGCTCTAATGTAGCTATATTATATCAAGCATAAATATCATCCAAGATTCTAGTACCTCCGGTTGGAAAATCAACATCACTATCATAATTTTCTCCTTCATCTTCTAAATTTTGATCTTCCAAGCTATCTTCCATAGACAATACCTTACTTGAACCTTCAACATGACTTTTCTCCCAATTCCATTTTGAGAACTCATCAAACTTCACATCTCTGCTAACAAGAATTTTTTTGGTCTCCAAATTATAAATTCGATACACTTTGGAGTTACTGTTGTACCCCAAAAATATACCGACGACAGACTTTGTTTCCAATTTATCTCTTTACACATTTGGAACATGGACATAACACACATCCAAATATTTTTAAATGTTGAACAAACATCTTTCTTTTGTACCATGCTTCAAAGGGTGTTTTACCCTTCAAGGCTTTGGTAGGCAACAAATCCAGCAAGTATACCGAGGTGTTGACAGTCTCAACCGAAAAAAGGATTGGAATATCTTTCTTAAAAAGCAAACATCGTGCCATCTCCATGATTGTCATGTTCTTTCTTTCACTCACTCAATTTTGCTGTGGAGTGTAAGAAACAGTAAATTGATGTTGGATTCCAACTTGTTCACAAAAAGTTTTAAATTCTCCCGATGTGTACTTAGTTTCATTATTAGATCCGAGATTTTTAATTTGACAATCAGCCTCTTTTTCAATCATAAGTTTGAAACTGTGAAATGCGGTAAACACATGACTTCTGCCTTAGAAAAAATATTCGACTCACCCTTGTAAAATCATCAATAAATAGCAAAAAATACTTGTTGTCATTTAAAGTTTTTGTTGGCATCAGACCACATACATCTGTGTGTATGAGCTGTAACTTTTCATAAGCTCTCCAGGTTGATGCAGTAGGGAATGATAATCTACTTTACTTTCCGAATTGACATACATAACATATGTCAACAACATCACCAATGACTGATAAATTTTCAACCAAATCATGAGAACTCATTTGTTTTAAGGTTGAGTAACTAAAGTGACCCAACCTTTTATGCCACGAGGAGGAATCACGAACAGTACTTGGAAATGCATGGTTGTTTGCCTACATTCTACTGGAAAACTTTTACCTCTCATTTCAACCGTCATTAATTTAGATCCAGAAGGATCTAGAATAGTACATCTCATGTCTTTGAAATGAAATGAATAATTATTTTCCATCATTTGCCCCACACTTAAAAGACTTTGATTTATTTCAGGTACAAATAAAACATCTGAAATATATTTGACACTTGAGGGAGTTTCAACAGCTACAACACCTTTTCCTTTGACATCGACATATTTTCAATTGCTGATAGTAACTTTGGTGTAGAATGACTTATCAAGTTCCTTAAAAATGTCAACATTGTGACTTATGTGATTAGTGCATCCACTATCTATTAGCCATGTTTCTTTGCTACTATTGACTGAATAGTAAGAAGCCATGAATAATTTCTCCTCTTGTTGGTGGTGTTCAACAACTTGGGATTGTTGTTCCTGTTAGTTTACTTTGTTTTTGCAAACTTTCTCCACATGACCAAGTTGATTACAGGCTCTACATTTAACTCCTGACCTGTACCAACAATACTTTTTTAAATGAGTATCTTTTTTACAATATTGACAAAGTGGAAATTTCTTTTTCCAACTCTCTCCTTTTTTGTTGAATTCCTCCCTTTTTCTTTTTCCTTTCTTCTCACCAAAATACTTTTCTCAAAACTGTTGTAGTTTTGGTTTTTGCTTTTGGTATTTGCCACAAAAGCACATTCGGCATTTTCTTCCATCCTAAAAGATCTTCTATGCTCAGTAGCTTGCAAAGCATTAACAAGCTCTGCAAGTGTGATTCGAGAAAAGTCCTTAGTTTCTTCAAGAGAGGATATTTTTGCTTCAAACCTCTCTGGAAGACACACCAAAAAAATTTCCATAACTCTTTGATCACTGAGTTCCTCTCCCAGCAATCTAATTTGTGAAACAATCTTCGAAATTATGTTAGAAAATTCTCTAACAGTTTCGGTTTCTTTCATTTTTAGTGCTTTAAATTCTCTTCTCATGTTCAACACTTGCATCTTCTTTGTTCTTTCAGTCACTTGGAACTCCTCCTTCAGCTTGTCCAAAGCTTTTTTTGCAATCTCAAGATTCAAGATCTTGATAAATATATCATCATGTAATGTTGCATGTATAATGGAAAGTGCTCTTCCATCTTTTGCCACTTCCTCATTGTGATTTTTTATTTGTGCTACTGTTGAGTTATTTGGAAGAGGTGGTGGGTTGCTTCCATTTTCCAAATATCCCATAAACTTTGTGCTCTCAAATAAGCTTTTATTTTTACAGCCCACAAATGATAGTTTTCTCCTACAAACATAGGAGGTGGAGGTAAAGAACTATTGTTGGAAGCCATCTATGGTGTTTAAAGGTTTTTTGTAAATATTTTTCTTGTTGGTTTTTTTTCTCTAAGAGACCCGTTAAGATCAATGAAGCTTTTATATCATGTAAGAAAAATAAAAGTGATGGAAAGTGGTGTAGAAGAGAAAGATAGGAACCACAAAATAATAAAGATAATTTTTAGAGGAAAATATTATGTTGTTTTCATTGCATAAAGTTGAAAAGTACTACAAAATATAGAGTCAAGCAATAAATTTGCTTGTAGGAATGGAAATAAAATACAAAGCAACAATATTCTAAATAGTAGACATCATAAGCTAAAGTCTACTTTTACTATCTTGACAAGCAAGAATCTAATTATTATAGTCACAATAACAAGTAAAGTGACACAATAAATAAAATAAGATAACGACAACAAGCAAAGTGACACAACAAGTAAAGTAACACACAAGTAAAATAACGTGTTAGAAAAATATCAAATTTTTGACAGGTCCAAAATTACTTAAATCAATTCAAATCTGCATATGAATTGATTCATGCCTGCATTTTTAACATTTCAGCAAATTCAACCATCTAAACCAACCTCAAATTCAACCTAAACTCATTCATTCCACTATGGGTCATACCAACACCTAATGTTAGTTATTTACTCCAAACAACTCATGAAACTCATTAGCTAATTGTCATAATCAAGAACCTAGGGTAAAGAAATGTACAGCCTTACAAGTACAATACAATGTAGTAATTTTTATTTGGAATGGATTAACATTTAACAGATAAACAAAAGATATCAACTGAGCAGATTACACTGTACCCACATTGCCTCACTCCTGAATCTCAACAGCCTCAAAACCTCTATGAATTGAAGCCTTCACAGCATCCAACACAAGTTGCGTTTTCCTACTAATCACAGCCCACTTCTTCTCCGGTTTCGCCTTTCTATACTTAATCTCACCAACCAAACGAGCAAACTCCTTAACCAAAAGAGCCTCCTGAGGAAGATCAGTTTTAACAGTACACTTACTAGGCTGTCTAGCCCAACAAGTAACAAGATCATCAAAGCTACTCTCAGTCCCAACATAATAAGAAGCTTCTTTCTCTTCATAAGGAATAATAAAATCATGAACATGAAGAGTCCCTTTTGTTCCAATAGCTGTTATATCCATTGTCAAGTTCGCCAAGAAAGAACAATGAAACGTTGCTACTCTTCCATCTTCCCAATACAGGGATGCTCCACAGTCCAATATAACTCCATCTTTGTTAAGAACCGGTTTGTGTGAAGCAATAACTGTTTTCGGTAATTCGAAGTTGGAAGATATTAGTATTGCGCGAATGCAATACCAACCAGCATCACCTAGAGAACCATGTGCATCAAGATCCGGCTTCACACGAATGTTTTTGTTTAGATATTCAGAATCCGCAGAAAATGTAAAACATGCACGAATCTGTACAAACCAAAAGTCAACGCTAGTATAATTATAATCAAAAAACAAACAATCTGGAATAAATCAGACATTGACATTAAAATTACCGATTTGAGGTTGCCGAAACGGTTCTGATCATTGAGGAAGTTGGCCATTGAAGCAGTTCTGGGGTTATGAACCCACATGGTGTTATCCATGAACTGCACGCCGTTAGATTCACATGCTTCTGCAATTTGATCGAACTCAGCGACATCGAGAGCAACGGGCTTTTCAAGAAGCAAATGCTTCTTGTTCTGAGCGGCGAGAATGGCCCAGCGAAGGTGGAGGCTTGTGGGGAGAGGCATGTACACAGCGTCTACATCTGGATCCTTTAGTAGAGCTTCGTAGTTGCCGTATACTTTTGCTGTTAGAGGGTAGCCGTTGGCGGCGGCGAAAGCGGAGGCTTTGTCGTGTGAGCGGCTGGCGACGGCGCAGATGGTGGCGTTAGGGGCTAGATTTATGGCGCGGGAGACCTTTCGGGCTATGTCTGCGCAGCCAACTACTCCGATTTGGATTAGAGCTTCTGACATTTTGGTCAACTTGATGAGTGAGTGAGTGAGTGAGAGTGGTAAAAAACATCATTCGTTGTTGTTCTATATATAACGTTTTTTCTACGCACAATTAATATTGGATAAGTCGAAAATTTAAGGTTATTTATGATACTACCTAAGATTCGAGAAAAGTTTGATTTTTTTCTTTGTGATAATAGAAATTCAGATATTATTTCTACAATTTCCGATTTCATTATATTTAGCATACACCATGATGAAGTGGATATGATACGGAGATATGACTAATTGAACATTATCATACGATACTATCAGAGGTGATTAAGTGGCTCATTTAAATCCGCTCTATTTAAGAGGTGCGTCAATTTAGACATTTAAGCTCAAAAGTCAAATCGGCTCTATTTATTAACGGTTTGGCGGGTTGACGGATCGGTCCGCCAAATTTTTTATTTTTTTATTTTACGATTTGATTTACTATATAATTTATAATTTTCTTAATTATTATCAAAGAATCAACAAAATATTTTTTAACGCATAATAGAATTTCAACATTTGTTAGTACAAACAGTTCAAAAACTAAAATAAATAAAGAGCAATTACAATAAAAAAATAACCAAATAAACTCAATCACTATAAATACAAAATATCAAAATAAAAACTAAACAAAACACATCATCATAATCTTATTTAAAAATTAATTACTAAATAACCCTATTAAGATTTTACACAAGACAAACAATGATAACAATTACACTGCATAAAACATCGCAATGCATAAAATAGTACTACTTTCGTCCCTAAATATAAGACCCTATTGAGAAAATTGCGGGAATTAAGAAAGTTGATTAAAGTATTAAATTTATTGACTATTTTGTATACTTTTACAAATTTAATGTGTATGTAAGTATTTATTATAGATTGTAGAAAAAATGTAACATAATTAGGGGTAAGTTTGGGAAAAAAAATTATTAATGCACTTTGAAAGTTGAAGAGTGTCTTTAAAAAGGAACAAGAAAAAAACTCTAAGAGGGTCTTATAATTAGAAACGGATGTAGTATTACATAAAATATCAACACTACTTTCTTAATGTTTATATCATATAGACTCTTATATTGACTGATTCCTTAATAGTTAAATCCTAAATTTGACACACATATACACTAATCAAATCCTTCTTTTCTTAATCAACATCTATTTTTAAAGAAAACATGTGAGGTAATGTATTGAAAACTTAATAATTATGCATGTCATACAATTGCTCTTTTATTTCAAAACATTTCAATCAACAGATGTATTAGAAAGTTATAAAAATAACGTTGAGCTTATAATTCAATTTGTTTGTATAATAATTTAAAATACAATTTACTCAATATAATTCTAAGAGAATAGTGTTATTTTATATAGTTAAAGTTGTGTTAATTCGAAGTAAAAAATAAAAAGTTTTAACAAAAAGCTTGCGGGCAAAATCTGTCCCGCCCCGTCTCTATCCTCTTTTTTAAGCGGGTTAGGCGGGGTGGACCAACTTAAGGTACCGACTCAAAAACTTCAGTCGAACCCGCCAAAAAAAACGGGTCAAACGGGCCGATCTGGCGGACCTAACCCATTTTCCCACCCCTAGATACTACTCTCTCTGTTTCAAAATGAGTGTCGTTTAAAGTTTTTGCACACAGATTAAGAAATGCAATCATATTGTCAGGAGATATTACACTTTTATTAAATTAGTCTTATTAATTTATTGAAAGTTGTGTGCAAAGTAATAATTATATAACACAATTAGAAAAATAGCTATCATTACTACATTGAAAAGTGAGAATGACAATCATTTTGAAACAATTTTTTTCTTTTAAAACGACACTCATTTTAAAATGGAGGGAATAGTGTTTTAGAAACCAGAAAAATCTGTCTGATTCAATTGTTAGATCGGATATTTCGTTGAGTCGATAATGACGGTAAAAATTGAAAAAATCAGAAAAATTGACGATTTTTTAAAACTGGTGATTTAATTGGTTTTTTAATTTTTCTTAATTTTTTATTCTTTTACTCAATTTTTTTAAAAAAAAATTAAACGATGTCATTTTAATTATTTCATTAAAATATTTAAATAAAAAAATAAAATAATGATATTATTAATGGAGAAGATGTTGCAAATACGATTGATTTTGTTCCAGATAGTTTTGATATTAAAGAAAGATATCTCAACATTAAAACAATCTTTCCTCATTGAAATTATATTTAGTAGACAACGAATATATTTTATTATAAACTACTCAATTGTATTATGTTGCAATTAGGTTTTGTTTGTGATTAAACTTTGTAATTTTGTACTATTTTGTTATATATAATACTTACGTTTTAAAATTTGAATTTAACTTATCAAATTATAAATTTATTTGTGATATGATATTTTCAAAAATTTAAGTCCTAGTTATATTTTGTAGAGATTGAATCATCTGGTTCGACAAGTTTTATACCTATATAATTTTTTTGTAATATCTGATCTATTCAATCGAGTTATCCGATTTAGTCATGCAGTTTGACCAGTGACCTAGTGGTTCGACCAATAAACCTGCGACTCAGTATCTTCACCAGTTTAATATCCGGTTCGATTTTTAAAACATTGCTATAAACAACCATAAATTATTATTCTTAAAAACAACTAATAAGAAGAGAGATAATTTGATTTATTTTTTAATTGAGGTGTGGTTGTGATATATATATATATATATATATATATATATATATATATATATATATATATATATATATATATATATATATATATGGTTCGAGGACAAATATTGGTTCTGAGGGACTAATAAATTCTTCTCCATTATCAGATTTTTTTTTCTAGAGACATAATTATCTAAGTGTTGGAAAGTCTCTAAATTCACTAAATTCACAGGGGATGCATAGGAATCCACTGTTGAGCATGTCGCCATGTATCAAACAGAAGCTGGTGATATAGCCAACAATGAGGATCTGAAGTTTAAATATGTCCCAAGTTCTCCATCAAAGAATGTGTTTACTTAGTTTACAACACTACCTTCCCAGTCAATTCACACGTAGAATCAGCTAGAGAAATTGTTCCATGAACAATTTTACATGGGCTAGTCAAAAATAAGCCTAACGGAGCTTGCTGGTGTTAACCGAAAGGTTGTTGAGCCAATCGACTAGTATCTGAATAAGTTTAGACTTTTGAGAGCCATGTGTTTTACTAAAGTTCCTGAACACGAATTAGTCGGGATGGCTGCGAATAAGCTAGATTATTCGATCAGGATTTGGGCATTCAATACTTCATTGAAATGGCGCAGTTGGCTATCAGGGTTCGACACATCGAAAGCTTAAAAGCTGATGAAGCCAAAGTTAGCAAGTATCAATAGAAAGCCAAAGCTAGCAAATATTAAAAGAAAGGTAAAGTTACGTATGTGACTGCCGAAAATGATTCTTCAGACGACAACGAGATAGTCAAAGAAATCGAGGTTAATATGGTGGAACTCCGTCCTAGACCTCCATAGCTCTGCAAACCATTAAGGTCGTCGAACGGGAAGAATCCTGTCGAGACCGAGAAAAATGGTAAAGCCCTTACAAAAACTTATAATTTTTGATATAACTAAGTGTGATGAAATATTTGATTTGTCAATATCTGATGGTCAAATTGTTGTGCATCGGGGTCTAAATAACCCCTCATTAGAACCAAAAAAAAAGATTTTAAAATTTTCATAATTTTCTTGGTCATAAAACATCATAATGTGTTCTTTTCAGGGATTTGGTGTAGAAAACTCTGAAGGAAGGCAGACTTCAATTTGGTGAAAAGCCAAAGATGCAGGTTGATATTAATCATTTGAAAGTCGAGGAGGGTATGTAGGCAAAACCTTATGAGTGCATGATGGTCAAATCTACTGAAGGTTTCGACGGTGAAGTTGTGATGGTCGAAGCTACGAAAGACTTTGACGAGAAAAAGGAAAATGAGTTGCCAGTAGTTTATCCTCTTCCTGAGGAAAGTTTGGTTGTTTTTTGGGAAAAATGAAAATTGAATGGGTTAGAAGCTAGATTATGCCCAAGGTGTAATGTTGTGTATGACAAGAAAGTGGCTGAAAAATATGAAGTTGCTGCAAAAGAGGCCTTAAAAAAAAGTCCAGGTACCAAGGTTTGTGTTCGACAAAGAAGGAATTCCTCGACGCAACAAAGAATATAGGAGGAAATTTCAGCATCCTCGACAGAAGATCTTTCACCCTCCGTCAGACATTCCACGGGAAAAATGGGTGGAGCCAGTAAGTTAGAAAGAAGGGGAAAAGCAAAAGTGCAGAGTAGTTGTTACAAATAGGGTAATCCTCATCCCTATAAAATCGACCTATAGGATGACAATTGTCTCCACTTATAAACACGTGATCAAGTTATATATTGTTTGATGTGAGATTCTTCACACACTCTCTCACATCTAAGATTGAACATCTAGAGTGTGAAAATAATTGATGAATAACTCAAGAAATAGCTCACAATTTCATATAAACCTCACTAAATAAGAATTTTACATATTCTTTAAAAGTGTTTTACCAACATTTATATTTTATTTTAAAGGATAAGTTTTAGAATTTTATTATATCATTTTATTATATCATTTTATTATATCATATAAATATTTTAAAAATGATAATAACTTAAATGGATTTATGGTGTGATTGGTTCATTGCATGACCCATTTTCGGTAAGTTATGCATTTTTTAGGATGTAATTATGAGAAGGTTCCCTCCTTATCTGATTAGTGTGGTGGTTGGTAACCAATAACAATGGCGACGCAATCTTATCTTGTCAATCTCAACTCTTTCCATACAGGAATCGCAGGTAACTATTCAACTTTCTTCTCTACTCCTTTTTCTTATCAAACCCACCTTCACTTCACTTTTTTCCATTCTTCTAGGACCAAATTCAATATTCAAACCTCCCAATTTTCGCTTTGGCATCTGGGTAAGCTTTCTTCAAATTTCTCACAACTTTCACATTTTTATATTTTCTACCTTATTAGTATACACTTCATATATATATTGAGTTAAATTGAACAAATGGAAATTTATTGGGGGATTCTCACATATGATACTTTCTTAGGTTTTGGATTAATGTTAGGTTGCCAACCGTCGGAGTATTCACTTGTTTTTCTTTAGATGTTTTTGTTCAATTTATTTGTAATCCCATATAGTTTGTTTAAGCAAATGTTAACAGTTGAAACATATCTCACCCGTTGTTTGGCATTTTAATTGTGACAGAAAACTTTGAAGCATCCAACTAGAAGAAATGTGGATGGAAGTTCACGAATCATGCAATGTTGTTCATGTTACACAGAAGTTGGAGCAGCTTCTGCACAGAAATGTCTTGATTTGAATCCAAATTTGAATAGCGTCAACCTTAACATACCAGAAACATTACACACTTCAGCGGATTTCATGACAAGGTTGATGATTCTCGCTGATCTTGATCCTGCTACTGCGAAATTCGCTATTGGATTTCTAGGTCCGTTCCTCTCCGCGTTTGGTTTTCTCTTTATCGCGAGAATAGTCATGTCTTGGTATCCAAAGCTTCCTGTGGGAAAGTTTCCTTATGTAATAGCTTATGCTCCTACGGAGCCGCTTCTCGTTCCTACTCGGAAAGTGATTCCACCTCTAGCTGGTGTGGATGTTAGTCCTGTGGTTTGGTTTGGATTACTTAGTTTTCTTAACGAAATATTAGTTGGTCCACAAGGTTTACTAGTTCTTCTTTCCCAACAAGTTAACTAGTTTGCACAATTTTTGTGTTTGTGAATGACATAGTTTTCTATCTTATCATTCTTTTTTAATTTATACAAAGTTAAATACTATTGTTGTGTAACACATTATATATGAATCGTTGTTTGGAGTGGGCTTGAATCCTTGTGACTTACTCCTTCTATGAGTACTTCTGCCCAATAACTCAAACACCTAGAATCTATACATACCTCATGTAAAACTTACAACATGTGCCCATTACTTTTCTTATTGGACACAAAATCATGCCTCATTATGCTGGTCATATTATGTTTTCCAAGAATCTATACCTCCACAATATATTATACATTCCTCAATTTTATTTCAAATTTATATCCATTTCTAAATCAATAAATACCTTGAAATGCAATGTTACATTTTCTTACAATTCATGCACTATTAGAATTTGGTTTCCAAAAGGATATTGGAGCTATGGACCATATTTTAACAGAAATGATATATGGACACTAAAAATACGGCGTCCTTTGGAAATTTTCATGTATTTTAATAGTATGTGTGTATTTTGGGGATTAGTGAAGGTAGGTATCATTGAAAAGTGATGAAAATTGAAAATAGTATGCTGTGTGCATATGGTATTTGTAAATTGGATGTTCAAATAACACCCTTCATATTTTAATAGTCTATACATCATTTAATCATATTCATATCCTTCATAGTTTTGTTAGGCTCTATAACCAATTATCGTTACCTTAGGTATACTAATGTTATTTGTAATAAAAACTTTGATGTATAACATTTTAGATTAGGTAGCCCTTTCTTTATTGTTTATCACACTATGTGTAAAATATTTTCTTATATTGTTTTCAATAAAAATACGATTTGTCAATCTTGTCATTTAACTAAATAAAATACAATTTCTTATTGTCTTACTATAACTTTACAATGGATCAGGTTGGACGGTTTTGGGTCCAAAAACCACATCCAACCAAATCTGCGGTTGAATAATATAAATTCTGTTTTTTTTTTAATCGATTTGATCAGATTATTAGATTATTAGATTATTAGGTTATGACAGGCCTCGGGTTAATACAATTAATCAGATTATTAGATTAATTTTTTATTGATTCCAATAACACATTTCGAGCTACAATAAATTAAACATAAATTAAAAATTCATCGTAAATTCAACAAAGTCAAAATTCAACATAAATTTAACATAAATCTAAATGACAACGTAATAAGTTTTTGGACTTTTTCCATGGAAAACAAAATTGAAACTAGGCCAATTGTTTAAACCTTTTATAAGTTTGTATTAACTCAATTTTTTACTAAAATTAAAAGCATTAAAAGTGATAGTGTAGTTGAACTTCTCGCGCCATCATTCTATGAATCCTTAGGAACCCTCCATCAAGCTTTATGGGTAAAGAAATCTCAACAAAATTATATTGTTGAAAGAAAACATGGGCATTTGTCTAATGTCACTAGGAAATTACTCTCTCTCATTAAAAACTTTCAAAATGTTTTTGGTCATTTTCTTTACACCATCCACTTATTTAATAAATAGAATTTGCACTCTTGCTTTAAAGAACAAAATTCCTTTGGAATCACTATATAACTATCTTTCCACCTTCATGTTCTTAAAATTTTTTGGGATGTCCTTGTTTTGTCTCCTGACAAGTGTCGAAATCACGTAAAATACATAGCTATTTATTAATTTAATTTACAAGCAATCAATACAATAATCCTCTGATTTATCAAAAAAAATATGATAAAAACACTTGTTTGTACATTTTACTTGCACGTTAACCAAAAACAGGAGAATAACTGAACCACCATCAAGAAACATGCAAAGAATCTTTCCTACAAAGGAACAACAACTTCAATCTAGGATGGAGATTTGAAGTTGATTTATCCAATAGACAATCTTTTCCACATTATACACAAGCACTTCCACACCAATACAAAACAACAAAGTTGGAGAATCTATTTAATTAGTTTATACAAGTGTCTATGGCCAGCCAAAAAATACTAAAGCCTCCTTAAAGACCTTTAAGACGCAAGTTGGCCAATTAACTAAATAATGAGTTGATATCCCAAGTAACATTCAATGTTAACACCTAAAAAATCCAAAAGATTATAGTAGTGTGGTTGAGAACGAATAGATCATCATTGTTGCAGCCAAGAATGGAGAAATAGAATGACCAAAATAAGAAGAAACGTATGAGAACAAATTTCAAAGTTATCCAACGAACTCCACCCGAGAAGTAAGTAAGTCATGATGTACTCATATTATTTACCTTTATAGGTGGCATGGAATTTGGAAATCTCATTGACTTGGGTGCAAGTGTAAGCATAATACCATTGCCAATGGTACAAAAAATTGGTACCAACACTACAGATGGAGGATAAAACTTGTAGGAAACCAGTAAGAACTATTAAAGATGCACCGGTCAAAATTTATTAGTTCTAATTTTCTTTGGTCCAAATTTATAAGTTCTAATTTTCTTTAGATTTTATGGTGCTAGACATTGAGTCCAACCAAAACATATCTCTCATTCTGGGATGAATATTTATGAAGACTCCAAGAATGTTGATGGATATTTATATAGGTAAAGTGAATGTCAGAATCAAAAGTTGTAAGATACTATTTTAAGGTAATAAGTATTGAGTGACACTGACAACCATTAAGCTACTAACTATTAACTCATGTATTCCTACAAGTATTATATTTTTGTTGGTTAGTTAGTTAAGTGTTTAGTTTATACACTTACTTAACTATATAAATAGAAGTACTGTATTGTAATAAACCAATTAATGAAACAGTGTTTCTTCCACTTTACTCTTTCACTTCTCTTTTCTTTCTTTCTTTCACTGTTTTTTTGATCCCATGGCACCTTATGCTGCCATTGTTAACATGGTATCAGAGCTTCAAAAGCTCTGGTAGCCATTGTTTCTCTATCTTCTTCTTCTGCACTCTGTGTTTTTCTTGTTCTTCTCTGTTTTTTTGTTTTTCTTTGCTTCAACAATGGCTACCATCAACTATGCTGATTTCACCACAAATTCCGCAAACCCTTATTACCTGCACCCCAACGAAAATCCTGCTCTAGTTCTTGTTTCACCCCCCCCCCTTGACGACAAAAACTACCATACATGGGCTCGATCTATGCAGATTGCTTTGATTTCCAAGAACAAAGAACGATTCATAGATGGAACCCTAACCAAACCTCCTTTGAATGATCCTCTATATTCGCCCTGGATTCGCTGCAACACCATGGTACTAGCATGGATTCAACGCTCCGTCTCTGAATCCATTGCTAGGTCTATTCTATGGATTGATACGGCAGCTGGCGTATGGAAGACTCTGAAAACGCGTTTCTCATACAGCGACATATTTCGCATCTCGGATATCCAAGAAGATTTGTACAAGTTCAGGCAAGGCACTCTTGACGTTTCTAATTACTTTACGCAATTAAAGGTTTTCTGGGATGAACTTGAAAATTATCTCCCCATTCTTGTGTGTTCTTGCGCTACACCTTGTTCTTGCGATGCTGTCACCTCCATCAAAAGATACAGAGAACAAGATTATGTTATTCGATTTCTTAAAGGATTGAATGAAAAGTTTACTCATTCAAAGTCCCAGATCATGATGATGAATCCCCTACCTGATATTGACAAAGTGTTTTCTTTGGTTATTCAACAAGAACGAGAGATGGTCAGTTCTGTTTCTGTGGCAGTTCCAAGTGTTGGAAACTCAGATGAAGTTGCAGCCTTGCAGGTTCAGACTGGAAAATCTGGGTACAATGCCAAGGGCAAATCTCAGTCTTCATTTGCCTCAAAAGGGAATACTCGCATCTGTACTCACTGTGGGAGAAATAATCACACAGTTGATACATGTTTTATGAAACATGGCTACCCTCCAGGCTTCAAATCAAAAGGGAAGGCAGCAAATTCTAATTCATCTTCTCCAGCAGGGGCAAGTGCTAACCATACTGCAGAAGTTAATGCACCAAGTTTTACATTCACTCAGGATCAATATAACAATCTTTTGGAGCTCCTGCAGCAGTCTAAGAACAATTCAAATGCTAATTCAGTGTCCAGCTCTCCTTTGCCTTGAACTCATATACTTCTGTTGAAAATGGTAAGCATCCTCACCTCTGGATATTAGACACGGGAGCCACAGATCATATTTCTTATAATCTTGCCTTGTTCATTGATCATAAAACCATTTCTCCTATTTCTGTTAGTTTACCTGATGGATCTCACACTCATGCTTCCATTTGTGGCACTGTAACACCCAAAAAATTATTTAATTAAATTATATAAGGAATTATTTATTAGAATTTAGTCGAAGTTGGATTTATCAGTAAAATTATAAGGAGCATTAATAAATTGATAAGTTGATTTAGGGTGATTAAATGAATTATCGGAAGTTGGAATTAATTAGTGATGAATTAATTTTATTATAGAATATTATTAGAAATAATATTAGAAATAAGTGTGGATTAATAGAGTTATTTAATTGGTGTTAGAAGTAGTAGAAATGAGGTGTAAAAATTAAGCCAAATAGAAATAATAGAATTATTATTATTATTATTATTATTATTATTATTATTATTATTATTATTATTATTATTATTATTATTATTATTATTATAAGTTGGATTTAATTATAAGAGATATAAAAGGAGAATTATAAGGGTTTAGTGAAGATTTTTGGGAAAAGGTTGTATGTGGAAGAAAGAAAATAGGATTAAGTGAATGACCAGTTTAGTCGGAGAATTAATATTATGAGTAGAAATTAATTGACTAAAATATTTAGTGAGTTTTATTATAATGTGAGAAATAAAATGAGAAGTATTATTTAATTGGCCAATAAAGTATATGATAGAATAATACTTGAATTATTAAAGGAGTAGAATAATTAATTTAATTAATAATAGAGTAGAATATAAAGGAGTATTTAAAGGAAGAAAATAATAGGAATAGGGTTTGTACGTGAGAAAAGAAACCAAATTGAAGAAGGAGGAGGCACAAAGGTTAGGAGAGGATACCGGAAGTGCACAATCGGAACCGGAAAGTAGGAATTCGACCGGAAATTAGAGAGACCGTTAATCCAAGGTAAGGGTGGGGTTCTGACTTTCTAATGAGTTGTATGATGAGTAGTATATGGAAATTAGGATAATGGAGAATTTTGCTTTGTATTTATGATTGTTCTATTTGGTGAGAAATTATTTGATGTCAGTGTGTTGAAATTATTCTTCAATATGATGAAATTTGTCTTGAGTTTTAAGTTGCTAAATTGATTTTGTAGGTTGAATATGTATATATTATTTCGTTATAATATTTATATATGTGTAGTGTATAACCATGTTTATCCACATATGTACCGAAACTTTATCAAATATATTTATATGCACGGTATCGTAACTTTTCATTAATTTAATTGTCTTGGTAGACATCACAATTGGGTAGATAATTGAGGGTATCACGTTACAGTACCAGTATATTAGAGTAAGCCGAAAATCTAAGTTAATGTTTCATACATTGTAGCATTAGTTGATTTGATTGGTTAATGTTTGATAAAGTCTAACCTTAGAATTGTAAATTTACAATTTTAATATATTGATAACATAAAGTTTTGTTTATGAGAATAATATTAGCTATTTAACTATTAGCTTTTATAATTATAATAGTTTTAGTGTTATTAATATGATAAATTAAGAGTTTTGAGTAAGAGACGATTATTTGGTTAATTGATTAATTTAAATTATTTCGATTCTATTAGAGTTATTAAAGTTGTCAATAGAGTTGTTAGAATTGTCAATAAAATTATCAGAGTTGTTTTGAGTTATTAAGAGTCTTACTTTAATGGTTTTGGGTGATTCTGACATGTCTAGAGTTGTCAGCATTGTTTTTGAGTTGTTTAAAATTAAACCTAATAAGTCGTAGAATTAAAGGTAAAGGTATTTGACCCTTTAGAGTTGTTTTACTATTACTTGAGTCAGACCATTAACCAATTATTTTCATAAATATTATTTTACATACAAGAGTTGTCGGTAGAGAAATTTTGAGCACCTTAGAGTTATTTTAGAATTGTAGGGATCGTGGTAGAGTGATTTATAATTTATTGAGAATTATGTCAAGTTATAATTATATATTATTATGACATTTTTATGAGTTAAGAGTATAGAATAAGTTATATAATTGCAGGTAATAAATTGTGTCGTGTTGTTTCCGTTGAATTGTTGTTGTTGTTTGGTGGTATTGATGTGGTTAATAAATTGCGAAGTTGTAAATGGTGTAGTAATTGTTATTGTTTGTTGGTATTGATGTTGTTAATAAATTGCGAAGTTGTAGATTATGATGAAATTGGTTGTTGTTTGCTCGTATTAATTCTATTGATAAACTATTATTGTTGTTGATACGTTGATGAAGTTGTAGGTCGTATGACCAATGTTGATAAGTTGTTTTGCAGTTGATAAAGATGTAGGCCTATGGTCAATGTTGAATAAGTTGAATTGTTCTAATTTATGGACATGCTTGAGTTGTAGGTTGAATGATCAATGTTGATCTAGTTGTTGTTGTTGTTGTTGCATCGTTGTGTATTTGTTGTTGAAGTTGAGGTCGCATGGCATACATTGCATGATTAAGTTGGCCTGGATTGGCACCACGTTGAAAGTTGAAGGCTCATGCCTTGGCCTTGATGGCACCACGTTGAAGGCTTATGCCTTGTTGAATGCCTCGATAACCTGGCATGATTTTAAGTTGGGAGTTCTGCTCCAAATGGTACCACATGCATTTGCATAGTTGAGTCACATATTGAGTCGCGTGTTAAAGTTGTTGGTATTATTCGTTATTTGTTGATTGTCATTGTGATGTTGTTATAAGTTGTTGTTGCTATAAGTTGTTATTGTTATAAGTTGTTGTTGCTATAAGTTGTTATTGTTGTGAGTTGTTGTTGTTATAAGTTGTTGTTGCTATAAGTTTCTGTTGTTATAAGTTGTTGTGGTTATAAGTTGCTGTTGTTATAAGTTGATGTTTTTATTAGTTGTGTTGATTTAAGTTGTTACGTTGATTAAATAAAATGTCTTCTTGTTATTAATTAGTTGTTTGTTGGTTGTATGAATAATTACTGAAGCATTGATTTACCTTATTTGAATTCTAATATATTATTTATCATACGATTTATTAGATTGTTAGATATCTCACCCCTTCTGTTGTGATGTTGCCTCTACGTGGGTAACGTGCAGGTAATGAAGAATAAAGGTTTAGTTGCTGTTAGTTCGAGTCGGGTTGTCGCTCTGATACGTAACACTCGGGGGGATGAACGCTAGTTGTTTTGCTATTTTGATTTTATTGTTGAATAACTATGTTGATATATGAAAAGTAATTGTTGACTTTAAATCATTTTAAGTTGAAAATATGCTATGGCATCCAAGTTGATTAATGTAGTTCCGCTGCTTAATATTAATAAAGTTGATTCATGTTGTTTCGTTTCATCCGAGTTTAGGTGTTATGTATCTGTGTTAGCGTGTTGTTGTTTTAGTTGAATTGTAATACTCCAATTGTTTGTTGAAAAGAATTTTATAACTCTGATTTTCATAATAATTACCAGGGTAGAATTGGGGTGTTACAGGCATTGTCCATGTCTCTCATTCATTAACCTTGCATAATATTCTGTATATACCAAGTTTCCGCGTAAACCTTATTTCCATTGCTAAATTAGTAGCTAGCAATAACTGCATTGTCCAATTCAATACTCACTCTTGTCATATCATGTAGAGTCATTCCAAGGCAATGATTGGTATAACTGATCTTCAACGAGGCCTGTATGTTCTTGATTCTACAGGGCAGCATTCATCATACTCTACTATAGCTAGTAATACTTGTAATCTTTGGCATTTTCGTTTAGGACATATCTCTGATATAGGATTACAGTGTATATCAAAAAAATTTCCTTTCATTTCATACAATAATAAAGTTGTACCTTGTGACTCATGTCATTTTGCCAAGCAAAAGAAGCTTCCTTTTTCTTTAAGCATTACTCACTCTGATTCAGTTTTTGATATATTACATGTTGATTTGTGGGGACCCTTCTCCACCATTTCCACTTTAGGGCACAAGTATTTTTTAACTTTGGTTGATGACTATTCCAGGTTTACATGGGTGATTTTTTTGAAAACCAAAGATCAAACTAAATCGAGTCTCATTCAGTTTATTGAGTTTATTCAAAACCAATTTCACAAATCTTTAAAATGCATTAGAACAGATAATGGCACAGAATTTATAGCCATGACCCCTTTTTTCCAATCTAAAGGCATTCTGCATCAGAGATCTTGTGTTGCCACACCCCAACAAAATGGGGTGGTAGAAAGGAAACATCAACACATCTTGAATGTTGCTCGAGCTCTGTATTTTCATTCAAATATTCCCTTAAATATGTGGACTTTTTGCATTCACCAGGTCATCCATATCATAAATAGGCTACCCTCTCCCTTACTTAAGTCAAAGTGTCCACATGAATTACTGTTTAATGAGCCTCCTTCTCTGATTCATCTGAAAGTTTTTGGTTGTTTGTGTTATGCCTCAACATTGTTGACTCATAGGACAAAATTTGATTCCCGTGCCAGAAAATGTGTGTTTTTAGACTAAAGGATATATTGTATATGATTTACAGCATCACAACATTTTTGTTTCAAGAAATGTCGTGTTTTATGAAAACTATTTTCCTTTCAAGAGTGTTGCATCCACCAACATTTCTTCCTCTAAAAGCTCACACCATCACACACTTGCTGATATTGACACTGAGGCTCCTATTAACAGTGGTACAGAAGATAGAACTCCGACTTCTGATTTATCTTATGCTTCTGATAGTCTTGAAATTACATCACCTTTTTCAATTAATGTGCCTGCTATTATTTCCAGCCCTTTGCATACTCTTAGGCCTGCTGATCCACAGTCTGACCAAACCACTACTAACAGAGCAAATGAGTCAAATAATTTTGAGCCCTCAGATTCTATTTCTACGGGCAGTCCTGCTCATAATCCTGAAACTTCTGTTAATCACTCTCCTGACATCTGCTCACAAGCTTTACCCACCAGTCACAACACTTCTCCCTCAAATAATGTTCCCTCTCTAAGTATTCCTACAAGTATTATACTTTTGTTGGTTAGTTAGTTAAGTGCTTAGTTTATACACTTACTTAGCTATATAAATAGAAGTACTGTATTGTAATAAACCAATTAATGAAACATTGTTTCTTCCACTTTACTCTTTCACTTCTCTTTTCTTTCTTTCACTGTTTTCTTGATCCCATGGCACCTTATGCTGCCATTGTTAACACTAACATAAAATAAGAACTGATTGGAAGGCAACTCAATCAAATTTTAAACTTTATCAAAAATCACAACAATAGAAGAAAAATGTTTAAGGAAAACTAAAGGGAAGCTTGTTATGCACATTTTGGCACATACTAGTGCTTGTTTAACATTAGCCTAGTAGAAAACCAACCAAAAGTCAAAATATGAGTTCTAGACTAGCAAGAGGTCCGTTACAAAACTTTGATATATGTAATCTAATTACTCTAAATCCAACGTTGTCATGATGACAATCTTTGATAATAACCCTAATGCTAATATTTATGTGGCGTTTTCTCAAACTTTTATTGTCTTATACTATTTTTTTTAGAATATTCAACCAATATATTATTTATAAATAATAAAATAAGTAGATATAATATAATATTCAATTAATAATTATTATATTTATATTTATATTCAACCAATATTATATTTATTTCACTGATTACATATTTAAATTTATTATTTTTTTAAAATTACATATATATATATATATATATATATATATATATATATATATATATATATATATATACCCTAAATCCAAGATTGTCATGATGACAACCTTTGATAATAACCCTAACCCTAATATCTACATGGCATTTTCTCAAACTTTTATTGTCTTATACCATTTTTTTAGAATATTCAACCAATATATTATTTATAAATAATAAAATAAGTAGATGTAATATAATATTCAATTTATGTTGTTGAAAATAGTATTTCATTAATAACTACTAATAAATTTAATATATTTACTTTTTTTTGCTTTCTAGTTTTTAAAGTTATAATCATTATATTGAATATCACTTACAATTTATTTTTGATATTAATATTAGTTACATTTTATTAATTTTATTCTTTTTAATTATTATAAAAACTAATATTTAGAAACGGTCAATTCAATGAAAATTTAAACAGTTCAATAAAAATTCAATTTAAACGGTAAAATATTAATGAAAACTGATGTTTGATTTCTTTCCATAACATCATTTTATTATTCTTAAATGATTAATTTGTCTCACTTTATTATAAGTTCCTCTCTTTTTATTCACCCCACACACAAATATTTTAAAACTTGAATAACTAGGCAAAGTATGAGATGAATGAGTCAATTATTCAACACTGATTAAAAAAGGGAAATAATTTTTTTATTTTAATCTAATCCCGTAAGGTTTCATCTTTTTTATACATATATTCAAATCCATTTTAGTTCTTCTTTATTTTTTTATAAATTTTAATTTTATTATTTTGATCATATTCCAATTTATTTCATAAATATTATTTTGATCATATTCATATAGTGTAATATTTTTCTCAATTATTTTACAGGTTTTGCAATTTGAATGAGAGTCTAATTGACTCTAACTCCTTCAAACAACAATCTTAAAATAAAGATTGAAATATACATGTCTTACAATAATTTGGAGTATCGTAGTTTTAGAAACTCCAATACATATGATTTCATTCTAATATTTTTATTTTTTTTCATATTAATTTATTATTTTTTGATTTAATTTCATTCATTTTTCTTCACATTTCTGTAATGGTAGTACTTATGCATTCTTTTGAATATAAATTGTTATTTTATTTTTTATTATAAATGTAACATAAGTCTAGTCATCATTCTTAGTAGTTATTTCTGCATCTAGCATCACCACTACCAAACTCAAAGTAAAATGGCCTATTTGTAGGCCATAGAAGGTAACTGATGAAGTCTTCTCGAGTCGGTATGGGCCCATATTGAGTATGTGGTTCCTGAATTCTCGGATGCAACCTGTATGTTAAACGAGTTCTCAAATTTGGATCCATGCATTAGAAGCATGTGACTTCATGTTTTTGACATCTGACGAATATGATGGTTGTGAGGAATGTCAATATCAAATTATTTACACGACCACATGACTAAGCCAAGAAAGATAATGAAATATTTTTTGTGGAGATTGCTCCTATATGTCAATTTATTTGTCTCTCAGAATGTACCATATAAGTTGTGCAGTTTGTAGGATTGCAGATGAAGTGCTTCTGCAAGAAATGATGTTGTGAAGAAGGAAGGTAATTCAGATTTGAGCTTAGATGGTTAGATTAGACCTTTTGAAATGGATAGGGTTCTCATATCATCTCAACTCATAACTCTTCCATGTTTCACATATATCGACATCTATACAACCGTAATCTCAATTACCTTTGGCTATATGTATTAAGAAGGGGTCTACTCTCCTTGAGTTTACCACATAATGGTCTTCAATGTAAGCATGTATGACATGTCTATCAAATGAAACTCTTTGACTTCACACACAAGATGATTTAACCAATGGCATATCTTTAGTAGGTTTAACGTTAGCATAAAGTTCTCTGACAATGTTAAGATTGACAAGCTCAAGAAGGCCTGCTAGAATCCTCTAATCTCTTGCATTAATTTCATGTACCTTACATGAGTATTCCCCTAGATCTTCTAACTCAACTGTCTTTTCTTATATTAATTTGTGACATTTTAACTCGGTATGAAATTGTTCTTGATTGTGACTTTTGAACCTGTATTCATTATAGAAAATGGCAGATGATCATATATACTAGAGCTTTGCCTCTTTCGCCCAATTGTGAGGCTTTTTGAATTCATATGAAACAATTAATTACGTGGAGTGTACTTTGTTAGGCAATATGTCAAAATCCATAGATTTGCAAGCTTATCTATGTACTACTGTGTACCAATTTATAAATAAAAAATAAACATTTCACAATTATTAAAAAAGTTTAAACTTTTGTATTTTTTTGAAATATGTTTTATGGAGAGATGTAAAATAATTTTGATTGATTGTTGTTTATAGAAAAATGAGAGAAACCAAATTAAATTCAATTTGCATTTCATTTTACTTTTGCAAAAAAAAATGAATTCTTTAAAATAAAAATGTTAGGTAATAGGTTATGTTTTTTATTTTATAATTTGTTAAAAAAGAGAATATTTTTTGCTTATAAATTAATACGAAAGTATGTTGTTTCAACAAGATAAATGAAAATCTAGGCTCACATATTCTTTAACTATGTTTTTCATTCATGCAATTAATTTACTCAATAGCCAACTTATACCAATGTCTACATAAAATACCTAGAATTCTGTAACACAAAATCATCATTGCTCGTCCTTTAATACCAATTTAATTAGTCATGCATGCAAAGTTATGCTTTATCATGTCAACATCATGAAGCAATAAAGTTATTCTTAGTTCAATCCTAAACTAGAAAAAATACAGTGTTTGAAACTAAGTTCATGGTGTAGAAACTTTGAATACAAAAAAGTAAAATGACATACCGAGCAATTTTTGAATTTGAATGAAAAGTGTAAAATTGATGTTTTTTCCTTGGTTATTATTCTCCAGTGTTTTTTTTAGGATTTTTTAGTGCGTGAACGTGTTTGAATAGAACAAGTGAAAATGATTTAAGTGGTGATTTTAATTCTAACTAGATCGTCGATCCGTGCTTCGCACGGGTACATCAGAAATATAATTTTTTTTTATAAAAATTAATAATTTTTATGTGTGTATAAAATTATTTTATAGACTATTTAGATTATGTTTAATTAATGATTTGAAAATCCAAAATGTATTAGAATCAGAAAAGTTAGGTCAATGACAAAGGTCAAGAACAAATTACATGTAAAAGGTTTTATTCTTGTAAATATTTATTAATCTTTTGACTATTTATGAATTATAGCATGATTATGAACTAATTACTTATATACAATTTGATTTTACTATTGTCTAGTGAAAACATGTTAATGTGAGTCTAGAATCATAAAGCCTAGCAAAGTGAGTTGTGCGCAAATTCGGATTTTACATAAATAATAATGAGTGTGCATGCATATTAACTATTAACTATGTATAGTTTGTATTAGTTTTGCTATTACCTAATATATTTTAAGTCATAGAATATGATTAAGATATTATTTGATTTTCAGTGCAAAACTACTTGGTCAAAAAGTCTACCGAGTGAGGATGTGATCTTTTGATAACACTTTTAAATCTAAAATGGATATTTTTATTCTTTAAACGTTACAACCCTTAATTTTAAATAAAAAAAATAATGTTGACCATGTTTTCTTAAGGATAGGAGAACACTTAAAAATGCAAGGGCATTTCAAAAACACGGTAGGAGAGAAAAGGAAACGTGTAAAAAAGAAAATCAAGTAGTAATTGTGAAAAGAAAGAAAAAGAATATGCTTTTGACAAAATAAAATAGAAAAAAATCAAATGTCAAAGTATAAAAAAAAAAAAATCACCAAAAGAAAAATGATTTTAAAAATTAGATTCAAAGAAAGAGATTTTAATTGCCAATAAATATTTTTCTCTTATCTTTAGGTTTTTTGAATCCAAAGAAAATCCAATAGTTTCTATAAATATAACCATGTTACAACCAAAAGAAAGACGAAATAGGATTCAAAGTTGTCATCACTTTCCTGCAGTCAGGAAGTCAGGGCATTATGGATTGTCCAATCTAGATCTATTAGTTGAAAATAATTCATGTTTAATATTTATTATATAATTAAAAATATTAAGATTAAATTTAGATCGTCGAATTTAAATCAAACGGCTACTATCGGTGACTGCGTCACTACATCTATTTGTTAACAGCAACCAATCATGGTCCGAGAAAGACCTTAGTGATCCACAACTGATAATATATCTTATGATATTACTTAGGTAAAATACAAAATATTTGTATACTTCATGCATTTTCCAATTATGAGAGAATCGCTATCTATTGAGTCATGTTTTAAAATCTCACTTTCGTCAAGTAAGTAGTTTATTTTCATATTTTGGTATGTGGATATTTATGACGTTCGTCATGAACTTGCATTAGAAAGACTATCATGTCATTTAATAAATATTTTTCAAAAAAAAATTGACGTAGTCATTCAACCTCTCATGAAACATGCATTTTAAAATTTCTAAGTTGAAATTGAGATATTCAAAAGTTACAATGAAGACATTCGAGAGTTACAATTGAGACTCGTCGTAGTTAAAGGTCGTAGTTAAAGTTATCATTGGTGCATGTAAAAATATAAAATAAGTAGTTAAAGTTATCATTGGTGCATGTAAAAATATATGTAAAAAAATATAAAAATATAAAAATTATTTGACAGCTGTGGGATTTGAACCCACGCCCTTTCGGACCAGAGCCTAAATCTGGCGCCTTAGACCACTCGGCCAAACTGTCTTGATGTATAAATTTATCAACTTTGGTTACTTATATCAAATATTAAAAAAAAACAAGTGAAAAGCTGAAAAGGGCTAAAAATCCACCAAACAACGTGCAAAGACCTTGCCAAGATTCATTTGTGCAAGCAAGGCTTGCTAGCCCAAAAACATGGGCACTTTGCGAGCACTAGCGATTGAAAAACTTCAAGGTTAAATTACTTCATGGTGAATGAAGGGTTTGTGCGCTAGTCGAATATGGGTGATGCGTCTAGTGAACTTGTCTTTCTCAAGCATATAAATAGGGGTGTAAGATTTAGTTCAAATAGAGTTTTAGTAGATTCAAGATAATACAGGAAAATAAAAAGTAGGTTCATCTTAAATCTTTACATAAGAGAATAAAGTGAGAAAGAATGAAGGTAGAAGCGTTGCTCGAGGTATAGTGGTAGACGTTGTCCAACCTCTTTCTTCTAGAGTTTAATTGTAAATATTTTAAAAATAAGTTTTTAAAACATTAATAAATCTCTATATACGATGATATTACACTTTCCATTTTCACTGCATCGCTTCCCACCTAGTGTATTAGGTAACTAAATTATGATCAAGGATCAAGAAATCTATCTTTCTAGGTTTTAAATCAGGCACTAAAGGATATCTCATTTTTTATTAGATAATTAGATGCACTATCATCTTTAAAATGTCATATATGAACATGTTTTTCCATACAATGTTCAGACTTGTAACAGAGACACTTCTAAGAAATCCACAAAATTTGAGAATAAACTTCATTGATCTCCATTGATGTCTAGGGACGGTTCCAAGGCCCAGCGAGTCCGGGCACGCGCCCGGGCTCAACCCGTATTTTCTTTATATTCTCTCCAATTTAATAACTGGTTTTTAGACAAAATTAAGGGCAAAATTAATAGAACTATGGGCAAAATTAGTAAAAATAGGGTGTGAAAAATAAAATTTATGAGGTTAAAATTTTTGCCCGGGTTGATTTTAGACAAAATCAATGGTAAAATTAGTAAAAATAAGGTGTGAAAACTAAAAAATTTGCGGTTAAAATTTTTGCTCAAACTATTTTTAGACTAAATCAAAGGAAAAGTTTGGAAAAATAAGGTGCAAAAACTAAAAATTTTGGGATTAAAATTTTTGCCCAGGCTTTAAAAATTCTTGGCCGTAGTAATACCCACCAGAAAATTGGTAAAGCAGGAAAAGCCACCAAGATACCTTTAGGATTTCCAGTAAAACATGACTTTCAAACATTGTACTATTGCCCCTTTATATTCTATAACTTCTTTTATTGTATGATAAATTATCCAAATCCTAACAAAGGATTGAGGCCATTAAGACTCTATTTGAGTTTGTTGTTTTTTTAAAATTTCATCTATTTAAGTCTCGTTTCTTAGCAATAGAGACCAATTTTGAGCAAGAGACTACTACATAATACATATGCAAAACCTTAACCATTCAAATAAACACAAAAGATGTTGGTCAGGGACACACAATATAAAGACAAAATTTTAATGAGCATAATTATTACTATTATTGTACAGTATATCTCTTCTAATGATTTCGTACACGCTCATTTAGAGCTCCTCGTCTCAAAAACAAATGTTTAGACATGTAACTAGAAAACAAATCAAATAAAAAAGTTAAATACTATTCAAAAGAATATCATTTTCAGAACCTAATCTACATCAAATGCTAATTTACAATCGGCAGACTTGGTTTCTGTAAAACCATCTTCCGGAAATAGCTGCTGCATATTTGAATTGTTATGCAGGTTGCATCTGATCTCGCTTAAGAGCTTGTTGGAGTTGGATGACCTGTTGTTGCTGCTCTGGTGGCAGGGAACTCAATTGCTCCGGTGTTAGATTCAATACTTGTTGCAGCAAAACAGACTCCACGTCAGATGGAAGCTGAGACAAACCAAATATCATAACAATGTCAGTAAAACTAATCAGAATAACAACATTAGACGCGAAGCGAGAGAAAATTCATGGTTGAGAAAATTATACCTGTGAAGATTGTTGGTCAGGTTGCCGCACTTCTGCTTTAGGAACTGCAGGTGCAGATAATAAGCTACTTCCAGGAACATGGGATGATCCGTTGGAGACAGGCACGTCTGAAGTCCCAGATGCGAGAGAGGATTTCCTTCCATCATTCAATCTAGTGACCTTTGACGGGCGAGTGAAGGATTCTGGAATATTGCTGGTCATGCCTATATTCTCTAATCCCGCAGACATGTTTGAATAATTACTACTATTTTTTGTCCAATCCTGGGGAGCTTTGGAAGATCTATCACCTTCCTTGGTAAATAATTGGGAAGTACCAGATGACATAGAGGGGTCAGCCTGTTTAATAAAAGGAAGTTACTTACTTCACTCTTAAAGTAAATGCACAAAGCAAGACTAATGGAACTAAACTCATGGTAAATTCTAATATCAACTTTACTTAGGAAGGGGTGTTCATACAATAATCATTAAAATGGATTGGATTTTACAACCTTTTCCTAAAACCAGTTTGAGAACAACATAACCAGTTTTTTAACCGGATATTATTCAATGGACCAGTTTTGTTCAGATTTGGGTGCAACCCAATTAAAAAGCTCACTGAATGCAATCAGAGATAGTAAATGGAAAAAGAAGATTGATTCGAGGAAGCTTAACACATACAGATTTGTGATCGGGGAATTAAAAAAATAAACGATGAAATTATTCAACTAATCTAGGTAGGTCATCCAAAGAGCGATCTCATAAATCATTTTTCATACGAAATTAACAGACATGAAGAATATGCATCAACAAACTCTGACTGCCACACACGAAATAGACAAAATATGTCAAAAGGAAAAATATATATCTTTTTATATAACAAAAGTTACGAAATTGGTTTGAATAATGAAATAATATAAAGAAAGTTGCACAAATAGATCTGAAAACAATATTGTTTGCAAATATACTGGAGTAGGTTTAGAAGAGAGAAAAAACTAAAAAATATCTAAGATTTGCTTCTTCATCATGGGTAAAGGGTTATATTTTTGGTTATGGTCATCCAACAAAACCAATATATGGACTGGCTAAAAGTTTTATTAAATTATCCGGTTAAAACGAACACCCCAAGTTTTACAGAGATTCTTCAAGATAACTCAAGCAAAATATGGCACCTGAAAGCTTGCATCTGGACGAACCATTTGAACATTATGGGAGACAGTTGAGCTTCCAACACGAACTGGATGCTGAAGGAACGAGGCATGCATTTGCTGGTTCATTGCAGTTGAATTTACTGGCTGAATTGGAGGCCTAACAGACAAACTGCCCAAAGTCGGGGGACGTACGGAAGGAAGTATTAAATTATTCTGCCCTGTTCCAGGCTGTACAAAATGGTTGCTTGGGTGATGTTGAAGGGGTATTCTAGGCTGCAGTGGAGGCCTTGGATTTGCAGTTGATTGATTAGGAGCCAAAAGGTTATGAGAAAGAGCGTTGGTTTGGCCTTCTTGAATGTAAGGTGTCAAGCCAGACTGCAATTTGCTCTGTCCATAAGGAGGTACACCAGCCACGGTTTGAGCCATTGTTTGTTGAGTCTGACCAATGTGGCCTTCATTTATTAACTGCGAGGTTTGATCTGAAACTTGTCTAAGATTTGGCATTTGTAGCTGCAGCAGTTATCATTAAAAATTAAGTTAATAATGTAACCTTGATTGAGATAGCTGAAAAATATCGGCAAAGTAAGGTATGGAAGAAAAAAAATTTAGTATGTTTGATATTATTTTAGTCCTTATAAAATTATCACATTTTAAGTTTAATCCCTACATGAATAGATCATCAGATTTTCAAGAAAATAAGAGTTGGTAAATTGGTGTTAATCTTCAGTCATGGATGACAAATATTTGCCATAAAAATAGAATGGAATTTGGAAAAAAAAAAAGTAGTGAAACAGAACAAACCATTGAAGGGGTGACCATCCCTAGCATTATCTGAGCCTGCAAGTACAACAAATTATGAATATTTCATGATCAAGGAAATTATTCAAAACATTAAACTCTAGTTATAGATCCAATGAAACTAAATCATATATCTGGAGGATAGAACTTTCAACATTGAGGCAAAAAAAAAAGCCAGATGATATATTTCAATAAAGTAACAAATATTTTTGCTAGAGACAACATGGCAACACAAGCTAACTTAGAAAATAAAGATCAGCAATGCTTCAATTTGTAAAAAATAAGACAATTTTGCTGAAATTCTCATATTTAAAACATGCCAACAAATCTAAACTCTAGTTGTCTCTTCTTATTTCTTTAGACAAATTTTACTGAAATGCTTTTGCCTAACAAATCCCAATGGCCCAACCCATGTTGCATAACAAAACTAACTGTACGGGCAAAGCCTCTTGGGCGGAAAATTCTCACAATGCTTCCCAATACATTGTGTCAAACATAATTTGAAAAATATGAATACAGTTTATGTTTATCCGATGATTCATTCCTATTTGGCTTAAGAAAATGTTACAACCGTGTCTATTTGATTTTAAATCATTATCCACTACTTAACTATCTCAGTTCTTGCCATTCTTTTCAATTTGTTCATCCCCCTCATTTAGCAATTAGACATCAAGCATTTTGTTAGAATGAAGGGATACGGTAAAGGATATCAAAAACATACAAGAATATGTAAATAGAGACAAGTTCGTTATCAAATACTACTGTGCTTGCATTAATGTACACAGGAATGATATTGGAGAAAAGTTTATACCTGAAAAAGAGCCTTGGGCAACTGTGGCCTTGAAAGCAACAGCTGGCGGGACAATTCCTTGTTGTGTGTAGCCATTCCCTACAATCATAAAAAGAACATATAAGTCAATAAAATAAAAGGTTATCTACGAAAAAGAAGTTAGCTTGACCAAGTATTACCTTAACCTCAGAGATTATCTCAGTCAGCTGACTCCTGGACATTTTGGCCAGATGAGAAGTTAAAGGATCATTTGTAAATGCTGACTGATTATGCAAACCATTTTGGTTTGACTGGATGCCAGTCTGAGCACCACCTAGAGCTGCAGTCATAACAGCTGCAGCTGTTGTGGCAAAATGAAGACCAATAGGCTGATGTTGAGCTGCTTGAGCAGATTCCCCTTGGACAGTTGGGATGCCTACTTGTTTCTGAGGGTCTTTAACAGTAAAAAGGGAGAAAATGAAAACATGGGAATAAAAAACCACTGATTAAATGCACAGGGTAGTTTGTAACAAGATATAAGAATAGAGAGGTTATAAAGAACAGACCAACAACTGGTGTCATTCCTGGTCCTCCGCGGCCCTGCAGTAAAAGAAAAAGAAACATTATAATCAATGATGGAATTGACATTAAGCACAGGACTTATTTTTAACCTACATGAGCATGGAAAAATGAGTTGGAAGGGGGCATAAACAGCAACGGAATCTTTACGGTGTTCTAAACATAAACAACGTCCTTCACTCATATTTTAATGTTCTCCTAGATTGAGGAGTTTTGACACTCAAACCCCTATTCTTCACCTTCCCTCCCTTTTCCTGAAAACCCTCCTTTCCTACTAACTTTCAAACAAAGCCTAAAAGAAAACCCAGCAAAGATTCATGAAACTACTTCAGTTACTACTCCGAGAAGTTCAGACAATATACCTGATCTTTATTCTTATCGTTCCCTTTATCGTTTTCAGCAAAATCAACACGTAATTGACGCCCATTAATCTCATAGCCCTGAAGATTCCTACGAGCACTTAAAGCCGTCTCTTCATCCTTATACTCACAAAATCCATAACCTTTTGGTTTCCCAGTTTCTCTATCAATAACTAATCTGTAAATAAAACAAAATCAACACACTTAAAACCCAAAAAAAAAAAAATCAAACTTTATCCTCAAAATAGTACTTACCCACAACCACAAACACTTAAAAAAAAAAAACCCTTTTTAACATAAACAAAATTAAATTTCATTGAGAAAAAGATCACCACTACTATCTAAAACACATTCATCAAGAATTAATGTAAACAAATAATAAAAAAATCAAGTTTTCAACCTGAAAGAAACTACAGGACCAACTTCTTGGCAGATTTCAATAAGCTGTTCTTCCGTTGCATCATACGGAATATTTCCAACTGCAATCAACAAAAGGTAAAAAAAAAAAAAAAAATCAATTTTGAAGAACAATTGAAAAGCATAAGAGAGGGTATAGATATACATACCGAAGACACAGCGATGTTGGGCCTGAGAGGAGGCCATGAAAGGATCAACCAGAGAAGAAGAAGGTGAAGCGTTGCTCCATCTTCTTCCTCCTCACTACCACGTTTTGTTCCCAAAACGCTGCGTTCCGATCTTCGGCGAGGGTTTATTTTATTTTATTGTTGGTATTAATTGGTTTTTACTTTGACTGGTGCTGTATATTTTGTAAGAAAAAAAAGTAATGATAATAATGTTCACCTACTCCAAAAATAAAGTACTAAATACAATGTTAGTTAATATCAAATCTAAGATTTTGTACGGTTTAGATCTTTTGGATATTATTGTTTGTTACACTAACCAATTGATGTGAGCGTGCATCTCATCATATTTGTAGAGAGAGGTTCAAATTTATCATGACGAAATTGTGATTATTTAAGATTTCATAAATTTGTTTTAGCTAATTAAATAGGATCTCAATCTTTTACTTTTTTTAATTGTTTTTGCATATTATTCTTTTTCATAAAAGGATACTTTAGATTTTACTTTACTTTGATCCTTTATATTTTTTTTTTTTGTTAAATTGGTCTTTAATTTTTAAAATGATGCAAACAAGTTAAATAGGATCTCACGTGATATATGTTTGTAGGCGTGGCATATGATTTGACATATATTCATCTTTAAGGGCTTTCTCATCTCTAATCATTATTAACAATTTATGTCAAAGATAATTAACAGTTTTTGCCATCGTTTAGAAGCTACAACGCAGCGTAAAGAGCATAATTTATTTTACCACCTAATATTAAGTTTTAAAACGGAATTATCTCTTTCAATTAAAGAGTTTAACTTGTGGATGAGATGCAGGGGTTGGTTGTCCCACATCAACAAGAACTTTGTCATTGCAATAAGAACGAAAAACCTAGAACCTACAATTGAAAATTGTGAATGAAAACTAGTCAAAGTAATGATTAGTAAAACTGATTTAGGATGGGAAACTCGTTCAGGATGCCTGCTTGCAAGAACATTTGAAGAGGAACTCGACAAAAACATCTAGCAGCAAGAACATCACTACGTTCATACTCCTAACCATTTTGCCCAATCAGAAACATCTAGCAATTTTCCTTTGTAGCAAATATGTCGACGCCAGCGAGGGATCATTACAATGTCTTGAGGTCGCGTCCATATATACTATGCTCGCTCTTGAGAATTTCTCGGAATTGTGTTTTCAATATGAATGTCACCAACATTGTAGCCCCCATGTTTAAGGACATAAAGGTATTGATCGCAAAATAAAGCTAACACAAGTAGAACAATTTAATTTAGTTTCATAAAAAAAAATCAACTAGTAGTTTTAGGGATCCGAATTTTATGCAATATGAAAAGAAAATAGATGTCATAAGAGATAAGTGCATATTCTGTATAATCTAAATTTTATGCAATTGTAATCAATTTGTTTGCTTTCTTTTTCTTGTTCATCTATGCATAATCTGAATTTGGGGCTTTAGTGTTCAAATAGGGATGAGGTGATTAGATGCATAATTTGTTTTCAATTTTTTTACTGTTAATGTTAGTGTTCTTCCTTTAGGATTTGAAACTGAATTTGGGGCTTTAGGATTCACGATGTTGTCTTTTCATGAATATTGGTAAGTTGAATAAAAAAATAAGCATCAATTACAAAGTGATGTAGTGGTAAGTTAATTATCTTGTATGCACGGTGAGCCTGTGTTTAAATCCTACCAAAAACAATATTTTTTAGATATTTTCTGGTTATTTATTAAACTCATATGCCACGCATGTCACATTAGCGCCACATCAGATGCCATCCAAGCAAAATTTGACGTTGTTAGTAAAAATTGGACGGAAATGATTAACGTGAACCTTTTAGAACAATTAAAGGACCACTTTAGAACTTTTTTTAAAGATAAGGGACTAAAATGAACCACGACATATAGTTAAGGAACCAAAAATAGTATTTTGCCAAAAATTAAACAACAACTATTCTAGGAGAAAATTCTTCACTATTATCTCTCTCAACTAGATGGACCAACCACAAAGGAATCTCATGATAGACCAAGATATCATCGTTCAACTTCTTTCCTTATGATTTATAGAGGATTATTATTAATTTTCATAATTTTATAAATATGTATTGGATATATTTTGAATGCCTTTTTGTTGTGAATCGGATGCCTTAGAACAAAATATAAATTTGTTGCTTAATGATCAAGAAACAATTAGGGTAGGAAAAAGAATGAAGAACACAATGAACACAAGGATTGGTTATTAACTGTTATTCTTTCCTTACTCTTGAAATAAGATTACAAGTATACGAGAATAACAAATAACCCTCTCACCTTAAAATAGGATTTGCAGTATGCAATAATGAGAGACTAGTATGCTATTTATAATAAATCTAACATACTAAACTAATGGGCTTTTATCACAAGTATCCATTACAATCTAACTTAGGATACAAGCTAACTTAACCAATTGGATATTACAAACAGATCCAATTTGATGTTATCAATCCTAGCATCCTTCGACACTACAAGCTAGAACACACTTCGACTACAACTTGTAACACTTCAACAAGAGCATGTGAGCAAACTTCGACTGCATGCTAAACTTTGTCGAATCGTCGAACCAAGATACTACCTTCGACCCAATAGAGTTCGATCCAATATCTCACAAATCTCCACCTTGGAACAAACTCTATTATCAACTAGCGAACTAGTTTTCTTCATGCAACTTTATCAACTGCATACAGTGGAAAAACTTGCAACTAGGCAATGTCTTGGTGATCATATCAGCAGCATTATGATATGTCGAAACCTTCAGCACTTGAACTTCTCCACGCTCGATTACCCCTCTGAAAAAATGCAGCCTCACATCAATGTTCTTGGTTCGCTCATGATAGGTTTAATTCTTCGACATGTGTATTGCACTTTGACTATCACATTTAACAGTGATAACTTCACCTTGAATTTTCAGCTCCTTAGCAAAATCTTCAAGCCGCAATGCTTCTTTCACAGCTTTAGTTAAAGCAATATATTCCGCTTCAGTGGTTGATAATGTAACAACCTTCTGAAGTGTTGCTTTCTAACTAATTGTTGTACCAAATAAAGTGAAAACATATCAAGAAATAGATTTTTTGGAATCCATACAACCTGCATAATCAAAGTCGACATATCCTTCGATTACTGCTTTACTATCTTCACCCAAGGCTCCACCATAAATTAAGACTTTGTTCAGAGACCCATTTATATACCTTAGAATCCACTCCATTGCTTGCTAGTGATTCTTTCTAAGATTCTCCATGTACCTGCTTACAAGACTTACTGCATATGTTATGTCGGATCTAGTACAAACTATAGCATACATCAAAGAACCTACTACATTAGCATAAGGGATGTTATTCATATAAGTTATTTCGACCTAAGTACTAGGACACTGATCAATATTCAACTTGAATTGAGGGTTTGATGGAGTCACAACAGGCTTCGAATTCGACATACCAAACTTTTCGATAATCTTTCGTAAATATGCCTCTTAAGATGAGCATAATTTCGACTGTTTTATATCTCTTCGAATGTCAATCCCAAGAATCCTGGAAGCTGCTCCTAGATCCTTCATTTCAAAATCCTTGTTGAGTTCAGCCTTCACCCTCAATACCTCTTCGACATTGTTACTTGCTATGAGAATATCATCAACATAAAGCAACAAAATAACAAATGAATTATCAGGACGAAATCTGAAGTAAACACAGTGGTCGAACTGACTTCTAACGAAACTTATGTGTGCCATGAATTTGTCGAATCTCCTATTTCACTGTCGAGAAGATTGTTTCAGCCCATATAAAGATCTATTCAACTTGCACACATAATCTTCCTTTCCCTTTTCGACATACCCTTCAGGTTGCCTCATCAGGATTGTTTCATCTAGATCACCATACAAGAATGTAATATTTACATCCATTTGTTCCAGTTCAAGATCGAACTATGTCACCATGGCAAGCAACATTCAAATGGACTTATGCTTTACAACAAGAGAAAACACATCATTGAAGTCTACACCTTCTTTTTGAGTGAAACCTCTTGCAACCAACCTTACCTTGTATCTTTTCGACGCCACTCCTTCGATTTCTTCCTTAACTTTGAAAATCCATTTACAATTGACTAACTTGGCTCCAGCGAGTTTCTTGATCAATTCCCAAGTGTTGTTATCATGAATATACTTCATCAAATCATTCATGGCCTTCATCCATTCAGTCTTGTTTCGACTCCTCATAACTTCCTCATGGTCTCTTGGTTTTTCGTCTAGAACCTCACTTGTAGAGATTAAGGCATAAGCTATAAGATCTGCATACTCAAATCTTTGAGGTGGTTTTATGACTCTTTGTGCCCTATCTCTTTCCAATAGATAATCATCGGTAGTTTCCTCAACTCCATCAACATCCTCTGCTTCTTCGACTGTATTTGGGATATGCAATTCAGCATCAACATGCTCCACCTTAATAGGAATCTTCACCTGTTCCAACTATTCGTCAGATACTTCTACACTTCGACCAACATCATCTGTTTTCTTGAAATCCATTTTAACTTCAATGAAAACAACATCTCGACTGGTGATAATCCTTCTGTGACATGACTCTAGGCACCATAGCTTATAAGCTTTGACTCCTTCAAAGTATCCATGAACATGCATTTAAGAGCTCTAGGTTCGACCTCATCTTGCCTAATGTGAGCATAGGATACATAGCCAAATACTCTCAGTTTGTCGAGATTTGGTGGATGTCTCCACCAAAATTCTTCAGGTGGCTTCATATCTAACACAGTCGAAGGACATTTGTTTATCAGATATGTTGCTGTCGAAAAAGCCTCAGCCCAAAACACCTTCTTTAACCCATCACTAGTCAACATGCATCTAACTCTCTCCAAGATGGTTCGATTAAACCTTTCAGTCAAACCATTTTGTTATGGAGTGCCTGCAGTAGTTCCATGCCTTTCAATACTAGAGGAAGCACAAGAGTTTTCGAATGCCTCATTACAAAATTCACGGCCATTGTTTTTTATCAACCTCTTGACCTTTCTACCAGTTTGATTTTTGACCAGAGTCTTCCAACCTTTGAAATTCTCAAAAGTTTCATCCTTAGTCTTCTGAATGAATATCTATAACTTTCTAGAATAGTCATGTACTATGGATAGAAAATACCTTGCTCCTGAATGTGATGGACACCTTGCAGTCCCCCAAAGATCAGTATGGATGTAATAAAGGGATCCATGTGTTCTTTGTTTGCCTTTGTTGAACTTCATTCTGCAAGATTTTCCAAGTACACAGGGTTCACAAAACTTCCGCTTTTCGACTTTGTCTCCATCAAGCAAATTTTATTTTCCCAATTCGACCAAACCCCTTTCACTGACATGGCCCAATCTCATGTGCCAAATTTTTGTCTTCGACAAAGGGTTCTTGGATGCAACATTTGTCGAACCACTTACAACTTCAGCCTTAAGTGTATACAAGCCTTGTTTCTTCATGCCTCTCAAGACTTCCTTCAACCCCTTCATGACTCTTAGGATACTTTTCTCTCCTTGAAAAACACATCATTTCTTGTCGAATTCACCAAGAGAAATCAAATTTCTCTTCAAATCAGGTACATACCCAACTTCAGTCAATAACCTTATTGACTCATCATAGAGTTTGAATCTCACAGATCCAACACCTGAAACCTTGCAAACTTTGTTCTTTCCCAGCAATACAGATCCACCATCTTGATCACATAATTCCTTGAACAAGTCTTTGTTTGGAGTCATGTGCCAAGTGCACCCAGAATCCATAACCCACTTCTTTGACGGGTTGCTGCTCGAAACCACAAGAACATCAGATGAGTCGAAATTATCTTGAATAATAGATGCATTGCCATTATCCTTTCCTCCATGATTTTTCATGCGTTTAGGGCACACTTTTCTTGTGTAACCCTTCTTCTTACAATGATAGCATCGAATACCAGATGCTTCAACACTGCAAAACTTCTGCTGACTTTTACCTCTCTTCTTGTCAAACTTATTATCCTTTCGTAATAATTTTCCTTTGACGACCAAACCTTCACCAACCGCCGAAGGTTTATGCTCCTTTCGTTCGTTCAAGTCCTTTGAATACAAGGCTGATTGAACTTCTTCAAAGGTTAGAGACTCCCTTCCATACAAGAGAGTTTCTTTGAAGTGAGCATGTGATCTGGGCAACGCGCACAACATCAACAACGCTTGATCTTCATCATCGATCTTCACATTAATATTTTCAAGATCAAGAATCAGCTTGTTGAACATATCCAACTGCTCAGCCAACACTTTGTCTTCAATCATCTTGAATGAATACAAAGCTTGCTTCAGGTAGAGTCGATTCACCAACGATTTGGTCATGTACAAATTTTCAAGTTTCACCCATAACCCTGTCGCCGCCATCTCCTTTGATACCTATCAAAGAACCTTATCACCAAGGCTCAACAAAATTGTGTTGTGGGTCTTCTCTATCATTGTCGTCTTCTCAGTTGTCGTTAACGCTTCGTTCATGGTTGATTCTCCCTTCAACGCTTCCAAACAACCCTGTTGAACCAGTAGGGCTTTCATCTTCAAGTGCCACAGACCGAAATCGTTCACTCTGGTGAAATTTTCAATCTCATACTTTGTCGAAGGCATCTTTTCCATGCTCACCACATAAATTTGTTGTGAATCGGATGCCTTAGAATAAAATACAAACTTGTTGCTTAATGATCAGGAAACAATTAGGATAGAAAAAAGAATGAAGAACACGATGAATACAAGGATTGGTTATTAACTTCTATTCTTTCCTTACTCTTGAAATAAGATTACAAGTATACAAGAATAACAAATAACCCTCTCACCCTAAAATAGGATTTGCAGTATACGATGATGAGAGACTAGTATGCTATTTATAATAAATCTAACATACTAAACTAATGGGTTTTTATCACAAATACCCATTACAAGCTAACTTAGGGTACAGACTAACTTAACCAATTGGATATAACAAACAGGCCCAATCCGATGCTATCAATCCTATCATCCTTCAACACTACAAGTTAGAACACACTTCAACTACAACTTGTAACACTTCGACAACAGCATGTGAGCAAACTTCGACTGCATGCTAAACTTTATTGAACTGACGAACCAAGATACTACCTTCGACCCAATAGAGTTCGATCCAATATCTCACCCTTTTGATGAAAACATAACACTTCAAGTATGTGTATATGTTCGTGGGAATTGATGATGAATGAGAATAACATTGTTGAATATTGCTTACTATATGTTATTGTAGTGTGTTGAGTTGATTAATTCTATGAGAATGCATTGTATATGGATGATGACATGAAATATATATGTTTTGTGCATTGGTGAGATAATTCAAAATGAGATGAACTATGTAATGTATGCTTGTATAATTAAGATTGAGAAATGGTCTTAATTGCATATAATTGTTGAGATTGCACATGCATCTTATGTTGTTAAGAGGCAATGTTTTCTTGTTTCGTGAAAGTAATGACTTGTTTAAAACCTAGAGGATGGGTTTGAAGCTTAGAGGACGGGCCTTTTGGTGGTTATCAGTCTTGGAGATGAGCCATATTTAAGCGTAGAAATTGTATAAGGATAACAATAGGTACCACGTGCATCTTGCATTGTATAGAGTTTCATTTGAGTCACATGTGTCGATGTGAAATGTTGGATTTGTGTGCAATATGTGTTATTGATGTGAATGTTACACTTGGTGGTATTTTTTATTGTTTACTTTTGAATCATGAATTGTTGAGTAATGTTGTATATTTAAACATGTGAATTATGTTAGGAAATGTTGAATACATCAATATATGAAGTGTGATGAATTCAATTGTTGTATGTATGTTATGCATTACTTATTATTATATATTTCTATAATGATATGAATTTTCACCTTTCTGTTGAAATAATGTTTATACGACATCGCTCAGGTGTCGAAAAAGTAGTGGTGCTATCTCACAAGAATTAGTCGGATGAACTAGTACTTTATTTATCTATATTAGGTGGTGAGTCATGCTCTGATCATGTAACATGGGGAACGTTTGAACTCATGTTATTTTAAGAGATGTTTGTTATACTCTCTTTATTTTATTGTGTATTGAGATTATGTGATGATTGACCTTTAGTGCCTAATATTTTAATACATTATTATTATTATTATTATGAGATTCAATTATTGGTATCATTTTGAAAAGATAATTATTCATATGCATATGTGTTGATGTATGGAACATGATTTTAAATGTGTGTTATGAACATGACATGTGTATTTGTGTTGGTTTTGGAAATACATGTGACGCTCTATTTGATATGCATGCTAATTTACTATGATTATGTCATATTATTGCGCGGGAATTTAGAGTGTGTTACACACATGCTCAAGACTTTCTCCATGATATTCCTGTTGATGAGATAGTTCAACATATGTTATATGTGGAGTACCGTGCTGTCTTAAGATTTCACCTTATGATTCCTTTATTTTCTATTGATGAAGTTTGTCATAAGACGTGTTTGGATATTTTTGAAGAACACATGATTCATCGCAGAGAGCTTCCATGCTTCAAATACAAACATGACCTTGTTATAGATGTCCTAGTTGATATATTTCGACGTGTCAGAGTATCTATGAAGTAATAGGTAATTGTAAATTTTTTTACCGACCCACTTGAGGGGAGGTCGACAGTAGGCCAACAGATGTTCAGATGTACGAATGAGTATGAGAGAAATACACTTGTGTGGACTTGATTGGAGTTTCTCCATCGATAGGATTGAGAACTGGTGGTTTACTGTGGGACAAACAGCTCTCAAAGATGTATTTCAAGTAAAATGGTCAAACATGAGAAAGCGTGTTCTGACAATCAACATACTTTTATACTATTTGTATTCAACATTTTTGGTTTCCTAACACAAAATAATTGATATTTTACAACGAGTTCAAAGACTTATAAACTGTGTCTCCTAAATCAATAAATATAATTTTTAGGAGAATTTTTGCTTGCCTTCTTTTATGTACAAACTTCATTATAATAAAATGATGAATCATCAAAGAGCAGTTTCATTGCTCTCTAGAAAAAATTAATAACAATAAATATTTGTTTTGATTCTGATACACTAAAGTAATATCAAATTGTTTGAAAATGATGCTAATATTAGCCTATATACAGCACGTACTCCTTAACAATATGTCTTTTTTAAAGAATAAAATTGTGATGAATTCTCAAACCGAAGTGGATAATATCTCACTCATAGAACTTGAGATCAATTGAAACAATTCCGTATATAACAATATAGAAACTAAATTTAAAAATTATTGTTAATTGTACATCGTGTATAATGTATACATCTCATTGTCCTTCTTTAGTGATATACTTTTAAGAAAACAACTTGAAAATAAGAGTATAAAAAAATATAATTGATGTATTATAATTTTTTTTATTTAATATCAAAATTATTTTTAAAAATACTAATTTAAATATTTACTAAGTGGGTCAAAATTATATTTAAAAAACATATTAATTTTAAATATTTTCTAAATGGCATATATACTTTTTGTAATAAATTTTAATTAATATATTATAGTTATTCATTTTATCTATAAAATATAAAAATTAATTAATCAATTAATTAACTAGTTAATAATAAATAATCATTTCTTGCATGAATTATATCTTCTAATTATACTCTTTAATGTTTCATTTTAAAAATAAAAAACTTGAAAACATTAAAGTAACATACTAAAAAAAATAATGAAAATGTTGATTTATAAAAAAATAAAAATGTTATAAAAAATGATAAATGGCAACTAACAACTTTTAAGAAGAAAAAAAAATTGTATATACGATCGGACATAATTTTTTGAGTTCTTATTTGAATGAATTATACAATCTTCTAATATAAGGCATGATCATCTCAAATAACTTAGCACCAATAAAATAGAACTCTTAATATAAAATAAAATTGGAACATACAATAATATTCTCTTTTAGCACCAATAATCAATTAACGTAGATATTTTTTACTTCATCAACCATATTAAAACTAAAGGTACTCCATTGATACTTATTAAATAGATCACCTTATTCATTACCATATTTATTATCTTCAGATGTACCACGCATCAAAGATTCATGCTCCTCTGTCTGTTTAAATATAGAGATATGTATTAATATATAATGCTAAAAATAACTTTAATTGCATGACTTAATTAAGAAGGGAAAAAAAAGGCTGAAACTGATATGGGTGGTTAGTCTCTATAACATAACACCCACATTTTAGTATATGAAATATATTTCATTTTAGTTTTGTAATATATTTTTGTTTAAATCTTTATGAAATAAGAAGTAGTCGAACGTGAATTAAGCAATTCCTTAAAAATTACGATTAAGCTGCACGTTTACCAGAAGTTGAAGTGAAATTACAATTATATATTATAACATTTTTTTATAATAACTAAAAAGAAAACCAAAATAAAATAAAAAATATATCTATAAACGACTTATTTATTTTAATTTAAAAATAATAAGAAAAACAAGATATCTCCTAAGTATCAATAAAGATCATATTTGTAACGAATTCAGACATTTTATAAAAGTTGAATGTTCAATTTTAGTGTAAAATTATTTTTCTAACAATAGTTTCAATAAATAACCCAACATTATTATTATCATTCGGTGATTAATTAATATATATAATTCTTTTGACATACATATTGTATAATAGAATTAATTATTATTCATTAATTTATTTTAAAAAGTTAAAAATCATCTAATAATTATTATAAAAAAAATCCAATTTTATATTTGGAAATTATAAAAAATATTCAAGATAATCTCATTATTTAAATATAATATATTAATATATTAATATACATAAATATAAATAAATAAATAAATAAATATATAATAATCCAGAGGGATTTAAATGTACATTAATATGCATAAATATTAATAAACAGTGATACCGTAAAGAGATTGAACCTTTTAATTTAATTAAGACACAACAATTGTTCTACAAAGAATTCCAATGCTTACCAACTAGTGTTCTACAAATAATCCTCTTCTGGATTTTCTTTTCTGTGCAGAACATTATATTATAACCAAAATAACAATCCTCACTCTTACTTACACTTCGGTGATTCAGTATACAGAAACATATTTATTTACCAGCAAGTAATGACAAGAACAATATAATATTAATGCTGAAGAAGTCACTACCAATTAGAGATGATTACAAAATTGGCATATAGATACACATCTATGTACACATTTCACAATTTTGTCAATCAAAGATAATCAAAACATGATATTAAGTGGGATCCAAAAAATCAAACAACAATAAGATTATACAACTTTAGCGGTTTGGCAAGAAATTAGTGCCTCTACTCTTGAATTATGGCTGAATGTGGTTTAGCCTAAACCATATCTTGAGATGAATATTTACAACAGATAAACTATATTTTTTTCAGAATATGTTAGAATAGTATTGCTTCCATTAACACTGAGGAGATCTCAGACAAATTATATATAACAGCAAAACTTTGGGTTTACAGATTCAAGGAGAGATGTATCTCCCTAATAGTCTTAAATTTCCAATAGAAACCCACAAGAAAGCACATAAAGCAATAAGAATTGGGAAGAAAAGGAATGAGAATCCCTTTCTGCCTGCTCTCTTCATAGTTGTAGTATCAATACCTGCAGTGATGTCGGTGGGCTTCATCTTCATCATGCTGAAGCTAGACATTCGATTCAAAGCCCGGTTCACCAAAGGATTTTCAGCAGCTGATGCAGGAGTGGTAGGTATTGAATCAACAAAAGCCCAAAGAGCAGAAGACAATTTACTTGTAGTAGCAACATCTTCCACAGTGCCTCTTCGATTTTCAGTGCTTTCAGTATGAAAGCTGACAGAGTCACACACAACACCTAAACATGACCAAAAACTATGACGTATTAGGGATAGCCTACGACATTTTCTAAGCAGAAGAGCCACTAGAAACTGGCTCGAATCTCATTTTCTTAACAGGAATATGAAGTCTAGTTTTAATTTATAATAAAGCTCTCAAAATATCAAAAAATTTAAACTCAGGATGACATGTCATCCACAGTAAACTGTGAAGAAGAGCTCAGCAGAAATGAGATAGGAAGCTTGAATCTCCATCCAAATCAAAGAAAGTAAAATCATTATTTGGCAGTTGAGCAACATTGTAGCTTGAGCCAACAACTATACCTGGATTTGTTAGAGAGAAAGAACCATTGAAGTCTTCTGTTGGACTGCGGGTGTTTCTTTCAACATGCATCCAGAATTCATCAACAGTTTGATTGGTAACTTCTGCATCAGACAGCAACTGGTGACTCTGATTTTCAATATTACTGCCTGCGTTATTCATATATGCATTTGAAACTGTTTCGGCAAAAATAGGGCCCAGGTCACAGAGAAACATATCAGCATCTTGATACATATCAAATTCACTTAACCCATCTTCGAACTGGAGGTTCTCAAAGAGATCCTCGTTATGCTTATCCGAATTTGAAACTGGAGGTTCGGTATCGAAGAGATCGTTGATTTCCAAGAAGCCGTCCTCATAAAAGATAGGCTCCTCCTCGCTTTGAATGTTGGAAGCAGAAGTGACTTCGGGTGCTTCAGAAATATGAAAGTGTGAAGTAACTGACTGATGGAAGTCAAAGCTGGTCTGCGCATCATAATGTTGACTGCTAGATTGCAAATTTCCACCAGGATCAGGGAATATCATGGTCTCAGAGAACTGACCCATGACCATACTTTGCGTTTCTTCATTAACAACCTATGAGTCATAAAAAAATGTATGTCAGCGGCTATAGAAAATAACATGCTTAGAAGTTAAAAGAGAGAAGAATAGAAGGAAAACGAGAGAAGACCAATATTACAATCAGAAAGTATTAGATATTAGTAGAAACTCATTAGTTAATTTGAATGAAAAACGGCATTCCTGGCTTTCTGTTTTCTTTATTAATAGTAGATAAATATGTCCTTTACTTAAAAAACAAATCAAACTAGGAGTGCAAATTAATAAGAATGAATAAACTTCAGGCAGATGACAAACCTGTGGAAAGTCGGTATAACCATTCACATAATCTTGTTCAAGGACAGGCTCAACATCAACCATCCCTTTAATGATTTCATCAATTTCATCATCCAACAACGGCTGCAGCTGATCAACAGGAGGGATCATGACAGCATTTGGAGCCTCCCGCTCAGCTGAATTTACATTAAAATCTACAACATCGTCATCTGCCCATTCTTCTTCTTTAAATGGTGCACCATACTGTTCACCGTTCTTAGGACCCGGTCCACTTTTCTTGAAAACCTTGTAAAGTGCATAATAGCCCTGGTAATGAATTTATAACAAAATATGATAGTCAGTATATAATTAGTTAAAGGACATGGATGATTAACAGAAACACTAATTTTAACAAAATAGTTAGTTTCGGATAATACCTTGACATTGCAGCATCTCTTAAACTCCTCTTCATCCATGGTGTATTCATGCATAACCCAATCAGTTCGCTCACCGTTAGGAGCTCTTCCGATATAGAAAACCAGTGTCTTTTTCACTCCAACTGACCGAGAATTGAATATCACATTACGATCTTTTCCTGTAGCTTTCCAGTAGCCGTGTCTTGTTGCTCGATTAGCCCTTGCACCATTAGGATATTTCCTATCTCTATGACAGAAAAAGAACCATTGTCTATCTCCAGTTTTCAGGAAAGATTGTCCTGCAAAATATTACAAACGTATAAGCAGTCAAACCAGAAGATATGAAAAAGTGAAAGCTTTATCAGTTAAAATTAAAATTGAAGCAATACTACAACCATATAGCACAGAACATTAGAACACCAAAAACTCATTATTTGAGTGAAATAAATTCAAAAAAGATGCAATTAACCATATTTAACAACATATACAAGCGGGTCATCACATAATACAAATCTGAGAACCAAAACTATCTACAGATCCATCAAGCAATGGTTGAAATTTCAAATTCATGTAACACGCACACTCCCCATATCAACCAAAAGACCTCTACATACCGACAAAATAGATCAAGTTGACCGTGACAATCAACCCCACAAAGGGAAATGGGAAACGATAATCAGTCTTACACTCAGGTCAAAGCTAAGGAAAAGAAAGTCATAACATCAAAATAAACAGAATCACAGCACCATCCAATCATAACATGAATCACTCAGATAAACAAATCAAAAGAACCCAAATACTAACACACAAAAACCTTATTGAAACAAACCGAAGTCAACTCTTGAGGCTCTAACCTGAAAAACACATTGAAGATATCAAATAAGCATAGTTCATATCCTGAATGGCCAAGTAATCTACCTGATATTAACAACAACCAGATCTAACTATTCATACCCAAACCATCACCTTATAACCGATCAGACAAAAACAAAACCTAAACTATAAACAAACAACTACATAAACAAACCTAGGTCAACGACATAACAATCACCAACCAAAAACGATCAAAAAAAGTAATGGAATAAGAATCAAGAGCAAGATCAAATACCAGGTAAATCCTCAGGATCCCACTTGTAAACATCGGTTTCACAAATCACGTTGAACTTCAACTTCTTCCCACAAATCTTCCTTTTCAGATAATACATCACCAACTCCTCATCTGTGGGGTGAAAGCGAAAACCGGGCATCGACGACATCACCTCACTGAAACAATCAGCAGAAGCAGATTCCGAAACCGCACCCATCTCAATTGGAAAACACCAAAAACGGGAACTTTCACTGTCAAAACCGAAATTCCACAACAATATTAATCGATTCAAGCCTTCAGACTCAGAAACGGCGATGAAAGTGCAGAATTAGAAACCCTAATTAGAGAAATCAAATTTCTCACCCAAAAGGGAGAAACAAAAAAAAAACAAGCTTTTCGAATCAATGAGCGGTATAACAAAAAAAGAACCACAACGTAATACGATCGAACCTCTGGGTACGAGGATTCGACGAGAATTAGGTTGTGAAACCAAAAAAAAAAATCGAAATCGAAAGAAAGAAAAACCAAATGAAAAAATGGGAGTGTGAGGGATTTTTTAAGGTGAAAGGGGGTTTTGGGTTGAGATAGTGTTATGGTCAAAGAAGGAAGCTATGGGAAGTGGTTGGAACTTTCGTTGGAGAAAAAATGATTCAGTGCTTTTAACTGTGTGAGGTTGTTGGGATCATGTGATTGCGTGGCCTTCAAGCTTTAGATCGAAGGGTGACTGTATGGGTTGCATATGAGATTGGGTGTATGGGATTGAGCTATGTTGTGTGTGAGTGTGAAGTGTGAACACTGCTTTTGATTCGGATCTCACTTTTCCATTTGTAGCAATAAAATCTCAATTCTTATTGGGTTTCTATTTACTAGGCATAGTTTAATTGGAATTATATTAATAAATGATAGCCGTTTAATTTTAAGTTAGAATTAATTTTTATTTTAATTATCAATAAAATATTTATGAATGTTTATGGTATATTAATGGTGTAAAATTTTTTACATAGACAATAATAATTAATCTCATTTGAATATACGAAAATTACTATAAAGTTGATCAAAAGTAGAATATGATATTTATTTGAGTATTTACTGTATTTTTCGTTTAAAGAAAGTTAATTTAATTTGAATACAAATAAATATTTTACTCGAGGTTTCGACTTATTTGTGTTTGTTTGAGTCTGTAATTTTGAAAATATATTTGGTTTGATTTTAGTTTAAAAATTAAAATTGATTTAAAATTGTAATATTTTTTATAATGTAGTGTAGTGGTTGGAGTTTATACGTTAAATATAAATAAGTGAGATGTCACGGGTTTAATCATTTAACCCTTCATCTGATGTTCAAACACAACTTAACGGAAGAAAAAAATATAAAATTTAAATTGCTTAAATGAAGAAAAAAAATAGAGTATTGAATTATAAATGAATTGAAATGTAAAATATATATATGTTAAATGAATTTAAGAAATTATATATATATAGAGAGAGAGAGGAGGAATCAAATTACACTTAAAGACAGTGGCGGAACCAGACTATAAAAGTTGGGGTGGCCATAAGATTAAATATAATTTATAAATAAAAGTTTAATACTATAATGTATATAAAACATCCAAATTATAATAAATAAAAAGTTGACTATAAAATGATTAAAGAGCATTACATAAAAACACCTTACAATAATGCTCTACGGTTTTTGAGTAGTTTGAAATCATCAATAATAACCTCGTAATCAATACTTGCAGCAATTTCTCTTTCAATGTTAATCATGCTATCTCCTAGAAATTCACTTCCATTTTGTTTCTCAATCTTGTCTTGATAATTTTATTGAAAAAATCTTTCCGTAGTAGTGTGATGGGAGAGTCATGATAAGGGAGCGATCTATCAATCAAATAATAAATTTCATTCTTTTCCGTTGCAACCAAAGATGAACATAATTCTTGAATAGTTGACAAATTATTCAAACTCGATGCTTGACGTCGATAATAAAATCAAGTTGAAATTTCAAATTAGTCTTCTCTTGCTCATTGAAGTTCATGGGATAATATTTTTCAACTAGAGTGCAAATGGTATCAAGGTTAAAAGCCTGGTAACTATCCTTGGGAGACAAAGCAAAATCCGGAATCAATTCTAACTCAAAATCATAACCCTAACCCATCAAAATCCTAAATCAATTCTAACTCAAAATCATAACCCTAACCCATCAAAATCCCAAATTAAAATCATAACACAATCCAATCTTATATAACTTAGTAAGTTAGTAATAAAATAAATCAAACCAATATGATTTCATCATAATCACAATCCAAACCTAAAGGATAAATTTATTTTTTTCAAAAACATAACAACAAACAAATAAAATCTTACTCAATCAAGAAGTAGCAAGTTGTTAGATTTAAGATGGAGAACTTGAATTACTGAAGCAAATTGCGGTTGTCGGTTGGTAAAATAGAAGAAGGCACTGAAAGATGGAAAGGGATTGTTGGAGAAGAAGGGTTTTAGAACCGTAAAAAGTTTAGAGAAAAAGAGTATTTTGATTGTTGAAAAATTAAGGTTTGTTTGGTAAGTATAAAATTAAAATAATTAATGGCAAAACTGTAAATTTTTAATTTAAATAGGGATACTTTTGATATTTTAATATTATAAGAAAAAAAAGAAGAAAAAAAAGCTAGGGGTGGCCATGCCCCCCCCTAACTATCATCCGCCACTGCTTGAAGAGTTACACCATGAGTTACACTCGTTCAAAAACGTCACTTCGGATTAATATTTTTTAAAAACAACCGTTGGATTGAAATATATCATCATATAGATCATACCTATAAAGTTTGAGATTAATCTATAATGATTTACTATACGATCAAGATATCCAAAAATTAACGTCAAAATAGACTTCTATATAACGTTAATTTTGATGTAGTTCAATGTCATAGTAAATCATTATAGATTAATCTCAAACTTAATAGGTATGATCTATATGATGGTATGTTTAATCAACGATTGATTAAAAAATATTAATCAAGTGACGTTGGCAGTGTAACTCTTCAGTGTAATTTGACCCCTCCTTATATATATATATATATATATATATATATATATATATATATATATATATATATATATATATATATATATATATATATATATATATATATATATATAAACTTGTTGACAATACAAAGGAAATTAAAGACGTGAAAGTACTCAAAGTTCTTGAAAGTCAAGATTTATTTATAAATGTCTCAAAATTTAAGTATATGATAAGTTGTTATTTGTAAGACCTCTTATTTTTAGGAAAAAGAAACTAGATGATTATCATTTTAGTGATAGATAATGATTGTGTTGATTACTTTGTTGTATTAGTCCCAATAAATCATGTGTAAAAAATTGAAACATGTGTCGACGATGGCCATAGTTTTGACCTTATACAACAATAAAGCCATAACACAAAAAAGAAGTATCAAAAGAGAAGAAAAGTTTTTGTTATTATTCATCAACTGAACTGATACAATAACTGTTACAGTATATATACAAATAAAGTGAGATCCAATAATGATATGTCAGTTGTACAATCATCTTACCTATTTACATAAAGAGAAAGATAAGGGGGAAATAAAGGTATAGTTCTAATATGCCCCTCAAGTTGGACTGTGTAAGCTACAAAGTCCCAACTTGGTCATAATGGTTGAAAAAGGCTGAAAAATGCAATGGCTTTATGAAACCATTAGCTAATTGAGTCGAGGAAGAAATAGGAAGCAAGTGAATTAAATTAAAGGTGGTCTTCTCGCGAACCACATGACAGTCTAACTCAATGTGCTTGCTTCTTTCAAGAAAAACAGGATTATGGGCCAGATAGATAGCAATTTTGCTATCACAATACACAAATGTTGGTTGAGAAAAACTAATCATGAAATCATTGAATAGATACTACAACCATTGTATTTCACAAGTGAGAGATGCTAGAGCTCTTTATTTAGTTTCAGTAGAAGATCTGGAGACAGTGTTCTACTTGGATTTCCAACAAAGAATAGAAGAGCCAATGATGACGCAAAAACTAGTAACAGGTTTTTGAGTGGTGGGACATCTTGCTAAATTAGAATCAGCAAAGGCATATAACTTAAGGGAACTAGAAGCTAAAAAAAGTATACATTTAGCATGAGAATATTTTACGAATCTCAACACTTTGGTGGCAGCGTGATAATGTGACTCAAGAGGATTGGAAACATATTGACCCAAATTCTGTACTACAAAAGAGATGTCAGGTCTAGTGTTTGTCAAATAGATTAATCTCCCAGTCAATCACCTATACAAAGTAGGGTCTATTAGAGGTGCACCGTCAGTATGAGATAGTTTAAGATTATGATTAAAAGGAATCGAAGATGGTCTGGCTGCAAGAAAGTCGGTGTCCTTCAAAAGTTCAAGAGTGTATTTCCTTTGGTTCATAAAGATACCTTTGGATGATCTAGCAATCTCAAACCCTATGAAAAACCTTAGCTGACAGAGGTCCTTGATCCTGAATTTTTGGTCTAGTATAGTCTTAACATACTAAATTTCATCCATGGAATTTCCAACAATGACTATATCATCCACATATACCAATATTGCAGTAAACGCATCTTTATGAGATTTCACGTACAATGAGTGATCAGTTTTGTAACTTAGAGTAACCTAGAGAGATTAAAAAAAATTATAGTTTAGAGTACCATTGCCTGCTTGCATGTTTAAGCCCATACATGGATTTTTCTAACTTGCAAACTTGAGAAGGAGATGAGTTAGAATTTCCAAGAGGAAGTGTCATATAAACTTCTTCACGTAAGTCACCATGAAGAAGTGCATTGTTGACTCCAATTGTTCAAGATACCAGCCTTTGATAGCAGCAATGGACAAGAGGACTCTCACTATTGTGATTTTTGCTACAAGTGAAAATGTGTCAAAGTAATTAATACCCCTCATTTGTGTGTAACATTTATCTACTAACCTAACCTTATACCTTTCAATGGAGCCACATGCTTTATAGTTAATTTTGTAGATCCATTTGCATCCAATGGGAACTTTTCCTGATGGGAGATCTACAACACTCCAAGTTTTATTCTCTCCTAGAGCAAGAAGTTCAACATCTATAACATTCTTCCAACAATCCATTGTAATGGTTTGGTTGAATGTTTTTGGTTCAATATTAGAAGACACATAACAACAAAAATGTTTATAAGATGGTGAGAAATTAACATAAGTAAGTACATAAGGTAATAGATATAATACTTTGGAATGTCTGGTAGAGGCAGTAGAATAGCAATGGTAATCTTTTAGATATTGAGGAGGGTGAGAGGATCTAGAAGAATATCTTATAGGAAATGAAGTATTATCTGTTGAACTATGAATGGAGAGATTTTGGTCTATTGTTTGGTTTACAACAGGTAGATATGCATATGGGGAGGAATCCATGTACTGATGTGTATCAAAAATTGAATTTGAATTTTCGGGTAAGATATGGTTGTGTTCAAGTATAGGTCAGAGATAAGGACATATTGTGATAGAGGGGAGTTATGTGATATAGGAGAGTTATTATGTAAGGTTACATCAACATAATTAGGACTGGGAACAGAAGTAGGCGGAGGAGATGTAACATTGACAATGTTATTCGTAGAAGTAAAGAGGTCAGTTGAAAAAGGTAGCTCAGTGGTACTAGGTTGTCGACTAGGAAAGATATTAGTGGGCTCATTAGGGGGATCATCAAGGTGTGGGACTAATTGTGTAGGTAAAATAGAAATAGGATGTTAATGTTTAAAAGGAAATATGTTCTCATAGAAAATCAAATTCCTTGATATAAAAATGTTGTGATTTTCAAGATCATACATAATATATCCTTTTGTTTCTTCCTTATATCCAAGAAAAATAGCTTTCCTAACTCTAGGATGGAATTTTGTTTTATGAGCTTGAAGGGAACTAGCATATGACATGAAGCCAAACACTTTTAAGTGAATCATGGATGGATATTGCTTAAACAACAATTTATAAGGAAATTTAGAATTAATAAGGGGTATAGGTATCTAATGGATAATATGAACGCTAAATACAAAAATTCCAGAGATTCAAATGAATGTTAGAGTGGAAAAAAATTGATCTTACTACATTAAGGACGTGTTGGTGTTTTCTTTCTACCACCCCATTTTGTTGGGGAGTCTCAACACAATTCCTTTGATGAAGAATACCTTTGGATAGGAGATAATCAGATATAAAAAGTAATTATGTACCATTATCTGATCTTAAACACTTAAAGGTAGCTTGAAATTGATTTTCTATATAAGCTATAAAATAGACAAGGCTAGTTTTTGTTTGATCCTTGTTTTTAAGGAAAATAACCCAAGTATGTCTTGTACAGTCATTAACAAGGGTTAAAAAGTACTTATGTCCTAAAGTGGAAATGGTAGAAAAGGACCTTACAGGTCAACATGCAAAATATTGAAAGGAATATTAGAATGAGACGCATTATTAGGAAAAAAATTTATTTGTTTAGCAAAGTGACAAGGGTCATAAGGTACATTATCTTTATTACGAGTAATGAAAGGGGAATAGTTTGAAATGGTATATAAACCCATATATGATATGTGGCCTAGCCTTAAGTGCCACAAATTACAAGAAGTATGAGAAATAGAGTTATTATCATGAGATTGTGAAGGTGTGGAGTCAAGAACGTAAAGTACCATGTGAAAGCTAGCTATATTGTAACACGGTGGAAGATCTGACTTGATTGTTTTGTGTTTTATCACAAATATTGCGGATAACAAGAGTCTCCAGCGACTTTTCTTTTATCCAATAAACAAAAGGTGAAAAGAACAGGAAAGACCTTTTATAGATTCTGAGTACAGGAGGTAATTATGAAAAAGGAAGATATTAGCACCCTTTCCATCTGTAGTTATCTACGGGCTCTTAATTGCTTTAGCTTACTTTTTTGAAATCTCGCTTTGTGTGTGTGTGTGTGATTTAAAAAGAAGTATTTTGCTTTGACTTCGTAATGATTTTTGTGTCAGTCCTCAAGAATGTATACGAAGTGTTTGAAAATATTTTGAAAGTTTTAAATTTGTAATGATTCTCGTATGAATGTATAAAAAGTGTTTTTGAAAGAAATTTTGAAAAGAGTGTAAGGTGTGAAAATGACTTTGATTGTAGCAAGCAATTTAGAGTCTTATTACCTACTCAAAAAGGTTGTTCTTGTTATTTTCTTTCTCATTTAGGACAGCGTTATCCATACCATTAATTGATTGGTAACTCTATTTGTTGGATGTTAAGGGACAGACATAGGGTCATCGCATGGTCATTGAAGGCAACATTGTAAGGATACCTTAGCAATTCACAGTGACGATCATCACTTATTCGTAGGCAACAACCGAGGGACGAGATCATATATTCTTAGGCAACATCAAGGGTCATCTAGGGACGATGATCTTTATGATGATTTTTGAATTGAGGGTCTTTTGTTAATGGTACCCCTACGTTCGAGGGACATGACCATGTTTATCCGAAGGCAATAAGAGAGGATACCTTAAGGGTGCAAGTGTGCAAATTGATTCAGTTCAGATATTTATCTTGAAGTTAGGTTATTATAAGATTGATTGATTAATCTTGCCATACAGTCCTATTAGCCATACATCTAAGTAGTTAGAAATATATACAGTTATAGAGTGCGGAAAGTAAACCTTACGCTATTACAAGGCTTTGGGGCAGATACATAATATGAGGTACAGAAAAGTAAATGCGAGAAGTAAATCTACGATATTACAAAAATATCCTTGCGACCTATGCATCGATTTCAAGAATTTAAAATGCGAAATAAATAAATAGATAATAGTAAAAAATGTTCTAAATGTTAGGAAAATGTTAGAAACCTAATTACTAAAAGAAAATATTTTTTATTTTTTTTGGAAATCGATTTTAATGAAGAAACCCCTAATTCTAGGTTAATTAGAATTTAATTAAGAAAAATATTTTAAATGCAAAGAAAATTAAATATTTTTGTATCAAAAATTAAATAAAGGTTTTTAAAACCTAAATCTAAAATCAAAACACTTTTTAAGGTTTTTTATGTGTGGAAAATTAATTTTTAAAAAGAATTAAAATTGGTTATAAAATTAAGAAATAAGAAAAAGTTAAGAAAACAATGTGTTAAAAAAAAGACAGACCCTGAAGAGTGTTGAACTCGGGACCTGAGGGTCACATGTTCAAAATTTGGCCACTAGGTCACTTACCTATGTTGATAATAACATGCCCCCCTTTGTATGTATGTGTCACCTGCAGAAATCTTAAAAAATAGGAAAATTTTGCAAAAGGCAGGAATCGAACCTGTGCCTTGAGAGAGTGAGAGGACTGGCGCGCGCATGGTTAACCACTGGGATGATGATACATCCATTAATTTTGGCACAAGGATAAATATATATGCAATGATATTTCCAGAAAATCAAACTTAAAATAAAATGCGCGCTGGTGGGTCCCTTGATTTCAAGTTGTCCAATCGCACATAGCCACGCATGCGCTCGCTGGTCAATGTAAAGTCTAAGACTTCTGAGCCATGCTCCGGTCTTCTTCTTCGATCCTACTGATAAGTGCCAAAATGTAGTTATTTTGTATATACATTTTGTGGCACTTATCCGTTCTTTTGTTGATATTCTTCGAATAAATCCCCGCTTTTTGTATAAATGTGTACATAATAGAATAATTGAGTTTTTGTGTAAATATTGTATCATTTGATAGTTTTTCATCTCTTTTATAGGTATTCATTCATAATTGGAGCATTGAGTAATAAAGGCCAAAGGCTAAGCTTCAAGAGTGCGATTTTGCACAATACGTCATCGAATAAAGCTCAAATTCAACACAATAAAAATCATCAATTTGGTTGATATTTCTTCATGGTTGGATAGAGAATTGAATAAGCTTTCCAACACTTCAAACCGGGCGCAATTCCGAGTTACGGTTCTCAAGATACGGCAAAAATAAAATGCTGAAAATAGCAGACCGCGCTTAGCGCGAATACCGCGCTTAGCGCGCCCTGCGACATCAGAATTCTTTAAAAGGGGCTAAAAACATATTTTTAGGTTATGGGTTGGGTATTTTTGAGTCCCAACACCGTCACCTTCATATTTTTGATAGATTTGCTTGGAAAACAACATTGGAGCTTGCATTTGGATGATCCGGAGTCGAATCCCTCGTCGATTGGTGTTGACAAACCAAGAAATGTTTGGTTCCTCTTCTTCTCTTCTCTTTGTAATCTCTTTTGTTGGGTTTTGTATGTATATCTACTCATAACTCATGTATATTTGTCGCCCTTGGCGTTGTATAAAGCTTGTTTTACGAATTTGTGTCGGTGATTGTCTTAGGTTTTTACTTTATGTTAGGGATTTGAGCTTTGCTAGGGATAGATTGCTTAGATTCTTACCTAGGATGATTATCATTAGTTTCGAATGCTAGGAATGGGTTTAGGTGACATTCACTATAGAGTATCCGAACTTAATGCCTCTGTCGGTGAAGTATGCCGGAATGGGTATGGAGGTGGTGATTGATTCTATGTTGTTGAGCTATGCCAGAATGGATATTGAGATGATTTAGGAGGATTCTCAATTTGGGTTAGAAATAGCTTAGATTGTGAGAGGTATGTGATGACACGGACGAGTATCGTAGGCGAGTATGACATGGGTGGTAGATTTAAGTGCATGACGGGTAGTTTACATTCGTTCGGACAAGTTGTCTATCCTTTATACTTTTGTTCATTTACTTTTTGTCTTTTATTTTCATTTCTTTTAATCTCAAACTCATTAACGGTAGAATTATCGAGCGACGAATCAATAACCAATCTCTGTGGACACGATACGATATAACCTAACGGTATATATCACCGGTAAAAATAATACCAACTCTTTGCTTGCCGCTCTACCGCATAACAAAATGGCGCCGTTGGGATTGGTTTTATTGATTACGTATTGCGATAATTCCGTTGTTTTGAGTTTTGTAATTATATATGTTGTATAGACTTTGTATATGAACTTGTATATTGTTACTTGTACATGTTGTGTGTTTACTTTCCATACTTATGCGTATTTGTGATTTTCTTAGTTTTTGTGATGTTGTGAATTGTCTCGTACTCGTAACGTTTGTTGTGTGGTTGTTAGGACACTTTCTTTAGGTTTCGTGTGGCAATACCATGGCATGACGAGAGGAGGTTACTAGTGCTCGCACAATAAAGGCGTCGAGCTTCTGACGTAAAACAAGCATGTTTTTGTTTGTTTATGTTTATGTTGTTTGGTGGATTATGTTTTAACAAGTTGAAATAGGACTTGCTCTTAATTTCAAATTTTCACTTTTCAACTTGTTAATTCGTTTTCACCAAGTTTATGTATTGTTATTTGCTTTTGGTTTTGTTATGTCAATTTGTTATTTTCCACAAGTTTGTAGTGTTTTAGCTTGTGGAAGTGTGTATGTATTGTAAATATTGTTTAGATGTGTAAATGAGATTGTATAGGTGTGTGAGCTTGCATAGCAGCACATGTTCTTCATTTTTTGGTGTAGGCGCTTAGCTGGCGCTTAGCGCGCTCTGCTATTGAGGGCCAGTGAATTCTTTTAAAATTTCACTTGGTTTTCCTTTTTCCCACTTTCACCAAGGCTTTTTGTATTGAATAAAATGAGTATTGTTTTTCTAATTCTTTTGTTGTTGTTTGGACTCAAATTTTGGTTGATGGCGAAGACTTTTGAGGTGATTTTCCGAGTTTGATCGTTTCAACTCGCGGATGTATGGTAATGATAGTTTTCAAAGTTGGTACATGTCAGGTACTCGTTTATCGCTTTATATAGCATAACATGTTTAGGAAATTTATCATTTGTACAATAACCATGTCATTCATTCTTTTTTGCATTACTTGCTCATGAATTGAATCACTTTAGTCCCCTTTTTACCCATAAATGTGAGGAAGCTTTCCATTGTTTACATATGCTGAGAGTCCACATTCTTGTTTTAACTGGATTTTACTATGCTTAATCTTGTGTTTTGTGTTGATTGTATGATTGCAAGAAAATGATCAAGGCATTTTGTTGATTTTGAGCATAACTACCTTGGCCAAATATTCAATTCACCTTGTGAGTGTGTGAACCTTTGTTTGCCCCTTTGAGCTTTTATCAATATCCATTTTTATTTGAACTTGATGCTTGTCTATGAGTGTCAATTCACTTTTTTATGGATGTTGATTTCTTTGTTTCTTGAACCCTCAACTATATGTTGTTGTATGGATTTTTACCTTGCCTTAGAAAGTAGGGAGTATTCACACATTAATGTTGGTTGAATTCAAGTTGGGGAGAGAAATATTTATATACTTATGTTGTGATTGATATGAGGTTGAGAAAAGAAAAAGAAAAAGAAAAAAAAAAGAAAAGCTTTGAAAAATAAAAACAAAAAGAGTAGGAATAATGTTATGTTAATAAGTGAGGTGTGTTTGGTGTGAAATTTGTGATGAAGAAGAAGTTTGATTGGAATTGTATTGTTTGGAACTTTGTGAGTTGATCACTCCCTTAGGTTTAGGCAAATTTTTGTTTCGATTAGCTTTAGGACTTATCACTTGTTTGTTAACCAAGCCACATTACAACCTTGAAAAGTCCTTGTGATTCTTGCATTTGTATTTTCAATACGTTTTTGGATGAATGCATAATTTGGTCTATTGTTTGCAAGATTGTGGAGGAGTGTTTTTTATCCCTCACCTTTGTGTGTTCTTCATCTACCGATGAATTTTTGCTAGGTGTGATTCATGATTGAGCTTGTTTTGTTTTAGAATGTTTTGCATGATTTTTGTACTTAAGATTTGTTTCGTTTATATGTTATCGTTGTAGGATGGTGGTAAGTAAGTATTTTGCGTGTACGTTTTCGTTTGAACCATACATTTGTTTTCCGTTTTAAAAAACTTGTTGATTCGTGATTCTTTGATTATCATCTTTTGTTTCTTTAGGTTTACTTGACTTTGTTTGAGGACAAACAATGTTTCAAGTTGGGGAGAGTTGATAAGTGCCAAAATGTAGTTATTTTGTATATACATTTTGTGGCACTTATCCGTTCTTTTGTTGATATTCTTCGAATAAATCCCCGCTTTTTGTATAAATGTGTACATAATAGAATAATTGAGTTTTTGTGTAAATATTGTATCATTTGATAGTTTTTCATCTCTTTTATAGGTATTCATTCATAATTGGAGCATTGAGTAATAAAGGCCAAAGGCTAAGCTTCAAGAGTGCGATTTTGCACAATACGTCATCGAATAAAGCTCAAATTCAACACAATAAAAATCATCAATTTGGTTGATATTTCTTCATGGTTGGATAGAGTATTGAATAAGCTTTCCAACGCTTCAAACCGGGCGCAATTCCGAGTTACGGTTCTCAAGATACGGCAAAAATAAAATGCTGAAAATAGCAGACCGCGCTTAGCGCGAATACCGCGCTTAGCGCGCCCTGCGACATCAGAATTCTTTAAAAGGGGCTAAAAACATATTTTTAGGTTATGGGTTGGGTATTTTTGAGTCCCAACACCGTCACCTTCATATTTTTGATAGATTTGCTTGGAAAACAACATTGGAGCTTGCATTTGGATGATCCGGAGTCGAATCCCTCGTCGATTGGTGTTGACAAACCAAGAAATGTTTGGTTCCTCTTCTTCTCTTCTCTTTGTAATCTCTTTTGTTGGGTTTTGTATGTATATCTACTCATAACTCATGTATATTTGTCGCCCTTGGCGTTGTATAAAGCTTGTTTTACGAATTTGTGTCGGTGATTGTCTTAGGTTTTTACTTTATGTTAGGGATTTGAGCTTTGCTAGGGATAGATTGCTTAGATTCTTACCTAGGATGATTATCTGTTAGTTTCTGAATGCTAGGAATGGGTTTAGAGCTGACATTCACTATAGAGTATCCGAACTTAATGCCTCTGCGTCGGTGAAGTATGCCAGGAATGGGTATGGAGGTGACGCAGTTGATTCCTATGTTGTTGAGATATGCCAAGAATGGATATTGAGATGATTTAGGAGGATTCTCAATTTGGGTTAGAAATAGCTTAGATTGTGAGAGGTATATGATGACACGGACGAGTATCGTAGGCCGAGTATGACATGTGTGGTAGATTTAAGTCTGTGACGGGTAGTTTACATTCGTTCCGGACAAGTTGTCTATCCTTTATACTTTTTGTTCATTTACTTTTTGTCTTTTATTTTCATTTCTTTTAATCTCAAACTCATTAACGGTAGAATTATCGAACGACGAATCAATAACCAATCTCTGTGGACACGATACGATATAACCTAACCGGTATTTATCACCCGGTAAAAATAATATCAACTCTTTGCTTGCCGCTCTACCGCCGCAACACCTACAACAATCAAACCTATAAAAATAGACAAAATAAATGGAATCTAAGGACCCTACCCCCCTAATTCGAGGTCTGCAAGTTCAATGGTAATGTTCTTATGGTCTGAATCGACTTTTATCTAAGGTTTTGAAGTTAGCAAACAGTTATGCACTAACAATGGCACGACGAGATTCAAGCCTCAAAGCTTACATCTAAAATGCCAAACTTATTCTAACAAGGCCCATTTAGAAAATTTTCAAGTTTGATCAATATTTCCTTCATGCATTTCTCCAAAATTTCCAATTATCCTCAACCTATAACTTACTCAATTTTTATCATTTGAGAGTGATCTTAAACTTTTTAGAAATCTTAAGATGTCTTCTAAGTCTCCTTTTGGTTTCATATTCATTGAAGTTTCCATGCTCATGTACACTTCTTTGGAAAAAGATGACTTTTTGTTGACTTTTGAAAGGACCTATAATGTGTTGTGACCCATATCTCTCAAATGAAGCATTTTTGGGCAAATCTTGTGAGACACAAAGTTGTAGAGAATTGAATTCCCTTTAAAATGAGCTTTGGTGAAAAAATTTCTAATGAAGTATGTGAAAGTTATGTTTGGTCAAAGTTCTGTTGACTTTCCCTTAAGAAGCCCTAATTTAGAAACTTTTGACTTTTGATCATTCTTTGAATTTTCTTGATGAATCATGATCAACCCTTGATCAAATGATGAATGTGACTTCAAAATCTTGATGTTGACCAAACATGATGAAGTTTGACTATATGTTGACCACAATTGACTTTTTATCCAATACAACTAATTTTCAACCATCTGAGCAATTGACTGAGCAAACTTAGGCTATGAGGCTTGAAACTTGACATGGTGATACTTTGAGACATATTGTGATACGGTGAACTGACTTTGTAGGATTTTTTGTATCCAAATGTGCGGATAGCAAGAGTCGCCACCGACTTTTATTTTTATCCAATTAAGGGAAGGTAAAAGTAACAGAAAAAGACCTTCGTTAGATTCTGAGTTCGGGAGAATGGTTATGAAAAGGGAAGGTATTAGCACCCCCTTTCCATCCGTAGTTATCTACGGGCTCTTAGTTGCTCTAGATCACTTTTTAAAATTGCTTTCTGTGTGTTTGACAAAAATGTTTTGAAAAGGCATTTCGCTTTGACTTTGTAATGACTCATGTAGGAGTGTATACAAAGTGTTCGGAAATGTTTCGTTTTGAAAAGAGTTTTGAACTTTGAAAAAGAAGTGTGTGGTGTGAAAAGCATTTGATAGAGCGAGCAACTAAAAGACTTATTTACCCACTCAGAATTGGTCGTTTTGTTTTACTTCTACGTTCCTTTAGAATAGCGCTAGCCGTACCATTAGTTAGTAGGTAGCTCCATTCGTTGGATGTAAGCGGGACATTCGAAGGGACATCGGATGGTCATAGAAGGCAACTTGTAGAAAGTATCCTAGCACATTCGAAGGGACTATCATCATTTTTCGTAGGCGACAATCGAGGGTCAAGATCATGTACTCGGAGGCGACATCGTGGGTCTTATGATCTTTGTATCGAAGGGACTATGATGATTTGTTTTGAAGGCAACGGTGCTAGAATACCTTTACGTTCGAGGGATATGACCATTTGAAATCGAAAGGCATCGAGAGAGAATTACCCTAAGGGGTGCATGTGTGAAGAAGTGTGTTGAATTCAAAATATATTATCTTGAAGATTAGTGTGAGCTATGTCCAATTATTATCTTGCCATACACGCCTAATTACTAGCAATTGATAAGGGTGCGGAAAGTAAAATGCGGAATGTAAAAGCGGAAATGTAAAGGTGCGGAAAGATAAACCTACGCTATTACATGGCTTTGGGGCAGATACATGATTTAAAATGCGGAAAATAAAATCCTAGATTAAACTATTACAACCCATAGACAATTACATTATTGGAAAAAATAGAATGATAAAAAGAAAACGTCCGAATCGGAGCAACCTGTGAAAGAATAAGAGATTGGAAAATATGATGAAATCGAAATAAGATAAAATGTTAGAAAAAATGCAAATTTTAATATGAGAAAATTACTACATGCTGGAAATAAGATAAATAAGTTAAAATAATTTTTTGGGATTTTTTAGAAAAGATTTAATAATTAAAATGCAATTAAAAGTGAATTAAATGCAAAAATATAAATAAAAATAAATATGCATGCAAAAATATATTTTTTAATTTATTAAATTAAATAAAGATTTTTAGAATATAGATGCAAAAAGAAAATATTTTTTGGTAATTTTTAAAATGCAGAAATAAAATTATGAAAAGAATTAAAATATAATGAAAAATATTAAAATAAAGAAAATATGAAAAATAATGAACTTGGAAAAGAAAATAGCAAAACTGGTCTCAGTATGGATCGAACTCAGGACATGATGCTCAAACTTTGGAAACCAACGCCACGAGCCAAGTGTGCCGATTTGAAAATAACAGCATCTTCCTCCATCTCCCATCCACCTTTGAATTTTTGAACGCTTCGCACTGCAAAATCAAAAATGCAGATACATAATATAAATTATATCTAAGGCCATGGTTCGATTCCTTGAAGCATTCCGAATGCAATGCAGGTCTTATGGTCCAATTTCGTATTTCATGAAACCTAAATCGGCCACATAAACCCTAATCATGGTGAAACATGATTCCGCCATAGAAATCAATTGGCTTGCCGAAAGTTTGAAAACTTGATTCGGATCGTGTTCTCTCAATTCACGATGTTTTGAGAGTTGTAAGGTGCGGATCGATTCGAAACCTCGAGGAACACAATGGAAGGCTTGGAATTGGTGAATCGAGCGAGAACTAGGGTTACTTCTTCAAACACGGATTTTGAACTTTGGAATAGGGTTTGCGAGCAATTTTTCGTTCTCTCTTGATAGGTATGCATCAGTATATATCTTTGGATGGATTTGGGATTGAATTTGGAAAGAATTAATCAATATTCAATGGAAATCAAATTTGATATTCTCATGAAATCAAATTTTCAAATTTTGTCCAATTTCAATCCAATCTTGCCAAATTTGATCTAATTTGAAATTGCTGGCATTTATGGGTTGATTGGATCACAAGAAAGCAATAAAATCAATCTTCAATTAATTTTGATTTTATAATTTATTTTAAGATTTAATTTGCATTTAAATGAATAAATTACAAATTAAATAGAAAAATAAATCAAAAATTCGTGGCATTGGGCTTGGACATTTCTAATTGCATGAGGAACAAGTTAGGATGAAGAAAAAGTAGGCCCATTTGCAAAAGATTTGATTTTTTGAAGTATCTCTCTTTGTGCATTCTTCCAAAATTGCCCAACTTGTGAATGGTGTAACTTGCTCAATTTTCCACATTTTTGAGTGTTCTTGGACTTTTTGGAAAGCTCTAAGAGTCCTCTAAACAATGTCTTTGGTCTCATCTCAATTGGAGTTACCATGCTCAATATATCTTCAAAACAAAAGTTGACTTTTGTTGACTTTGAAAATGACACAATGTTTTGAGCTATACCTCTCAAATGAAGCATTTTTGGACATTCTTGTGAGACATGAAGTTGTAGATAATTGAATTTCCTTTAAAACAAGAGGTGGTGGAATTTCGAGAAAGTATGAGAAAGTTATGATCGATCAAAGTTCGATTGACTTTTCATCTAGAAACCAATTTAGAAAGTTTGACTTTTGAGCAAATCTTGAGTTTTCTTGATGAATCATGATCAACCCTTGATCAAATGATGAATGTAACTTCAAAATGAGGATGTTGACCAAAATTATGAAGTTTGTTGTATGTTGACCATTGACTTTTGTCAATCTGTTCGAGGAAACTTGACTTGTGAGGCTTGAAAATTGACATGGAGAATCTTTGAAGCATATGAGGAGGCATGAAGGCCATTGGAGATGTTGGAAATCCATCTTGACTTGAGAGATACCAAACCCTAGTTTGGGTTGATTGTCTAGGAGAGAGTTTGTCTGATCAACTCTTGAGGAATCCTTGAGTATATATGTATGAAATCTCTTGAGTAGATGGAGGGAAAATTTTGGGGTATGACACATATGAGGAGGCATGATGCTCACTTGAGACAATAAAAACCATTTTTGACTTGAGAGAAACAAAACCCTAGTTGTGGGTTGATTGCTTAGAAAATGGTTTGTCTGATCAACCCGTATGGAATTCTTGAGTATGGAGATGCATCTTGACCTAAAAATATGACGAAATTTTTTGGGGTATAACATATACCAATCATTACCTTGTTATGATATGCATAATATGGCAAGTTTTAACATTAAATTAAACATAAAATGATCACTGGCAACAAGTTTAGCTACATATATAAGGTTGACACTAAAACTAGGAACATATAGCATATTGTGTAGAGTTAGGGAGGGTGATATGGCAACTGTACTAGAAATATAGGCTATAACTTGTGAACCATCAGGTAAATTAACATGTATGGGAACTATGTTCTTATGAGCAACAAAAAAGGATAAATCAAAAGAGAAATTTTCAATATATCTTGTATCAAGGATCCAAAGGTGAGGGTTTTTACCATTCACATTGGTTGAATGAGAATGCATGATAAAAGCGAGGTGGATACCGAATTTACAGTAGGTTGGGACTTGGATTGTTGAAGTAAAGTTAGGATGTTGTCATACTGCTCTTTAGTAAAACCAAATGAAGATGATGTTGAACCATTAGAAGAAGTTGTAGATGCATTATTGGAATTTTCAATTGATGATTAAGATGGTGCAGACCCTCGAGCCTTAGCTTTGTTTATGTAACCTGGTGGGTATCCATACTTAATGAAGTATGTTTCAATTTTATGATTCATCCGGCCACAATGAGTACAAACTCTGTGAAATTCCTGGCAGCAGATACGTGATGTCACAGAGAATGTTATGACACGATGTCGACACTAACAATTCACACAGAAATTTAAGCAAAAAGAACACAATAAATTATTTATTCGGTGTGTAACTACAACTACATCGGGGCTACCAAGCCGGAGGAAATTCACTATTAGTAGAATTAATTCGGAATAAACCAACGGTTTATCTCCTTCACTTAAAACTACCATGCAACAATCTAAGTCCTACTTAGACACGAGTTCTACTCCCCTTAATCACAGCGGTGATATCAACCTATTGATTAATTAAATTGTGAAGACACTCTTCAATAAACATACTTGATCTTGCTTCAAAGCTTTAATCAAGAGACACACTCGTGCTTCAAAGCTTTGAGTGATAAACAACCTTACAACCAAATCCTAGTCCAAGGCACTTATCAAATGATAATTGCTTGGCTCACAAAGTAACTAAATTACACAAATTACAATGCAAAATCTCAAATGTCAGAGGCTGCAGAGAAAGGGTTCTTTTCCTATTATAGAAGCGATTAGTAACTTGGGCTTCCATAATAATAGCTAGGGTTCACTTAATTAATCCTAAAGACTTGGTCTTTTAACAACCAATTTAGGTTTAACTAAGATTAACCAATTAGCCACGTGAGCATGTAATCTATTAATATAAATCATAATAAAACAACAAACTTCAAAACTCTCAGAAAACTGAACGAGAAATGTCACGAATTTCATAACATCGGTTATGACATCGATCAATCTTCAAATTCCGCATAGTATTTTGCTTCGATCGGTTGCTTAAACATCCTTCTCATGCAGAATTTATCTTCAACTCTGAATGTCATGACATTAGTCAAGACATTGTCATATCCTAGTTTTACCAAAAGTGAATGCCAACATAAAAACACTTACAAACTCCCCCTTTGGCTCATTTTTGGCTAAAACAAACTAAGCTATCAGAGTACTTATGCAGCAGAAAATAAAACCAGTCTAAGCTAATCTAAGCTTAAAAACCAGATCCTAAAGAAAATTCTAAGTTGCTCTAATCTTAAAAACCAGATCCTAAAGAAGATAAATTCTACCCACAATTTTTCATACAATTGCCCATAAAGCCCATAAATACTTCTCCCCCTTTTTAGCCACAGAGGGGCCAAAGGTACCAGTACAAATGCCCCACAAGAAACAATCACTTTAAAAGTTACATTCCAACCAGTGAGTACAAATATCCAAAAGGCAGAACAAAGAAAACATCAGAACAACAAAAAGAAACAAATAATCAAATGGCAACAGGATTACAAATCAAGTGCTTTCTTCTCCTGAAGAAGCACTATGGAAAGCAACATCTTCAGAACTGCTCTCAGCAGCAGTATCTTTATCAGCATCAGCATCAACATTTGCAGCAGAATCATCACCAGCTAAACCTTCATCCTCAACCTCTGTGTCTTGCTCCTTTTCCAGTTGAGAGATTAGCTCTTCAAGGCTTTGCTTTCTTGCTTCAAGATCCTTGCAGGTTGCTTTCAGCACAGTAATGACAGTTGTCTTCTGAGAATTTGCCTTGACATTTGATGTCTCAGCAGATGCCATGACAATGTCTGGGATATGTTTTCCTTGAAAGAGCTTGTAATGGAATCCAAGTGCAGGAGCTCTTTTGCAAACTGAATCTTTATCAACAAGAATATCAGGGTATTGATCCATTATAATTCCACACAGGAGAGAGGGAAAGGCTATTGGTCCCTTGATTGCATAACTGTCAGCATGTTTGAGGGTTTGTTCAAAAATGTAAGTTCCATAATCAAACTTGGCTTGAGTGCCAACTGCAAATAAGAATCTGCCCAGACCAACAGAGATGGTTGACTTGTGCTTTGTTGGAACCCAATTTGCAGCACCTATTTTGTGCAAAATGGCAAACTTTACACTCAATTTGCTGGCAGTGAGTTTTCCTTTTAATGGCCAATGTTTCACTTGTTTAGCAGTGATTGTTTGGCAGACCTGGTTATCTGTTTCCTCAAGCTCAGGTTGAGCATCATCTGATCTTTCCAAGTATTTTTTGATCACACTAGGGGAAAACTTCACTCTTCTCCCTCTCACATACACAGTCTTGAAATCAGCTGACCTTCCATCAGCACATTCACTTTACAAGTTCACAATGAACTCCTTCACCAGCACATCATAACAGTTTGAAAACTTCACCACAGTTTTCATCAGTCCTGCTTCCTTAATCAGATCAATCACATCCTTGCATTCAAGGGCACTCTTGTTCAGTTCCCTCTTTCCAGTGCAATTCTCTTCAAGCACACATATTTCAACCTGATAGCATTCTCAGGGTGGTGGAAGGATATGTTATCAATAGCTACTTCAGGGACTTTAGGCAGTTTCCCAAGAGATGGCTTCTTCCTTGGATGAATGTCTGAGACATTCTCCTCAACATTAAAATCAGAGTCTTGATCAGATTCTGAAGGTTCAGGTACCTTTCTCTTCTTAATAATTGGGGTTCTCTTAGGTCTAGAGGTACCACCAACAGTCTTTATCCTACTCTTCCCTTTAGAGGGTCCAGCCTTGTTGTCCTTACCAGATTTTTCCTCAGTCTTGCTCTCAGCCCTATGAGACTTATGAACAACCTTAGCAGCTACCTTCTCCTTGATAGGACTTGGAGTGGCATTCTGCTTCCCTTTCCTATTCATCATCCTCTTAGCAATGTTAGGATTAACACTAGCAAGAAGATCATTATCTGAGAATTCTTCATCCAAATCAATGACTGGAGCCTCAACATTCTGATCAGTTGTTTTCTCAGGCGAGTTTACCAGATTATCAGCAACTTGTTTCTCTGGAGTTTCTTCAAGAATACCATCAGAGATATCATCAGCAAAATTGACAGGGGACTTCTCAGCAACACACTTTTTAGGGGATTCTTCAAGAATTCCATCTGAAATATCATCATCACTAATCAAAGGGGGTTTATTAGTGGTATCAGCAACACAAACTTCAGGGATTTTATCAGAGGTATCAACAGCACACTTCACAGGGGAATCAGCGAGGGTTCGATGCAGGATTCACAGGGGTTTTCTTGACTTAATCATCAGATGTCTTGACATTCTCTGAGACATTTGGACCAGCTGCTAAACTAGGGCTAGCAGATTCTTGATTTAAAGGTACATAAACCCCAGGCATAGAGTGGTTTTCATTCAAGATCCTGGTTACTATTCTAGCAATGGCTTGATGGACATACCTAGAACCTTCCCTGTTATTTATTTCAGGAGGAACAGAGGAAGTTGGTTCAGACGTCTTACCAGAAGGAGATGCTTGAGACCTTCGTGCATCTTGGTCGGTTTCTTGACCCTCCGGATCGGTTGCCATTGCCGAGGGGTAACCTTCATAGCTTCAGTCTACATGGCTTCTGCATTTGCCCTAATCCCAGAAACAGTGGGAGATGGAGAGCTAGATTCTTGAGATGATGAAGAGGGTGAAGACAAGTTTTGTTGAGACATCTTGAGGAAATGAGGAAAAGTTTGACAGAGAGTTTGAGATTTTCTGTTGATGAAATGGCGAGATACTTTCAAATGAAGAAATATATATATATATATATATATATATATATATATATATATATATATATATATATATATATATATATATATATAAGTCTCATCTATTCTTGGACTTTTGAAAGTAAGAGGAAATAAATAATTAGCCCACTTAAAATTAAATGAAATAAAAAGTCTCTTCCATTCCTTGTTGTAAGCAATGTTAATTGCTACAACTCTTCATATTGGCAAATACCCAACTTGCCCCTTAAATTTTCAAACTGACTAGCATCAAGTGCTTTAGTAAAAATGTCAGTCAGTTGAAGTTTAGTGGCTACATGCTCCAATTTAATCACTTTCTCTTCCACAAGGTCTCTGATGAAGTGATGTCTAATGTCAATGTGCTTAGTCCTACTGTGCTGTGTAGGATTCTTTGAAATATTAATAGCACTCAGATTGTCACAGTACAATGTCATGACATCCTGTGTGATATTGTACTTAGTCAGCATTTGCTTCATCCAGACCATTTGAGAACAACTGCTACCAGCTGCTATGTATTCAGCCTCAGTAGTGGATAAAGACACACAGTTTTGCTTCTTGCTGAACCAAGAAACAAGATTGTTCCCCAAGAAGAAGCATCCTCTAGAAGTGCTTTTTCTATCATCAGCACTACCAGCCCAATCAGCATCACAATAGTCAGACAAAATTGGTTCACATCCATGAGAATACAGCATACCATAATTGCAAGTTCCATTCACATACTTCAGAATTCTTTTCACCTGATTGATGTGACTCACTTTAGGTTCAGCCTGGTATCTTGCACATACCCCAACAACAAATGCAATGTCAGGTCTGCTTGCTGTTAAGTACAACAAGCTTCCTATCATGCTTTTGTACAGGCTTTGATCAACATTTGCTCCACTTGTGTCTTTGGACAACTTTAAATGAGTAGGAGCAGGTGTCCTTTTATGGCTGGCATTTTCCATCCCAAATTTCTTGACAATATTCCTTGCATACTTGCTTTGTGAAAGGAATGTTGAGTCATCCATCTGTGTGACTTGTAATCCAAGAAAGTAAGTCAATTCTCCCATGAGGCTCATTTCAAACTCAGCTTGCATTTGGTTGGCAAAATGTCTCACCATTTTATCTAACATTCCTCCAAACACTATGTCATCAACATAAATTTGAGCTACCATTATCTTTCCTCCTTCATTCTTGACAAAGAGAGTTTTGTCCAAACCTCCTTTCCTGTAACCTTTATCAGTAAGGAACTTTGTCAACCTTTCATACCAAGCTCTAGGAGCTTGTTTCAGACCATATAAAGCTTTCCTCAATTTGTAAACATGATCAGGAAAGTTAGGATCCACAAATCCTTTAGGCTGTTCAACATATACCTCCTCAGTTAAGTAGCCATTTAGGAAGTCACTTTTCACATCCATTTGGAACAACTTGAATTTCAGAATGAAGGCAACTCTAACAATAATCGATTGATTCCGGCCTAGCCACGGAGCAAAGTCTCATCAAAATCAATCCCTTCAACTTGAGTGTGTCCTGTGCAACAAGTCGGCTTTATTTACGGTGACAACCCTTACGCATCGACTTGTTCTTGTAGATCCACTTTGTGCCAATGATGTTTGTTCCGGTCTAGGAACTAACTCCCACACTTCATGTTGCTTGACGGTTCAATTCATCTTGCATTGCTCGATCCGTATTCATCGATTAGAGCCTCTTTGACATTCTTTGGCTCAATCTTTGACACAAAACAAGAGTTTGAGATAATTTCTCGGATCTTGTAATAACTCCATTAGGATCTCCAATGATGAGTTCCTTTGGATGATCTTTCAATTCGACGAAGGATCTTTGTTAGCTTCCTCTGGTTCGGACTTTGGTGAAGTAGGACGGACACATCATCCTTATCGACACTTGTGGTGATGTCTCAAACAATGTCTCAACATCATATGGGACATTGTTTTCCGATGTTGATCATCAACTATGACATTAATAGACTCCATCATAACTTTTGTCACGGGTTGAATACTCTATATGCTCTTTGTTTGTAGAGTATCCCAAAAATGCCTTCATCACTTTTAGAGTCCATCTTTCTCCTTTGATCACGATCCGCGAATATAACATTTGCTACCAAACACATGGAAATATTTCACAGTAGGTTTTCTTCCCTTCCATATCTCATACAGGGTGGAGGATGTTCCCTTTCTCAAGGTGACCCTGTTGTGAACTTAGCAGGCTATATTCATAGCTTCAGCCCAAAAATGTAGAGGAAGTTTCTTAGCATGAATCATTGCTCTGACAGATTCATGTATAGTCCTATTTTTCCTTTCCACAACTCCATTTTGTTGAAGAGTTATAGGAGAGGAGAACTCATGATTGATTCCTTCTGAGGAACAAAATTCATCAAACTTGCTATTCTCAAATTCCTTTCCATGATCACTTCTAATTCTGACAATGCAGCCTTCCTTTTCTCTTTGAAGTCTTTTGCATAATTCTTTAAAGACATCAAACACATCGATTTCTCACGATGAAGTTTATCCGGTGAATCTGGAAAATCATCCACAACAACATAAGCATATCTTTTTCCACCAAGGATTTCAACCTGCATAGGCCCCATCAAATCCATGTGCAACAGTTCCAGCACCTTGGAGGTGGTCAGATGACTTGACATTGGATGTGACATTCTGGTTTGCTTTCCAACCTGACATTCACCACAGATTCTTCCTTCATCAATATGCAGTATTGGAATCCCTCTGACAGCCTCCATGGATATGATATTTTTCATCCCTCTAAGATGCAAATGACCAAGCTTTTGGTGCCACAGTTTCACCTCCTTTTCATCTTTGGCTGTAGAACACACAGTGGACAGGTTAGTGTTCTCAGACTCCCACAAGTAACAGTTATCTTTTGATCTGACTCCTCTCATTACAACTTCTTGTTTTTCATTGATCACAATACATTCAGACTTGGTAAAGTGGACCGTGAATCCTGAATCACACAGTTGGCTGATACTTATGAGATTGGCAGTCAAACCCTTCACTAGCAGTACCTCATTTAGGTTTGGAACCCTAGGGCAGTCCAAGTTTCCAACACCTTTGATTTCTCCTTTAGCTCCATCTCCAAAAGTGACATAACTGGTAGTATGAGGTCTGACTTCATTTAGAAGATTCTTGATTCCAATCATATGCCTAGAACAACCACTGTCAAAGTACCAGTCTTCCTTGGCAGAAACTCTAAGGGAAGTGTGAGCTATCAAAGCTGCAGTCTTCTTCTTCCACTGTTGAGTGTATGGAACCTTGTTGGTCTTAGGCTTGACATAAGGAGTCTGATGAGGATATCCATGTAGTTTGTAGCAGAAAGGTTTATGTCTCAAAACCTTCCACAATAATGACATCTCCATCTTTGAAACTTTTTCTTCATGTTTCTCTGATCTTGATGTTGAACCCAATGTTGTGACATCTGCTTTAACATTGGTTTATTAGGTCTGTTCTTCTTATTGTTATCAGCAAATTTCTTTGCAGCCACATATCCTGAACCAGACACATTTCCTGTCTTATGTTGTGACATCTTCTTTGACATTGGTTTGCGGACTGTTCTTCTTCTTGTCACCGCAGGTTTCTTTGCGCCACATATCCTAGACCATGCATATTTCACGCATTTTGTCCAAGTGAAGGATTTCTTCCAACTTATCGATCAGATGTCGACATCTTGTGAGACTTAGACATCGATCAAGTTTGGAGTTCAACACTATAATTTCACTATTTAGGTGACTTATAGTAACAATGTTTTCCTTTTCTCGACCTCGACTTCACATTCTCGACCAACTTCACAATCGACTTTTTCATTTCTCATTTCTTGACAAACTTCACCACCGATACATAGCTTCTTTTAAGTTTAGAAGCTCTTCAAATGTCACTTCCTCATCACTAGAATCATTTTCGAATTGCACACCCATAGAGAGCAATGACAAGTTTGGTGATTCTTCTTGATTCACTTCGAGTCACCATCGGACCATGTGACCATTCCTTTCTTTTGTTTCTTTAGAAGGTAGGAAATTCATCTAATATGCCCGTATCCTTCACAACCATGACCTTTGGATTCCTCTGCTTTGACTTCCCTTTTCTTGACTTGGATCTTCTCACGAGTCATAAGTTACGCTAATGTCGGATGGAATGTTCTTGACATTGGACCTTGACTTTGGATCAATTCTCTTGATGAGTTTGTTGAGCTGTCTTCCAAGCATAGCTATAGCTTGGATATCTTCTCTTCATCATCCTCCTTGCATTCCTCTTGATTATTGGATACAAGGGCTATGCTCTTGTTCTTCCATCAACATTTTCACTCATCCCGATCTCAAATGTCCAAGAGATCCAACAAGTTCTTCAACCTTCAGGTGCAAATATCACGAGCTTCCTCTATAGCGGTCACTTTCATTGCAAACCTTTTAGGCAAGGATCGAGAATCTTTCTCACCGCTTTTCTTCTGACATCTTTTCTCCCAATGCTCCTGAGGTGTTGGCAATCTCCAAGATATTCATGTGAAACTCATGAATGGTCTCATCTTCCTTCATCTTCAAATTCTCAAATTTGGTAGTGAGCATCTGAAGTCTTGACATCTTCACCTTGGATGTCCCCTCATGAGTAGTTTTGAGAGTTTCCCAAACATCCTTGGCCAGTTCACATTGATGTACTAGTGTGAAGATATTTCTGTCAATTCCATTGAATAAGGCATTCAATGCTTTAGAGTTGCCCAGTGCTAGCTCTTCTTCTTCTTTGCTCCATTCTTCCTCAGGTTTCAGACTAGTAGTCCCATCTTTCTCAAGCTTAGTGGGAAGTTTCCATCCTTTGTCAACAGCTCTCCAAGCTTTAATGTCCAGTGACCTCAAAAAGGCAACCATACGAGGTTTCCAGTAATCATAATTAGATCCATCCAGTATAGGTGTTCTATTTCCAAATACTACTTCTTTATCCATAACACCAGAAACTATTATCCCTAGATCTCACCCAAAAATAACAGGCAGGGTGCCTGCTTTGATGCCAATTGAAATTCCTGGCAGCAGATACGTGATGTCACAGAGAATGTTATGACACAGATCTAACACTACAACAATTCACACGAGAAATTTAAATAGCGATAAAGAACACAATAAATTATTTACCCGTTCGGTGTGTAACTACACCTACATCGGGGGCTACCAAGTCGGGAGGAAATTCACTATTAGTAGAATTAATTCGAGAATAAACCAACCGTTTATCTCCTTCACTTAAAACCTACCCAATGCAACTTCAATCTAAGTCCTACTTAGACACGAGTTCCTACTCCCCTCAATCACGAGTGATATCAACCTATTGATTAATTGAATTGTGAAGACACTCTTCAATAAACATACTTGATCTTGCTTCAAAGCTTTAATCAAGAGACACAACACTCATGCTTCAAAGCTTTGAGTGATAAACAACCCTTACAACCAAATCCTAGTCCAAGGCACTTATCAAATGATAATTGCTTGGCTCACAAAAGTAACTAGAATTACACAAATTACAATCTGCTAAATCTTCAATACAGTCCAGAGGCGCTGCAGCAGAGAAAGTGTTCTTTTCCTATTATAGAAGCAGTCCTGTAACTTCAGTTTTGGGATTCCATAATAATAGCTAGGGTTCACTTAATTAATCCTAAAGACTTGGTCTTTTTAACAACCAAGTTAGGTTTAACTAAGATTAACCAATTAGCCACGTGAGCATGTAATCTAATAATATTAATCATAATAAAACAGCTCAACAAACTTTCTGAAAACTCTCAGGAAAAACAGATTCTGCAGAACAATAAATGTCACACAGAATGTCATAACATCGATTATGATATCAGTCAATCTTCTGCAGAATTCCAGCACAGTATTTTGCTTCCAGTCTGAGTTGTACTTAAACATCCTTCTCAAGCAGAATTTATCTTCAACTCTGAATGTCATGACATTAGTCAAGACATTGTCATATCCTAGTTTTACCAAAAGTGAATGCCAACATAAAAACACTTACACTCTGTTAGAACCTCTTGGAGCATTGGAACCTTGAGTCATAGCACAAAATGTGTTTAAACATTTCCTAGCAGTATAGTTTTCTTTATGTGCTTGAACTTGTAATGCATAGGCCTTTTCAATTAAGCATATAGGGAGAACAATACCAGATGCAAAGCTATCCATTTCTCGTTCTTGTTGAATCACAAGTGAGAAAGCCTTATCAATATCAGGTAAAAGATTCATCATCATAATCTGAGATTTTGAGTGAGAAATGTCTCAGATAATCCTTTGGGAAACTGTATTATGTAGTCTTGCTCCCTATATCGTTTAATAGATGCTATGGCACCACAAGAACAGGGAATGATGCAAGAACAAAGAAAAATTGGTCGATACTTCTCCAATTCATCCCACATTACCTTTAATTATGTGAAATAGTTAGAGACGTTGAGAGTACCTTGACGAAATTTGTATAAGTCTTGTTGAGTGTCAGATATGCGGAAGATATCAACGTGAGAAAACCTAATCTGCAAATTCTTCTGTACGCCAGTTGTGGTATCAATCCATAGGACGAACTTGGTTATAGGATCCAAAATTGATCGTATAATCCATGCAAGAACCACGATATTACAATGAATTCATGGTGTGTACATAAGATATGAAACTGGAGGCTTGGTTAGGGTTCCATCAATGAGTTTCTTCTTATTCTTGGAGATGAGCACAATGTGCATTGGTCGAGCCCAAGTGTGGTAATTTGTATCAGTGATCATCGATGTAACAAGAACGAGAGTTGGATTCTCGTTCAATTGTGGGTAATAGGGGTTTGCAGAATTGGTTGCGAAATTGGTGTAGCTCTAGTTTGACATTGAAGAAAACACGGGGAAGAAGAAAAAAATACGATCGAAGAAAATGAACCAACAATGGAGAAGAATCTCGCAAGAAGTTGAACAAATATCGCAAGAAGATGATCAATGGCTACCAGAGATTTTGAAGCTCCGTTACCATGTCGACGATGGCCATAGTTCTGACCTTACACAACAATAAAGCCATAACAGAAAAAAAGTATCGAAAGAGTAGAAAACTTTTTGTTATTATTCATCAACTGAACTGATATAATAAGTGTTATAGTATATATACAAATAAAGTCAGGTCCAATAATCATATGTTAACTGTAGAATCATCCTATCTATTTACATAAAGAGAAATATAAGGGGAAAAAACAAAGGTATAGTTCTAATAACACACTATAAAATTATTCTTCGTTGGTCGATATCTCATCAAATTTATGTTCTTTGAGTATGTTTACAAGTATTTTTAATAAATTAAATCATAAATTTTAGTTCACTTAATGGATTAAATTTAAAAAAATAAATAAACAATTTGTGTAGAAAAGTAAAATTAAAAGTGCTTGTGATTGGAACGTAGATGTTTGAATGTTGACAAATTGAACATAAATTATGATTAAAACAACTAGTAAGATATTTGTGTCCGCATCGGTAAATTAATTTTGATCAAATATATATTTAAATACATATGTAATTTTAAAATGAGTTTCTTAATCGTAAAATGAATCATGATAATATAAATTTAATTGATTAAAATAAAATATGTGTTGTATTGATAGTGAACCGTTAGTTAAAATATTTTAGGCTTAAATACAATTTTGGTCTCCCCATATCCATTTTAATAATTTTTAGTCTCCATTAAAAAAAACAGCTTTATGGTCCCCTAGTATCAAATTTCGTGTTTTTTTTATGGTCTCCTATGACAAAATAGTCTAATTTGCACACGTGTCATTGAAATTTATGAGGTGACATTTTTTAATTTTGCCACGTCATTAAAAAATTTAAAAATTCATAATTTTATTTTCTTAAATATTTCTTTTAATAATTTATTGTTAGTTTTTAATTATTTTAACTATTTTATTATATATATATATATATATATATATATATATATATATATATATATATATATATATATATATATATATATATATATATATATATATATATATATTAAATACGGTATTTATAAATATATACTTTTACTTAGAAATTAAATTACAAATTTTAAAATTATACTAAAGCCCAACATTCAATCTTCTTAGATGAGTAGCCCAATACACGATAATTCATTAAAATTTGCGTGAAAGTATTTTATAAATACCTGTTTTTGGTATGAAAAAAATCGATGTGGGACTTAAGCATAACATTTCTTCATTTATTTTCAAAACTGAAGCACTTTAATTTGTCAAATGTTACACATTACACATCTTATTATTATAAGGTCTAAATCAAAGATGTAGAGAGGAAAAATTCCAGTGTAGCAGTACTGTAATGTCTGCTTTGGTTTCTATGAATCAACGCTTACAAAATAAAATGTACATCTTTGATTTGTCATCAACGGATGCTTTTTTACAGTAAATAACCATTTGATTTCATTATCAATGGATCTTATTGCTTATTTATGCATGTGGCGATGTTTGTCCACGCATCACAGGACACATCCCTAGCATGAGCAGAATGAGTGCTCAATCAGACCAGATGTGTGCAACTTAGGATTATATGTATGTAGGTATTTTTCTCACTAGAGGAATTTTGAAGCAGTTGTATTAATGGAATGAAATTAAGGGATTTTGATGCAAGGATAACAATGTATTCATATTTGCTTAAAATTAAAGTGCTTCAGCTTTGAATTAATAACATGAACAAGTTTGTTAATCATGGTTTAGTTTTGAAAATAAATGAAGAAACACTATGCTTAAGTCCCACATTGAATTTTTCATACCGAAGACAAGTGTATATAAATTACTTTCACACTAAGCTTATTAAATTGTTATGTATTGGTCTGTATAGGGCTACTCTCCTCTACAAAAATTAAATGTTGGGTCAAAATTTCTAAATAAAAAATATTGATAAAATATATAAAATAAAATAATTAAAAACAATTAATTATTAGAAATAAATATTTAAGAAAAAATTAAGAAAATAAAAATATGATTTTTTAAATATTTTTAATGATGTGGCAACAATAAAAAATGTCACCTCAGAGATTCCAATGCCACATACGCAAATGAGATTGTTTTGTCATATGAGACCATAAAAAATAGGAAATTTGAAACAGAGAGACTATAAAGTTGAGTTTTTTTAAATAGTGACTAAAAAGTTATTAAAATGGATATAGGGAGACTAAAACTGCATTTAAGCCAATAATTTATTATTTAAAAATTTGATATCAATATATAACTCAAAACTTTTTACTTGATGTCAATTAATAGTAAATAAAATAATTTTAGAGTTAGAAAGTAAAATAATGCATACTTCTTAAATTGGATTGCTAACGTTATTATTTGTCTATAATAAAAGTATGGATTTTGCCTCTCAAATAAAGACTATTGTTGCAATAAAAGTATGGATTTTCCTCTCAAATAAAGACTTTTGTTGTTTAAAAATAAAATAGGTAATATGATATAGTGACCCGTGAGATAGAAAGCAAATTTTGTGATAAAAAAATTGTTAATTTTATTAAAATTATAAAATATACTAATTACAGACAAATACAAATATTGTTGGTCATTACTCATTACGCTCTCAAACGGTTCAAATATCAACAATAGAAATGGATTTCTTCCATATATTAATCCCTTGTTTCAAGTCACCAATAAATATAAGAGGTATTGACATTCTGCACATGTTTGAGTAAGCCAGTAAAATAAAGTCAGGACTTGAAACTCATGTTGTAATAGTATTGCAAATCATGAAATAGGTAAGTTATTGTATTAGAAAATTTGACAAAATTCGTAGAACATGAAAAATCACAAATCATGAAATAAATATTTGAAATGGCTCAGTTGAAACAGATCTGAAAACATAGTTAGAAAAATCATAGAACATAAACGAATTGAATAACAACAATTACAAAACTATTTAAATTTCAAATAGAGGGACCAATTTCGTGAATCTGAGAAAACATGGGGAACAAAATTATAATTAAGCCAATAATATAAGAAAGAAATTTGTTATTAAAATAATATTTAAAATATTATATAGAGCAAATTAGGAATAATAATGATGTGTATGATTTAGTTGCATATGCTTTTGCCAACCAAGTAAATGAGAAAATTTATATGGATCATGATGTTTCTAATATAGAAGTGAAAGTAAAGAGTCATGGGTGTGTAAGTGAAATGGTAGAAATAGATGAATATGATGATGAGGATCTTGAACAAAGTCGGCCCAATATATGTTGACGCGTAAGGAGAGTTTTAAAATAAAATATGGTATAAAGTATTTTAAATTTATTTGTTGGACTTTAAGATTTAAATTATTTATTAAATTATTTTAATTAATTTTATTTAATATTTTTAATTGATAATAATAATAATAATGTGAGTTCATTGCATAAAATAGTAAATAAAAAACCTAAATAAATTACTACCAAAAGTATATTATATTTTATTATATCGGTCCATGTCCATGTTTTTGCGTGTAGTGCTGCATTTATTGATATTAAATTCAAATTGGAAACAAAGGTGCAAACCACACTACTTATACAATGCAACCTACATTTTCTATTATAGCTAATAAAATATAAAATAAATGCAACATAACATTAATATATCAAAATTGAATACTTTAAAAAATATATATTTTGGAGGCCCAAGGCCGTTGCCTAGATGGCACATCCCTTAGGCTGAGTCTGGTCTTGAATGGTTTGATGATAGTGAGGATGAAAAAACCACTGCTATTGTAAATTAATTTGATGGGATAAATGTTACTCTGTCCATTAATCAGGGTATTATAGGCGTTTGATTAATAATTGGTTCTAAAAAGAATAAATATGAAGAGGATGATTATGTTAATGATGAACTAGATAGCTAAGATACATATGTGTTTGATGATGATAAATGGCCTAAGTTTGAGAAGTTCAGGAAAAACCAACTTAATAAGAAATTTAAGTTTAAGTGGGGTATCTAAATCAATTATCTAGATGACTTTAGAGATGCAATTTGTGAGTGGTCTGTTTTAAATGGTAGTGAAATTACCTTTGTGAAAAACGAGAGTTACAAGGTAAGGGTAGAATGCATGGCTAAATAAGGGTTTTTAATCCTATGCTTTAAATGGGGCCATAAACATACTTATGTTATAAAGACAATAATAGACATCCACACATGTGTTAGGTTTTAAATAATAGAATTGCAAACTCAAGGTGGGTGGCCAAGGCAGTTGTGAAGAAAATGCAAACATCTGACAGAGTAAGAATTTGAGATATTATTCAAGACACGAGACACACTTACTCTGTATGGATTGTCGTGGCTAGGCCATGGAAGGCAAAACAGGTAATAAAGAAGATAATTGAAGAAGATGCATATAATCAATATGCAAATTTATGGAGATATGTTATTGAGTTGCAAGGGGTTAATGTTAGGAATACTCTAAAGATCGATGTTGACAAACCAAACCCAACAAGTCAACCAAGCTTTTTGAATTTTTTTGATGGTTGTAAAAAGGATTCATTAATGGATGCAACCCATTTATTGGAGTTGATATATGTCATTTCAAGACAAAACATGGTGGTCAACTGTTGATTTCTATGAGTAGAGACCCCAATGACCAGTACTTCCCATCAGCCTTTTGTGTTATGGAAACCGAAACAAAAAACAACTGAAGGTGGTTTATACAATTGTTAATGGAATATATTGCACAAGACAAGAGATATGTCTTTATTTCAGATTGGTAAAAGGTATGTGTTTAACTCATTATGTTTTTAATTATATAATGTTATGTATGTTATAAGATTCATATATATATTATAGGGCTTGATAGTTGTATTTGAGGAATCAAGTGAAGTCTGACATCAACACAACCAGTTCTAAAAAAAAGTCAAAGTAGTCAAGTAAACACATCTTGACATCAACACAAGCAGTTCCAAAAAAAGGCAAAGATAAAGTCAAAAAAGAAGGCAAACCAATGAGAAAGAGGTCAAGTGAGATAATTAAGCTAAAATGGTTTCAAAAACCAATTATAGGGTCTGGTTCAAACCATGGATTACAATGACTAATGGATTACAATGACTAATGTCCTTATATAATGGCATTATGACGTTTGACTTTATGTAATCTTTTGTTATGATCTTATGATCTTGTGCACTTTATGTTTAATTTTGTACGAAGTTATGCACACATTTTGTGGCGTCTTGTACTAAATTGTGCCAAGAATGAATTGTGCACATATTTGTGGCATTTTGTATTGAATTATGCCATTTTAGTATCATCTTATGATCTATTGATCTTATTCATGTTTACCACAAGAATGCAACAAAAGCATATTACAATATTGCATCCTACAACAAAATTAATTTTCCAATTGGAATATTACATGATCTTGAACAACATTGCAAAGATAAACCACAAAATCACAAGTGCCATATTCAAATTGGAATTCCTCTTCATATGAACTTCAACCTTGAGCTTTATTTTTTCTGATTTCTTTGTTATGTCTTCGAACTTGATAATTGCCATCTCACAATTTTTACAAGTTGTTGGAACATGTGTATTATCACCTTTATAGTGTCCAATTTCTTCATACCACACAAATATTTCCCAACTATTCACACTCTATAAACAACACCTACAAACAAATAATACAGACATGGAAAATACAAAATGCAACATTATAAACTGTCATACGCTTGCGTTACAACATTCCTAGAATTTCCTATTAGAGTTTTGAATAGTGTCAGCGACCCATATCTTTATTGCACGATCACATCCACACCTGGGTAACAACGAACAACCCGTTGAAAAACAACAAAAAGCGTATTGCTTCCAACTGTGTTGCTTCCAACCATGTTTTACCTAGATTAGAAAATTCGAACCAAAAGGGAAGATGAGAATGGAATATGAAGCCACAAGATAATGACATGAACATGATTAGGATAAGAGAGAAAAAGAACTCAACCCTAGCTTTTATTTGAACTAGAAAGAAGGATGAATTGAATACAAAACCAAATGACAATACTAGGTGGATATTTTTTTAAAATTAAAAATAAAACTTAATACAAGTCAGTAACAGATTTGGCGCCACATAGGAAGATTCAAGGTAAAATAATCACCTAGAGTTTATGGTGAGGGTATCTTGGTTTGTTAAAGGGGGGTCATAAAAAAATTATTAAGGAGAGCAATATCAAATTTCGCTAATTTGACAGGAGGTATGATATGATTAACCCTTGGTTATACTTTAGTTAAAAATATGTTTTTCCTAAATCCTAAGTATTTTTTAAAGAAGTTTTGTAAACATATGAAGTTTGAGTGTATATGTATTTATGTAGTTCATACTTCATTGAGAGCAAAACACTTAATATTATATTTTTTTATCCTAGAAAGAAATAAAATAGAAGATCATAGGATCACATGTGAGCTTTTAACAGATGCGACTGTTTCTCAATGATGTTCTTTAATATTTCATTTTTTGAGCCAATAATAATTTTTTTGTGCTTTTTGATTTGATGCATACTTTTTTCTTCAATTGATGATGTTTATGATATTTTAATTTGATCCCTTATGCCATCATTAAAACTTATTTTACTCGTTAAAAACATTGAACCACATGTTTTCATTAGAATTTTCTACACTTTTAGTTTAGTTTATGCACTTTCACCATAATTAGCAAAGAATCCAGTTACATTATGCACACCCTCATTTATATTATGTATTTTACTGACCTAAAATCAAGTATAATATCATTCTCAATAAAATAACAAAATCTATATGGATATGACAATTACACTTACCACTTGTGGTTTTAGCCCAGTGTCAAATCTCTTGTTTGGTTTGGGGATTAATAAGTCTAAAATCTCATGTATGGTTGTAAGAAGGTTTGCGGGCATAACATGTGAAAAACTCACATCTCATATAACAGAAACTCTCAAGAAGATAACAATGGGAACATGTTGCTTGGTGATTTCGACAGAAAACTGGTTCGAATGATAAACTTTATTGTGTTTGGGATTTTGTTCGAATAAGATCGAGAAAGCCCAAGTCTTTGTGTTTTGTTCGAAAAGAAAGAAGGTTTTAATTTGGGAAGTATCCGTTGGGGATTCGAATTCGAAATATGTTGGAGGTTCAACGTCTACAGCAAGTGGAGATTCGAATTCAAATCAAGGCGTTATTCTTAAAGGACGCGTGGAAGCCAAAGATTTTAGATGACATGCAATCTTCGAACGTGGCATCTTTTAAAGATAGGACCATTGGGGTCGAATTAGTATAAATAGAAGTCTTAGTGTTAGGATTTCGGCGTGTTCATTTGTACAAATACTCATGTATACTTAAAATACCAAGTGTTAATGGAAACGAGTTTCAGAGAAATGTACGTATAGAAACACCATTTGCATTGTTATTTCAAATTAATCAAAGTTTATTACCTTTAAAATCATTTTAAATTCCAGTATTCATTTACCTTTTCAGTCAAAACTTTTATCTTTCAAAGTCATTTATATTTCTTGTACTTTTCCTTTACAAGTTCTTTACATTTCTATCAGTTCCTTTGTTACCTTTTAATCGAAGTCACTTCTGTTTATATTCTCGAATGTTTTTAGTATCATAGTCAAAAGATGATAAGCATGAGTTCCAAGACGGGTATAATACCAAAACTTATACACATGTTCTAGGATCAATCTAGTCAATCTTGTAAATTATCAAAGTTAACTCGATTTGGAGGACTAGCGGTTGTTTACCAAAAATCACTGTAAACATAACGTAAGTAATCTATATGATTAGATCGAACTTGTAAGTATTATTGTATTTCTCTATCATCTTATCTCTTTATATATTAGTTCTTTATTTAATCTCATTGTAATTCAATCTTTGCATCTCTTTGATTTCCTTTCTTTTAATCATTTTGTTGTTTATTTTCTATTTGATTTATAAAATTAACTTAAACACTTTTATAAATCAATTTTTTCATATAATTGGACATCATTTTTCAATCTCCACCATTCGTTTATCCATCGAAAACCACCAATAAAACAATACATATAAAATGGAAAAAACCACAAAACTACATAGTCCTAAAATAGAAGGAAATAAAAACCACCTAACAATCGACTACCAAAAGGGAAAAATCATACTTGAAGTCACCACATCCTATTTTTGAATAAAAAAGAGATAGATATTTCTATTAGGTAGAAGTAGAACAACTACTAGAAAATAAATCTTAGAATCACTCTTCACCCTATCACACATAAACCTTCTACGGATCCTCAACATCCTCTTCCAAATCTTAACAAGCATTTTCTAAATGACAAGAAGAATATACAGATAACATCAAGAATTAAATTGGAAAACATCATCCTCCCTCAAACTAACATATTTGTGTCTCAACGAGAGTAACTATTTGTAAATAAGACCAATGAACAACTCCCAATTAACCTCAAGACAAGAGTTGATTCTAAAAAATAGTCAAAAGAGTGAGCTAAGATCTCACACTTATGATTTTTTATTTGATGCAACTTCAAAATAATTTCAAACTTACGATAATCTCTTTAAATTCTTATTTTATTGCGCGAAATTATAACCACTTCATTTGAATTCAATTTAAAAATTAAAATTTTAAATTCTATTAAAATATTGTAAATAATGCGTTACCATATCTAATAATACTTGCTAGTGAAAAAATTGAACTGAACCAAACTAAAGTAAAATTTTACTTGAATTGAACGAAATCGTTTCAATTTATTCAAAACCGAACCAAACTATAGTCATTAGTTTGGTATACTGTTTCAAAATTTTGAACCGTACTTAATTATTAGAAGTTAATTTTTCTCAAATTGAATCATTTATTATAGAATCGAATTGTCAAACTACATTTAAAATTAAAAAAAATTAACACTTATATTTACTATTTTTCATTTTCGATTTCAATTTGGTTCAGATCGATTACACTTTTAATTTAGTTCAATTTCAGTTTCAATTCGGTTCTAGAATTATTTATGCAATATAGTTTGATTCATTAACCAAACATAACGACTCAATAATTTTATCTATAGTTCGGTTTAGTTTGACGGTTCGGTTCATTTGGACAACCCTATCTCTTATACACTCAATTTTTCAATTTTTTTGATTATTTTCTATAATAATCATCCAACGGCAGTGATCAAATGAGAGTGTTATCATAAAACAAGAGCAAACAAAAAACACAACATCTATGGGGCCAAAAACAAAATGGTTCAATAATTTTCTCGTCTCCCAAACACGTTTGGGGGGAGAAAACAAAAGTGAGATAGAATATTAGGGTAACAAAACCCAATTACCCAACAAAACCAATTATTCAACTTCCAAATTAAAGTTCAAACTTTTGGAATTGGAATCTCACAACTGTCACCACTCTTTATACATACGATTATATACTCCTAGATCTGATCGAGATTTCTGCTTTTTCCAGCTCAAATAGTTTCATTTTTGAAACCCTTTTCATATTCTTGGGTAAGGAATTTTACCTGATTCTCTTCTGGGTTTCTTCTACATTCTTGTAAAGTTCCATTCTTTTAGTTTTTTTTTTGTTGTGAAAGTAACAAATTTGAAGTTTTTAGGTTTATGGGTACTATGTGGTTTTTTGTTTTTACCACTTTTGGTGTTTCCAAAGTTTAAGAATTATTATGTAGTTGTTGCAAACAAATGATGGAGGCTATGTCTGTCTTTTACTCTTTTTAGTTGTTTTTGTTTTTGTTTCTTATTCTGTGTGCTAAACCAAACAACCTTAACTTTTTGTTTTTTTGTTTATTATCCTTTTCAGGGTTTGAAGGGACTTGTTCAAGTTGAGATCTTTAGGTGTATGATGCAGCTTTGACTTGCTGCTTTTGGTTTTTTCTGGGTTGGGTTGTTATTTTTTTTTTGTGCTTAAAATTGAGGTGTTTCTTCCACTGGTTTGTATTTTGTATAATGGTTTTCTGGGAAGGGTATGTGAGTGATGAACTGATGGGAACGTTTGCTCCTATTGTGATTTATTGGATGTATGCTGGGTTTTATCACTTGCTTCCGCCGTTAGATAAGTATCGGTTGCATACTATGAGAGACGAGGGAGAGAAGAATTTGGTGCCTTTTAAAGCTGTTGTGAAAGGTGTTTTGCTTCAGCAGCTTGTTCAAGCAATTGTTGCTCTCATATTGGTTAGTCGATTCTACGTTTGAGTTAATTTCTAGTAATAATATTTGTTCAAATTTGTAGTCGAGATAGAGTTTATCATTGTTGAAAATCTTATTCTGGTTTGTAGTTGAGATCAATTTTAGTAAATAGCATTATGTGTTTCTTGATTGCTTTTCTGCGTCTCTTTTTTGTTGGGTTTTCCTTGAATCACGGCGTTTCTTTTTGTTCACGGACGCCCAATTGAGAGTTGAGAGTAATAGGAACATTTTTCTGAAATGATAGAAGCTAACCAAAATGGCTTGAAATAGAACAAAGCTGTCCAATCTTGTTTCAATTAGAAATTCCCTTGAAACAATCCCGAGTATAGCTCAATAGAGAAGCCGTTTTAGTTCATTAATCACATAACAGGTGTAGGGAGTGAACATTTTTATCATATTCACCATAGAGCTGCAAAAAATGGTCTCTGTCATAAAAGACGGGCTTTCAACTTGTTTTTTTAACTTTATACGCTCAGATATTCTGCGATAAACTAGGCATGGTTTGTTGAGCCCTTGAACTATAATATTCATATTTTATGTGTTGTTCACACTGAATTCTTTGGTTATCCTTGAGTTCTATGGGAAATGAAATGTATTTTTATTTGAAATCAAACCCGTTTTACATCTTCTGTTGACCAATAAGCTCTCTTTTTAAATGGACCCTAAATTTTGCTCTAGCCATAGTTCAGAATCCTGAACTTTTGTCGTCCTTGTGTTAAGTAGTTGATGTGATAGCATCTAAAACGCGAGACTTTTTTTGTTCGGCTTGGCAAACTGATGAACATACCCCAGAAGTTAATTATATGTATGTACAACCTATTGAATTTGAAATTTGCATGCATAGAAGTAGTTATACTAATAGACCTGGTTACTACTTCTAATACTGAATTGAACACTGTATAGTTTAATGATGCGCTACTATAGAATTACTGCTGTCATATCATTATGAATGTACGGATAGAGAAACAACAGTTATCGTTGTGTAATCCAAACCAAATAATTTTCATGTGGCGAATGACTAATATGTTTGGTATAATTCTGCAGTTGACGACAACATCAAATGCATCTGGGATTGTGGTGCAGCCTTCTATCACCAAACAAATTATTCAGATTGTCATTGCCATGTTTGTGATGGATACATGGCAGTACTTTGTGCATCGGTACATGCATCAGAACAAGTTTCTGTACCGCCATATTCACTCCCAGCATCATAGACTGGTTGTTCCCTATGCAATAGGAGCTCTTTACAATCACCCTATCGAGGGTCTTCTACTCGACACTGTCGGTGGAGCCATCTCATTTCTTGTCTCGGGAATGACTGCAAGAACGGCCGTTGTATTCTTCTGCTTTGCAGTTGTGAAAACCGTCGACGACCACTGCGGACTATGGTTGCCCGGGAACATCTTCCATTTATTTTTCCAGAATAACACGGCGTATCATGACATTCATCATCAACTACAAGGACTAAAATACAATTATTCGCAACCGTTTTTTCCGATATGGGATAAACTTCTTGGGACATACATGCCTTTCAATCTTGTAAAGCGAGCAGAAGGGGGTTTTGAAGCAAGGCCAGCGAAGGACTAGTTACACCCTAATTGTTGTGATGCAATTCGCGACTCTTCCATGGAACCGGAGGCTTAGCTGCAGACATTTCTCGAGTTGATTAGAGCTTACTGGTTTTTTTTGGGTGGCTTGACAATGTTTTCAGATCATGATCTTATTACAGTGGGTTTGTCAAACCACCTTGTGTAGCATAACAATGATGTGGTGGTTAATATGATATTCATTTTTATGATGTACTTACAAAAACATTTTTTAAGGTGTAAGTTCCTAAAAGAGTATAAGGTGTTTTAGCTACCATATTTGTTATTTCTGTTACTATTACTATTTTGTATTATTCCGAGTTTGATTTTAATTTTTAAGCGTGTGGTTGATAAATTTAAAGTTTCATTAGAGGATGTATCTGAACTAGGCACTACAAAATATGATTGTACATTTTCCCCCAAATTTTAGTTTGGAGTTTATTTGGACAATGGCTATCTTTTCATTGACACACAATGTATTGATCTAATCTACAATATAAAAAAAGGGAATTTTGTTTTTCAACATCTCTAGTGAAAAATAAAAAATATCCCTCAGTTTTGTAAGTTAACTTACGAAATTCTCAAATAAGGTGAATTCGTAAGTTAACTTACGAAATAATCCATGACTTCAAAAAAATAAGGTGAATTCGCAAGTTAATTTGCAAATTCACCTTATTTGGAGCATTCGTAAGTTAACTTGCGAAGTCTGCGTATAATTTTAGAAAACACATAATTTCCCCCCAATACTTCATTTCAAACTATACTTTTATCTTCCCTCTCTACTCTAAACCCCTGCATACCAAATCTTTGTAATTTCTACTCATTCCAACTCCTCCAACATCAAGTTCAACTCATTCTAACTCTTCCAACATCAACTACAACCTCCATTTTGTGTAAGTTTTCTTAATCAATTTCTATTTAAATTTCTGAATTTTTATTAGATTATTAGGTTATGTTATATAAATTTAATAGTATATGATGTTATAGTAGGATAATGTAGTAGAAAAAAAAAAGGATTTTGGGAGTTTTGGGTATGAAATTCTGGTTTTCTTAAGTTCTGGACGAAGGGGGTGTCGCAAGTTAACTTGCGAAGTGTACCAGAAGAGGCTTCGCAAGTTAACTTGGGAATTTTTGTCTGAATGGTAATTCTGAAGTTAACTTGCGAATTTTGGTCTGAATGAGAAATTCTAATGTTAACTGGTGAATTTTTGTTTGATTTGATTTTGAATTAGTATGCTAACAATGTAATGGCTTATTTCAGGAAAATGGACGATCATGAAAACTAGATGACACTTTTGAGACAGGTCAGACAACGTCGGTTGGTCGAGAGCGCGAGCAAAGGACAAGAGCACAAAGGGAACAAATGACACAACTTGATATAACATCACCTTCCGCACCGCAACGGAGGAGTCGTCTCCATGAGGCGTCTTCCTCTCCTGCACAGGAGGAAGATTTACCAGAGATGGACGTACCAGAGATCTAGTCCCCGGCGGAGGAGGCCCAAAGAGCCGACGACGATGTTGAGGAGCCTGCAGAGACGGAGGATGCTGGCTATCCAAAAGGGCCATATAACAAATCCCTCCTGATTTATTATGGGAACCATACTGCCCGCTATGTCTGGGGCAGAAAGGTATTATAATTTTTATCGTTACATTTCGTATTATTTACTTTCGTTCATATTATTTATTTATTTTCGTATTATTTCGTATTATTTATTTTCGTTCGTATCATACTATTTCGAATTATTTATTTATTTTTTCTTGATTCTTATGTTTTAGGAAAGAAAGGCGTTGAAACATTCTAACCACTCCCGCAAGATCTTTGAACTGTATACTCCGAAGACTCAGTGGTTCCAGACTGCTATTGTGACACCCCAAATTAATTCAACTATTAAATAATTAGAAATTTAATTATTAATTTAATTAAAGGTTTAATTATTGGCATTTTTGAATTAATGGATTTAATTATTTAATTAAATAAATGGATGGTTGGAGGTGTAAATTGGAATTGGGAGGTGTGTAGAGTAAAAGGCTCTAGTTAATCTAATTTATTTTTTTCTACTATTTGGAAAATAAAAAGGAATAAACAAAGGGAAGAAAGTGAGAAGAGAAATTAGGATTGCATTCTACGTACTTTGGAGAAGAGAAGAGAAAGCCAAATCGTCAAAATTCGAAGATTCATCGCGAGGTAAGGGGTGATTTGATTTGATTATTACGCCTTATAGGTTTTGATGATCAATAGAATAATTCAATCCGTTAGGAATCTCGAATTAGGATTCTAGATTGTGCCCTAACGTTATAATCCGACGTAACAATTCAATTGGAATTGATAAGAACGATTAATGTATGTAGAATTATTCTAGGCTAATTAGAAAACATGATTATGTGGTCAAATGGATGTAAAAACGCATTAGTAAATTCTGTTCTGGTGTATTATAAAGTTTGGTAATGAATGGAATTAATAGGAATTGAAAGACAGTGAAGAAAAACTGATTTTTGGTGAAAAACAACAGTATGAGTCGACACAAAAAGTTATGTATCGATGCAAGCAGTAAAGATTTAGAAAACCAGAGGCGTGGGAAAGGCTTGTATCGACACAAAATTGCTTGGATCGACTCATGTGGTGAAAAATTGGGTTTTTGCATCGACACAAAGATGCTATGCATCGATGCAAAAGGATCTTGTATCGACACAAGAAGGCTATGGGTCGATCCATACTGAAGAGATTTTGAAAAATGGGAAAAATTATTACGTATGAGTCGACACATGCGTGTTTTGTGTCGACACAAGCAGATTATGTATTGACACATGAGGTTTTGTGTCGATACATACTGTACTGGGACAGAACATGATTTTCTGAAAACGGTTTTGGTCATATCCTTGCGACCGTAACTCCGATTTAGGCATAGTTGGTATCGTTGGAAAGCTTAGAACGGGCACTATCTATTAAAAACATTTTCAAAACCAGTAATTGAGATCTTGAAGAATTAATATGGCTTCCGTAACAAAAAATCGTTGTGATTCGTGAATTATTCGTTGCGTATACTTGCTGTAGGTTAATTCCATGTGTTGTAATTAACGTTATATGTTCATGATTTGCTGTTATCATGTACTGTTGTTGTTATTGGTTATGAGTGGAATAATGCTGTGTGAATCATATTCCGTATTTGGATTGTTGCATGCTTCTGATGTGCATGCATAAGCATTCTGGTGATGGTTCATTTCTATTGTGTGGAATTGAACTTGCAGAGCCAATAACCGTACCCAATGGATAGTGGTGGTGATGCTAGATTCTTGACCCAGTGGTGTATGGGTGAATCGTTGATTGGCGCTGTTTTCCGAGGTGTAAACGGAACAGGGTGTGAACTTGGTTCACGTTTGGTACCACATGCATTGAGTCTGCATTACATATGTAATTATAACATGTTAGGATGATTTCCAGTGTTATACTTGCATTGATTGTTATTATGTGCATAATGAACTGTATGACATCGTATTTGTGGATTGTTATCTGGTTATGCTAATGCGGGTGAAATAATGTATTGATTGTTTTATTGCTTTAAAGAAACGTATAATGCATTTTAATTTTGATGAAATCTCACCCTTACTTTGATGATTTCAGATTGAAGTGATTAGCTGCTATGGAATTGGTGAGGATGGCTTATAGAGCTGTGCTATTTAGATAGTCCGCGTGTCAGTGTCATGCTCTAGTAGTTGTAACACTGGGGAGCGATCGTTTTGGAATTTTAAGGATTAAACTTGTTTCTTTTGGTTTATGTTTTGGAATAACTATGACTTGAGTTTATTCCGGGTTTTATATTATTTCCGCTATGTAAAACATAATCGTTGGTTTGAATTATATTTAGTGAAGTTCTTCCGTAAAAGCATGATTACTGTTATGATGTTTTATTATTTGAATAATTTTTAAATTGTGATGCCCTTTCGTTATGTTAAAACTCTGATTAAATATATAATTCGCGGGGAAATTAGTAGGGGTGTTACAGCTATCATCGCATCCGATCTTGCGGATTATACTGATGATTAGTTATGGGACCATTAGCACCGGCATGCAAGGTGCTTTTGCTGAGAGATGGCATATGGAGACATCATGTTTCCACTTTCCAGTTGGGGAGTTGGCGATCACCCTCGACGATGTTGCATGCTTGCTCTGACTATCCATCAGAGGTAGGTTACTCAACCATTCTAAGATAACTAGAGATGAGGGGGGTTGAGTGGATGGTTGAGCACCTAGGAGCTGATCCGTACAAGGCTGCTCATGACTGCGACTCCACAAACGGGGCACACGTGACATTATCCTATTTGAAGAAGTTATACGTGGAGCACCTCCGTCAAGCAGCTCGTGCAAAAAGAGATGCACAGGCAGCTGGGCAGCGTGTTGCAGAGGATATTTTTGTTCAGTATCACCGAGGATGTGCCATCCGGTGTTTTTTGATGTACCTGGTAGGCACATCCGTCTTTGTGGACACGAGTGACCTCTACAACGACGTGACCTACTTGAGATACTTTACAGACCTTTCTACAGTTCAGGACTGGAACTGGGGTGTCGGTGTTCTTACCTATCTTTACTAGAAGCTGAATGAAACTTCCAGATGGAGGGCTAGGGCACTTACCGACTCGTGCACACTCCACACAGTATATTTTTATTTTAACGATAAATTCTAATTAGTTTTAATTGATTTTAATTATGTTAACATTATATTTTTGTTGATGCAGTGTTGGATTTTATCGTACTTTCACTGCATCCATGGTTACTCCGTGGATCCCGACTATGAGGACTTCATGCCCAGGGCTGCCAGGTTTATTCTCAATAGGGGTAACTATAATGTGGCTCCTTACCGAATGTTCCTTGATTGTACCCAGCACGACGACATCAACTGGACCCCATTTGAGGACTACATGGAGGTTGCCCCCTTCGATACCATTTCCTTATACTCCAGGTGGATAGTCTGTGGGGCTAACATGATGGTCCGATATCTTCCCGAGCGGTGCATGCGCCAGTTTGGCTATGTACAGACCATACCCTGATCTCCTTTTCAGGCTGCTCCCGACACCATCACACAGAGGGCTCTAGATGACGTCTTCTAGGATTGGGAGAATTATGTCTTGCCAAAGGAGTTTCGATTGATGCGAGCATCCCGTATGTGTCACTCTGTGGAGGGATACACGACATGGTTCTTTACAGTGTCTCACCCTTACATGACACCAGAGGCTGAAGGACGTCTGCCGAGGCCGGCACATGAGGAGCTCTTGAAAAATGAGCAGGCCGAGGCCGGCACATGAGGAGCTCTTGAAAAATGACCCCCTCGTGCCCTCATCTGTCAGGGTATCCGCCATATTGGACAGGAGGCGTTGGATGACGAGATTATCGATGGGGGCGGATCCGGTGCGGTTGCCGTGGTGGAGACGATGGTCGCTGAGGCAGAGTGTGAAACGCGTTACCACTGACAGAGGAGGGCACGAGGGGGTCAGGATTAGGCATACCCAATAGCCTTTATGTTTTTTTATTTGATTTTGTATGATCGCATTTTGTTCTGAACAATTATGTAATAATATTTCTGACATTTTTTCTCTTTATTATTTATAACATATTATTATTTACATGGTTTGCGTATATTGATATCTATAATGTTTTCTTTAATTGAATTTTTGAAAAAGAAACATAATCCGAGTAACCGAACCATTTTTTGTATGTTTTGTCGAAAGGTCACTTCGCAAGTTAACTTGCAAATTCACCCAACAAGGTGAATTCATAAGTTAACTTGCGAAGGGTATTTTTGATTTTTTAGGGTATACACACACACACACACACACACACACATATATATATATATATATGTTATGGATTGCCCGAAGCTTTTGGGGAGGTCATTCCTTCCTTAATTATAACGACCTATTAGGCCTCAGTGGCGTATTCAGGGCTCTCAGTTGCCCGCATCGCATTTACTCTGCTCGACGTATGTTAAGCTAATCCATGGTTTGTCGTGTCGTAAACTGTGCCTGTTATATCATCCATGCTCGACATAACGGCTAGTTGCGGGCATATCTGTTCGGCCTTGACCTAGTCAGCTTGGACGAATATATTTACGGATTCGCATATCTCATCCCAAATATAGTAACTAATGAGAATCCTCTTATGTCCCTTATATAAACTATCATATCTTTGAGGGCAAGGTATCACTTTCTTACCTATGCTTTATATGGGTGGTGGCTTTTCTTTAGAATCTATAGAGGATGGGCGAGTCACGATGCATAATATTGGATGGTTTACTTGGATAACACAACCTCGAAGTTGGACCAATGTGAGGGTGTTTTAGGACTTATGTAGTGCCACACCATCTCTCTCTCTCTCTCTCTCTCTCTATATATATATATATATATATATATATATATATATATATATATATATATATATATATATGTTCTGGACTGCCCAAAAGCTTTCGGGCAGGTTATTTCTCCCTTAATTATAACGACTTATTAGGCCTCAACGGCGTATTCAAGGCTCTCAGTTGCCCGCATCGCATTTACTCTGCTCGACGTATGTCGAGCTAATCCACGATTTGTCCCGTCGTAAACTGCGCCCGTTATGTCATCCATGCTCAACATAACAGTTAGTTGCGGGCATATCTGTTCGGCCTTGACCTAGTCAGCTTGGACGACTATTTTTGCAGATTCGCGTATCTCAACCCAAATATAATAATCAATGAGAATCCTCCTATGCCCCTTATATAAACCATCATATCTTTGAGGGCAAGGTATCACTTTCTTGCACTCAAAACCCTAATATTTCTACCTTCTTCCTTAAAATTTGCTTACTTTAGCATCAGAGTGCTTTGCAGGTACACCACCCCCTCCTCAACATCAACTTGCTCGAAAGATCATCAACCGTTCCGGCCGTCTCCGATTTTGATCATATATATATATATGAATGTGAGTTACCCTAATAGATTATACAAGATATACCTTGAACCGGGTAGAAGGGTAATGAGTGATTTAGTGGTTTAGATCATGAACCACGTATTCAGTGGTTAAAGACTTGGCACTAAAGACCAAATGAAGCATATTCCTGTTGCACTGAATGTTTATGTCTAATGAATAATGTATCAGCTAGACGTATTGAATTTGTAAAGAAGTTATATGGTGCAATTTCAAACTTATACATTGATGTATCATGTACCAAAGTTCATGCTATAATTATTATTCTAGACGTGTAGTTATTGTGTTACAACTTGATTCGAAGTTTAATGCATATGGTTTTAAAGTGATCTATGTGCAATCATAATGTGGAAATTATAGACCACTTATTTAGATGGAGATATATTTTATTTTTCTGGCATTAGATTGAATCACTGTTTGATATGAACATTTATAAAATTAATAAGTTTATTCAAACTTACTGGTAGAAGTTTGAACACTCAAATTGAGAATTTGATCATGCCTCATCGTAATATTTATTTGGAAAACTTGACACACAAAAATGATAAATTGATTTTGATTGATACATTTTTCATGTTGTTCTGGACTGGCCCACGCTCTAGGCCCATTAAGGTTCTAAGCCCAATTGCCCTTGGGAAAATGGGCTCGAGCGTCCTCGCGGGGGCCACGTGGCCGACGGTCTCTGCCTGCCACGTGTCCTCCGATAATTTCGGGCCTTGTTGACTAGGTTTCCTTAACCGTCAAGTCTCCCAGGAACTTCGCAACAAACCCGGATATCCCGGGCGACAATCTAGGGAGGAGGCCACGTGCTGGCCTCTCTGCACACGCAAACCCTAGCAATCCATTAGCGGGCTTGGACTTCTGCCCACTAATCGGATCTTGGCCCAGCGCTGGGGGCTATAAATACCCTCTCACTTGAGAGGGTCAGGTATCTCATTCTTTACTCTCTTCTCACTTGCTTGCTCTCTCTCTGCCTCTACTTACTTTGGCATCGGAGTGTCTTGCAGGTACCCCCCCTTTCTCTTTCACTTTGGATCACCGTTGCAGATTGGGCCAAGACACCTTCTGATCCGGTACGATCAGTGGCGCCGTCTGTGGGAATTTTGCTTCCCCGTCTCCTTTCATTCAGTTGACCAAAGCAAACCAACAACTCAGTTTGTCATGGCCGACGCTTCAACCAACGTGCAAAATGCCCCTCGCGACGATCTGGCCGAGCATAACGACACCGTTTTCCCGAGCGGAGATCCTCGAGATGGGCAAACTGCCTCCTCCACCGGATCCTACCGAGGAGAGGGACCTGTGGTGAATCGATCGCCGGACAACCGAACCCGTGTTCCAAGAGGTGCATCCACCCCCCGACGCCGATCCCACGGTCACGGCCCTCTTCGCGGCCATCAACAACACCAACCTCATGCTCTTCACCCAGGCGGAACGTCTCCACGTTCTCGAAGCGTCCCGCCGATCACCGCGGAGACGTCGTCGCCCAGACTCGTGGTCACCATCACCACGACGACATCGCTCTCAAACTCCCCCGCGGAGGAACAGGAGAGAAGACTCTCGTCCCGACTCGCCGCTCCCGAGGAAGGGGACCCGCGACCGAGCGACGAGACCAAGAACAACCCAAGGAGCAGCCTGAATCGCCTCCCCGCCATGAGCGAAGAGCCGATGGGTCAAGAAGAACCAGGGGCGGCCGCTGCGCTGAACTCGCCGCCTCGCCGCTCCTCCCATCGGAGCGACGAGGACGACCCCCGGGGCCCCCTGTCCGCGAGCATCATGAATGCCCCGATTCCTCGGGGAATGGAGAAACCACCTCAGCTAGCCAGTTACGATGGGGTCGACGACCCCATCGACCACATCGACGGTTTCGAAGCTATGCTCCAATACCTCAATGTCGGAGGACCAATCAAGTGCGGTGTTCCCAACCCTCGGGAAGACAGATGGATTGGTACAAGAGCTTGTCCCCGGGTCCATACACTCGTGGAGAGGCTCAAAGCCCGTTCACGAGCACGCTCACGCCTCCCGCAGCACAGCAGGCCTCCCTCGAGGCCATCATTCGAAAAGTGATGAAACTCTCCGCGAGTACATCGACCGCCCAAGAGCCAAGTCCCTGCGAGGACCAGATGAAGCGATACCTGCTGGAGAGGGGGCTCCTCCCCGGCACCGATTTCAGGAAAGCCGTCGGCATCGAGCCCCCGACCACTTTCGATGCTCTCCTCGATAAAGCTCGCGCTTATATCACGTATGAGGAGAAGGAAGCCGCCAACCGAGCTAGGGACTCGAGGAGTCGGGGCTCGGGCAACTCCACCAGACACCAAGATAACCGACGCCCGGAGGCGGGGACCTCCCGGCGCCCTGAGGAGAAGCGACGCGACGGGCCCCGGAATCCGCGGCGGCGAGGCCCACCGACGCTTCATCGACTACACTCACGACCGCTTCCGCGGCGGATCCTAGCCGAATGCTCGGCTACCGAGTTCCGAGATGGAGGGCCGGCCCAAACCCACTCCCGAAGCACCGGCAAAACAAAATCGCCAAGATCACCAAGTCACGGCCACTTGACTGAAGATTGCGTCCACCTCAAGGACGCGATCGAGACACTAATCAAGGGCGGAAGACTAGGGCAATACAAGAAGCCTGAAGGATCAAGAAATGCCCGAGAGGCCAAGGAGACCGAGGACGGAGGCCGACCACAAGGGGACTCTGGCCCCTACCAGATAGCCTACTCGGTGACTAGGCCCGAAGATTTTGGGAGCCCTATATTCACCCACAGCCCGTGGGAGGAATTCCCCTCGGCCATGGTCATCTCCGGCGGTGGCGACGCCCAACTGTCCATCAACTCGGCTAAAAGGAAGTTCGACGAGCTGATCGACAAGGCCCCAGTCAACGAGGTCTCACTCGAACAGTTCCGCGGCAAGTCGCAGCCGATCACCTTCTATCTGGAGGAACTCCCCGGAGGCGCACCAAATGCCCATATCCCCCTCCTCATCAAAGCAAGAATGGCCAATTTCGAAGTCCACAGAATCTTGGTCGACGAGGGTAGTTCGGTCGACATCATGTACACCCACCTGTTCAAAACACTCCAGCTCGACGAATCTCACCTATCACCATACGTGGGGTCCGATCTTCAAGGATTCAACGGCTCCACATCCCGACCTTGGGGGTACGTCGAGCTCCTCGTCACCTTCGGCGAGGACGTTGCTTCGCGACAGGTCAAGGTCCGCTTTCTGGTGATCGACTGTCACTCCCTCTACAACGCCATTCTAGGAAGGACAACACTGGCAGAACTCACAGCAGTTCCCTCGACCGTCCACCTGAAGCTCAAGTTCTACACCAGGCGGGGACGCGTCGCCACCATCTGCGGCGACATCAAAGCTGCGAGGAGGTGCCACAACGCCGCGGCCAGGGGACATACCCTGGTCGACCCTAAGGGGCCCGCCGACGGCAAGAAGGAAGGGCAGGACGACGCCCAGGTGGGGCTCCCCAGGACCACAGGAGATCAAAGCCCCAACGTCAGCTCAGTGGACCTCGACGCCAAATTCGCGGAGGACGAAGTCGACGGAAAAACCGGGGATGTAGACCCACTACGCCCGATACCAGACGGCGAGTTCGAACTCGTCCCCCTCGAAGAGAACCCCGGCAAATGCGTCAAGATCGGCACCGACCTCCCCGTCCTGGCGAAGAAGCAACTCTGAGCTTGCCTTCGGGAGAACGCGGATCTCTTTGCGTGGAGCGCAGCGGAAATGCCCGGACTCGACCCTGAGGTCGCCTGCCATCAGCTCGCCATAGACCCAGCCGCTAGGGCCATAGTACAACGTAGGCGTAGGCAGTCTCCCGAGAAAGCGGAGGCTGCTGAAAAAGCTGTAAAAGACCTCCTCGAGGCAAATTTTATTTCCGAGGCCAAGTATTCCACTTGGTTGTCAAACGTTGTACTTGTTAAAAAATCTAATGGAAAATGGCGTATGTGCGTTGACTACACTGATCTCAACCGGGCATGTCCCAAAGATGCTTTTCCTCTACCTAATATTGATCGACTGGTCGACAATTCGGCCGGTTATAAACTGCTTTCATTTTTAGATGCTTACTCAGGTTACAACCAGATCCCCATGGACATGGCCGACAGGACCTGCACGGCCTTCATGACGGAGTCAGGGAACTATTACTACAACGTAATGCCCTTCGGACTGAAGAACGCCGGAGCGACCTACCAGCGAATGATGAACAAGGTGTTTCGAAACGAGATCGGTGACATGCTCGAGGTGTACATGGACGACATGATCGTGAAGTCCCAAGCCGAGGACGATCACGCATCGCGCCTAAAGAAAGTCTTCGACCAAGCCCGTAAGTAATGCGCTCAACCCGAGAAGTGCGTTCGAGTCAAGGCCGGCAAGTTCCTCGGTTTCTATCTTACAGAACGAGGGATCGAAGCCAACCCCGACAAATGTCGGGCATTCTCCGAACTGCCCACACCCAGGTCCAAGAAGTCCATTCAAGTCTTGAACGGCATGCTAACCTCGCTATCCCGGTTTGTGGCAAGGTCGGCGCAACATGCACTCCCATTTTTCAAGCTATTGAGGAAGGGGCCGACCTTCGAATGGAACGAGGAATGCGAGCAAGCCCTCCTCCACCTCAAACGAGCTCTCTCAACCGCCAGTTCTCTCGCGACCACAAACCGGGGAAACACTGTACTTGTACCTAGCCGTGTCCAATGAAGCCGTAAGCGCAGTACTAATACGTGAAACCAACGACGGGCAAAAACCCGTCTACTTCACGAGCAAAGCCCTTCAAGGGCCGGAAACCAGGTATCAGCAAATCGAAAAGGTCGCGCTCGCCCTCGTATTTGCCGCGAGGAGGTTGCGATGCTATTTCCTCGCCCACATCGTCGTCGTGCGAACAGAACAGCCCGTGAACAGCGCCCGCATATGGCCGGACGAATGCTGAGATGGTCCTTCGAGCTTTCTGAATTCGACATTCAGTACGATGGACGGAAAGCCTTGAAAGCGCAAGCGCTCGCCGATTTCCTCGCCGAAATGACTACCCACGAACAGCCACCCAAGGCGAGCAACAGATGGACTCTGCACGTCGATGGAGCCTCAAGCTCGACAGGTAGCGGCGCCGGCGTCCTCCTCGAAAACGATGAGGGCACCGTGATCGAGCATTCATTGACTCTGGCTTTCCCAACATCCAACAATCGTGAATGTGAGGCATCGCCGCAGACTACGACTAGCCGAGGACATAGGCGCCGAGACATCGAATACTCACCGATTCCCAACTCGTCGCATCACAAGTCCTCGAGACTACCGGCTAGAAACGACAACATCGAGTACCTTCACCTTGTAAAGGAGAAACTCAAGGTTTTCGACCGAGCGAGATAAAGCACGTCCACGGAATGTAACACCGAGCGATATATTGTCCAAACTCGCAAGCACAAAGAAGAAAGGGGGTAATCGGTCGGTCATACAAGAGACGCTCGCCCAGCCGAGCATCACCAGATCCATGACGACGCTCGACATCAATGCGATCGGCGATGCAGACTGTTGGATGACCTCCGTGTACAACTACCTCACTCGCGGGGAATTGCCCCCTGACAAGCTGGAAGCCGCCGCAACCAGACGCCGAGCGTGCTCCTACGTCGTCCTCGAGCAGCGGTTATATCGGCGAGGCTTCTCGATCCCCCTCCTCAAGTGCGTGCGTCGAGGAGTCCAGAGTGGCCGGCATCCTCCACGAAATCCACGAAGGAATTAACGCTCAACATTTGGGGGGACGGTCTCTAGCCCGCAAAGCATTGCGTGCCGGATACTACTGGCCCACCATGCAACGAGACGCAAAGGAACACGTCAAGAAGTGCGACAAGTGCCAACGCCACGCCGACATGCACATCGCACCTCCTCACGAGCTCACGACGCTCACTTCCCCGTGGCCTTTCAGCTGGTGGGGAATGGATATACTCGGTCCCTTCACACAGGGCTCTTATCAAAACAAATACCTCATAGTGGCCGTGGACTATTTCACAAAGTGGATAGAGGCCGAGGCACTGGCCAAAATCACCTCCTTTAACATTCTTCGTTTTTACAAGCGAAACGTCCTTGCCCGCTTCGGTATCCCACAGGCCCTCATCACGGATAACGGGACACAGTTCACCGATCAGAACTTCCGCAATTTCGTAGCACGGCTGGGCACCAAGCACCACTTCACATCTGTCGAGCATCCACAGACCAACGGCCAAGCAGAGGCCGCGAACAGGGTCTTGCTGCGAGGACTCAGGCGGAGACTCGGGGAAGCCAAGAGCAGGTGGGTGGAAGAACTTCACAGCGTGTTGTGGGCATACCGAACGACTCCCCATTCTTCCACGGGAGAGTCCCCGTTTCGGCTAACGTACGGTACGGAGGCGGTCATACCCGTCGAAATCAGAGAGCCGTCAAGACGCACCGAATTCCCACTCGAGGAGGAAACGAATGACGAGGCACTGCGCAAGGAGCTGGACCTAGTCGACGAGATACGCGCAGGCGCTGCGTTACGAGAAGCACGTTTAAAACAATAGATCGCGCTGCGCCACGACCAGAAGGTCATTAAGCGCGAATTCGAAGTCGGCAGCCTTGTCCTCCGCAGGAATCAAAAAGAATCCCGAGAAGGAAAGCTGGCCGCCAATTGGGAAGGACCCTATCGTGTCCGAGCTAAGACGGGCACGGGAGCATACTACCTCGAAAATCTAAATGGAGTGCAACTCCCTCGATCTTGGAACACTACAAAGCTCAAACAATACTACAACTGAGATAGAACGACCACGTGCTCAACGTCTCGTGGCCCCTAAACCCCCTCCTCGGGGATATGGCTCAGCCTTGGGTCGCAGAATGGTGCTCGTACGCGCCCCAAGCCACTCACACACGGGGACCTACTCGACCGCATGAAGTAAGGACCCCGTTCGATGCGGAGCCCTCGATCGAGGTCCGCGGGTCTTTCTTGCACCTTTGGCAGGATGTCCGGCTCGCGATGGACGGTCCACGCCCCGAGTATGTGGTCTCTTAACAAGACCATGTCCTCGCCTGGGGCCTGGGGCCTCGAGCCCCCAAGCCTAACACAAGCTAGGGAAGATAACATCGAGCAGTTGAACAAACAAGGTCGAGCATAGCATACATAAACAGTTAACAAGTATAGATATTTGCAAACAAAGCATTTATAAATGGCCGACAAAGGCTAGCTAAATATTAATGGGCGCAAGGCCCAAAATTACAAACATCCAAAAATACGGGCATATGCCCAGCGTACAAATATTAAAACAAAGGAGGCACGCAGGCCAAAGATAACAGGCTCGCAGGCCCCAGAAAATCTAAACAAAAATCATTCTTCAGGAGCCACGACCTCCCCGTCGACCACACGGTGAAAGGGGCCGATCCCGGATGTCACCAACTCCACCCCGGGATTCACCACCTGCACCTGCTGGACAGCCCGCTCGAAACCAAAGGTCAGCGCCTCCAAAGCATCCCCTTCGAGGATCCTAACCCGGGCAATCAAATCGGCCCGAGAGAGGAGCTCCTGTTCTTCGACAGACTCGTCCTCGGCAGGAGCCGTTCGCTCCCTCAGCAACTTGACCTCGGCCGCCAGCTGATCCTTCTCTTCGACCAAAGGCTCGTACTTCTCCCTCATCTCCCTCAACTCCCCAGCCAGTGACTCACACCGGGCATTCAGACCCCGGAGCTTCTGCAGCTCGTTCCATTGTGCCATATTGTCCAGTTCCAGAGCAGCAGCCCGCTTGTTAGCTTGGGAAGTTTGAGCGTGGGCGTCGGCCATCGCGTCGTTCAGAGTCAACGAGGTCTCGAGCAGACGGATAACCGCGGACACATCAACATTTAGACCCTCTCCCCGCGCCTTTGGGTCGAGCCCCAGGATCATCTTCCTCTCCGCCGCTGGGACGACCGGAGGTTTTCCCTCAAAAAGCTGCCTCTGAGCGAAGCAGGGGGGCAGCACGAAGGCATCCCCGGCGGATACCGAAGTCCCCGGCTCTCCCTACTCGGTTCGCTCAGATCTCCGCCTCTTGAGCGGTTGGTCGGGAGATGAAGCTGGAGAAGGGGTGTTGACGGCAGGCGGAGAATCCTCACGTGCTTGCCGTTGCAGATCAACAACTCGGTCTTTGGCAGATGGTCGAGGACCCTTGGGTCGGAGCTTGAGCATGCGTTCCTCCATGGCCGCCATTTTATCTGCAAAACAAACAAGAAAGCATTAGAACACACATCTATACGGGCAACTCCCCTTACGCGTTTCAAAGAAATACCTAACAGCCCCAACGCGTCCTCGTCAGACTCGCAGTCGAGGAGAGCCTTAGTGTGAATGTACCGCCGGGCTATTTCTATCTCCCCGTGGGAGTCGAGGAGCACGCTTCCCCTCCCGGTCGACACATGTGGCCGGCCGAAAGCTCTTCACAAAATTTTCCAACCTTGCATATGAAAGTTGGTCGTCTCTGCCCATCTTCTCGGGCTTCACCGCGTAAAAATCCGGGCCCCGCTCGTAATGCCCCCTATCCCATTCAAGGGGAAACTTCGCCCATATCCTTTCCACCTCTGTTCGTCCTCATTGATCACCGCGTCCGCGAGCAGGTGTTTTCGCCTCTCGTGGCGGGCTTTATCACGTAGAACCGTTTCTTAAAGTCCGAGCGAGTCCGTGCACGGGAAAAGCTTGCGGACTTGAACGAGACCCGGGCACATTTATCCCGACCATCCGCCGCGGATGAAAGATGCGGAAGAAGAGGGAGAGTGGCCCCTATATTCGAGATAGCGACACGATCTCGAATGCCGCACGGGCGAGGGCATTCGGATGAAGTTGTGAAGGGCAAGATTCCGGTGAAGACCGATGCGGAACCCGGTGAAAGCGGAAAGCCCGCTTCGAAAACTCATACATGGGGAACCTCGTCGAAGTACGACGAGCATATCCTCCTTCGGGACGGTATGCGACCGGGAACCCTCGACTCCTTCATCTAGATCCTCAATTTCGTTGAACGCGTTGGATGAGTCGATGAAGTCGAGGCAAAGTCCCTTGGTTGGCGCAACCCAGAGAGGTCGGCGCCACCTTACTCGACGGCCCTCGCCCCTCGCCGACACGTGTGTTATCCGGCACAAAAGCAAGAAAAGTGAATTGAGGACATCAAATCCACCCTCCACCACGGCTCAAGTGACACGGCGAGGGCGGACATCTGGCGTAGCAACAGGCGATTATGTCTTTCTCTCGAGAACCTCACGCAGTCACTCCCTCCTACACTCGTCGGTCCTTAAAATTCCCGGAGGTGCAGAATCTCCCGCGAGATTCACGTTTTGTCGCGCATTCAAGTTTCGCCCATGCTACTCCAACTCGGCTCATCCTAAAATCTCCCATAATACCCAACTCTCCCGCTAGATGCAAGAATCTCCCGATTCAACTCTCTCCCGGTAAGCAAGGATCTCCTCGATATTCAATCTCCTCCCCGCGACATTCATACAAAATAAACCCTAAATTCATCCTAGAACATGAATTAAAAGGAGGTTATCAAAGAATTAGGGATGTTTACCTGCTTTTGGAGTCGAAGACATGTTGAGAATTTGAAGTAGGAAGTTGTGGAAGATTCTGCGTCTAAGAGCTTTTGAGTTGGAGAATCAGAGGAGAATAAACAAATGAAACCCTAAAAAGTCCTTTTTATAGCCAAACCTCATGGGCATACGAAAGGTCACGCCTTTTAGGCGCCAAAAGCCTCATTTCACGATGACAAGTGGCATCAAACTGACACGACGCTTAGCCTGTGGGCTACTCCTCGTGGGTCGGGCAACTCGATTCATTAACCTCACTCCCCGATGTTCCCACGCGACGTCGTATAAACGGAAGAGGATGCCGCGGACGTCTGCGTGCGGACTTCGCCCATCGCTAGCCGTGTAGCGAGGTCATTGGATTCGGCCGAGGACATGCCCGGTTCAAAGTCATTACTCTACTAGAGCAAAGACTTGGGGGGCTCCTGTTCTGGGGCCCACGCTCTAGGCCCAATAAGGTTCTAAGCCCAATTGCCCTTGGGAAAATGGGCTGGAGCGTCCTCGCGGGGGCCACGTGGCCGACGGTCTCTGCCTGCCACGTGCCCTCCGATAATTTCGGGCCTTGTTGACTAGGTTTCCTTAACCGTCAAGTCTCCCAGAACTGCAACAAACCGGATATCCCGCGACAATCTAGGGAGGAGGCCACGTCTTGGCCTCTGCACAAACCCTAGCAATCCATTAGCGGGCTTGGACTTACGCCCACTAATCGGATCTTGGCCAATGGGGGCTATAAATACCTCTCACTTGAGGTCGTATCTCATTCTTTACTCTTCTCACTTGCTTGCTCTCTCTGCCTCTACTTACTTTGGCATCGGAGTGTCTTGCAGGTACCCCCCCTTTCTCTTTCACTTTGGATCACCGTTGCAGATTGGGCCAAGACACCTTCTGATCCGGTACGATCACATGTTAACAATTTTTATTAATGACATCTACTTCTTTTAAAGAGAACATGTATTCTTCAATTTAAGAGTTTACAATTATTAAATGTTTAGACATCAAATATCGACCTCTTTATGCACCTAAAATCATATAAATTAATTGGTGTTTTCCTAATCATAGTTTGATAAATTTACAATACAAAAGAATTTAAAAATATTAGCCATACTCGACAAACCGAATCTATTTTTCCGACGCACCAATAAAATATTTACTTAAATATAATAGATATTAGATATAATACCTTTAATAACTTCTAAGTTACTATAGCATATAATTTCTAAATTACTACACAAATGTAACAAATATAATATTATTCAATTCATTATATCTAATCAAATTATTATCAATTTTAATTTGTTATTAAACTAATATATTTTTGTGCATAATATATTTTATTTTATAGTATCTATTAATAGAAATTGTAAAATTAAAATTATAGATAACCATAAAAATTATAGGCATGTCAGACAGGGCAAACATGTTTCTATCGTATATTTGGTTTAATAGCAATTATCAAATTTATGTATTACCTTACAATTACTACAATTTGATAAATTAAATTAATATTTGTATGATAATCATCATTGAATTTTTTTTCTTATAATTCGTATAAATTTTCATATATATTTTTTAACTAAAACTATATAATATTTATATTCGCACGGGTCCTTTACCAGTTATAATAATAAGAATATATACTCTCCATTTTTAAAAGCAAATTTTATATGTATTTCGGTTTGAAACACTAATATACGGTATTGGAAAAATATAAGGACAATTTAAAAATTAAAAATACAACTGAGAGTAAATTAAAAATAAAATAAAATTATACTTAATGAATCTTTCCTCCCATTCAAATTCTTCTAATTTGGAGGAGAACAAAAAAAATGAAATTTTGTACTGTAGTACCACTCTTTTACAAATTATATGCCAATATAATATCTCTTTCCATCATATTATCCAATATACCATCTTTTCAAAAAAAAAAAAAAGCAAATTTGAGAATACCCTCCTATTCAATGGGCGGCAGTGTGCTTTTAAATTTTCAGAAGATTAAAATTTATTTAAAATTCAAAATTTATATATATATATATATATATATATATATATATATATATATATATATATATATATTTTACAAATATTTTAATTAAAATAATTAAAAATAATGTTTTAAAGTTTGTTCAAGTATCTAATTTAGTTGCTGTCTTATGGAAGTGTTATTTAAATTAAATGCAAAAGTACTAATGGATGAAACACCTAATTTCTTGATGTCATTTTGTAATAAACTTTGAGGCATGAAAAAAAAACTAATTGTTACTAGTTCCTACATTGGGGCATCGCGTTCGGTTGTGTCCCGGGAGACGACACAATGCACATTTTCTCTCTAATTTATTAAAGTTGTCCATCTCTGTTGTTATACGAGTGCTTACTGGACAACCTTTCTTAGTGCGCCTCATGATTGAGTTATGGCAAATCACATAACCCACCACCTACTTCAATAAATCTACAAATCCCACAAGACCCCATCTACCAAACACCCCAAGAACAAATGCCTTTTTCCCAACCCCAATATTTTACCACACCCGAATGTTACCAACCCCCAGTATATAGCCAAATGTCAGTCGGTAACATAAGAAATTGGAATTTCGAGGGAACATCATTAAGTTATGGAAGTGCAACTGAGATGCCATTTAGCAATGAAGAAATGATAGCATTAATGAATGACAATGACGCCGGACCTTCATCTAAACCACAATCAGCGGAAGAGCAACCTGCACAAGAACCTCATCGTATGGTTCGACGGACCAACAGACAAGCTCCTTTTTGTGGAACTCACCAGCGCTTCACACGACGCGGCCAAAATCCCCGCTAGAAATAAATAATTTTTCATGCAGTGTTTTGTTTTATTTATTCCAAATATTAGTTTCATTTAATGAATTTATATTATTATTTTACTAAAATATTTACTAAATTAAATAAATTATTAAAATAAATTATAATAGAATTATTATTTAATTATAACATCAATAAATTATTACAATAATTTACAATATAATTACTTAAATAAATTAATTATAATATAACTATTATAATTTATTAAAATAAATTATAATATAATTATTAAAATAAACATATTTATTATTAATTATAATATAAATAACTTATTCATTATTAATTATAATATAATTATTAAAACTAAAACATAAAAAAAAAAATACTTTTACACACTACCTCCCATGCAATGGGCGGTACCATTCTAAATTAACACACTACCTCCCATTCAATGGGCGGCAGCTTTGTTTCAAAAAAAAATTGTTTGAACGGATGATATATTGGATAATAGGGTGGAAATGTATGGTATCTTGGATAATAATTTCTAAAAGAGTGGTACTACAGTAAAAAAGAAAACATAAAATTTGAAGTCTATTCAAACACATGTTTAATAAGGTAATATTTGTTTAATTGCTTAAATAAAAAATAAAGTTACTGTAGAAAAAGTATAATGAAGGAAAACAATTATTAATAAAAAATGAGGTACAAATTGCTTATAAAAAATAATAAAAACTTGTTAGAATTCATAAGTTATGAGAGCAGAATATTTCAATAATTCAAAACCACTAGTAGCAGCACCATGTTTCAGATTATAGATTCTAAAATTTAAGATTTTGAGAAATGATACATTTTCAAAGGATGTGTTTGTTTAGAAACAGAAGTTCTAAATAGAGAAATAGATAAGGGAGTGTAAAAAAAAAGAAAGAGAAATAAAATAAATTTTATATATTGTTTAATTTAAGAGAAAGAGATAAGAAATCGAGAAGAGAGAAATATTATATTTTAAAAAAATATTATTTATAATGTTCTTATCATAAATAATATTTTAAAAAATAAGTATATATTTTTAATTTAAGGCAATATATTAACTTCTTTATATTTGTTTCTTCTTAATTTCTCTTCATAATTGATGAGAAATATAAAAGGTGTGGAATCCAATCTTTTTCAATCTTTCTTTTAAATTTCTCTTCTTCCCGAAACAAATTATCAATCTCTTTTCAACTTTTCCCTCAATCATTCTTTTTGCTATTTCTATTCTACCAAACTAACTCTAACAAGCTTTTTTTTCTTTTCTCTTTCACCTTCTCTGTTTTATAATAATTGAACTATTTACAAACAAAATATTATTTTAATTTTCTCTGAACTTTTCTATTTTCAATGTTAAATTAAATATATTCTTTCAATTATATCGTAATAGTGATACTATATACCCAACTTTTAATTTGACGTCTTCTATGTTATTTAAGATTTTTTTTGCAATAATACGGTATTAAAAAAAAATACACGAATAACTATGTTTGAGAGAATAGTAAAAATAAAAAAGTTGAAGAATCTATTTTAAAGGAATAGACAGACCTTTTAATTTCAAATGAGTAAAACTAAAATTTGTAGTGAATTGTTTATTTCATCTCATACTTTTCTTAGACACCACGTAAAATTTTAAAAGACATATTTAAAAAGGTATTATTTGCTTAATTACTTAATTATGAATGTTCCCATAACCCATTAAAAATTCTTGTTCTTGGATTTTAAAAAAATATTTTAAGAAAGAGGGTAGCCACTGAGGATCTGACCCAATGAGATAAAATGAAGATCTCTGACAATTTCAAGATTAGAGACTGTTATTAGAGCATCTCCAATGGTGCAACTCAAATTTGGGTTCTTTGCGGGACCCATTAAGCCACGTCAGTTTGAAGCAACCCAACTAATTTTTCACTCCAATGGTGCAACTCTAAAGAACTCATAATGGGTCCCACAACTTTACTTTATATATTAATATTTTATTCATATTAAATTCTATATCATTTAAAATAATAATTTTAATTATTTAAATTAAAATTTATATAAAATAAATAAAATTCAAATTAAACTTATAATTTAAAATGATAATTAAAATTAATTTCAAATACATTACATATAATTAAAAACAATAAAAATAAATAACATCACATAAATTAATCAAACTTAAATTTCATCATCTTCATGTCCAAAACGTTCCCAAATATACTCGACTAGATCTCCTTGAAGTTGACGATGAACTTGTTTTTCACGAATATTTGCTCTTCTTTGTAGTCTTGTTGCAAGATTCGGATGAGGACCGCTAAATGTTTCAGTTGTTGAGTGATTGTTATCCACATTATCATAAGAGTAATCAAAATTACCTCCATATGTATGTCGTTCATCTTCAACAATCATGTTGTGCAATATGATGCACGCATATATGGTATGTTTGAGGGTGTCCATGTGCCAGGCACGCGCTGGGCCACGTATAATTGCAAATCGAGATTGAAGCACTCCAAATGCCCTCTCCACATCTTTTCTAGCTGATTCTTGATGTTGAGCAAATAATTTTTTCTTCTCTCCTTGTGACATTGAAATGGTCTTCACAAATGTAGCTCACTCAAGATATATACCATCGGCTAAATAATACCCCATATTATATGGTGTTCCATTGATTGTATATTGCACATTGGGAGCATGTCCTAACAAAATATCGTTAAACACGTTGGATTGGTTTAACAAATTAATGTCATTGTTTGAACCAGCAATACCAAAAAAAGCATGCCAAATCCATAAGTCCTGTGATGCCACTGCTTCAAGCATGATTGTGGGCTTTCCATGATCACCTCGACAAAATTGTCCTTTCCATGCAACAGGACAATTTTTCCACTCCCAATGCATACAATCAATGGAACCCAACATACCTGGAAAGCCACGTGACTCTCCCATTTGTAAAAGATGTTCAACATCGGTGTTGTTAGGCTTTCTCAAATACCATTAAATACGACATTCACGCCCGAACGAATCTTTGTAAGCACTCAATTGAAGTGCTTTCACCTATTCGAACATATTCGTCTAACGTCGAGGAGACCCATACGCCAACATATGAATAGCGGATGTACATTTCGCAATGGTGAAAGACCCATTTTACCGGTTGCATCAACCCTCATTTGGAAATATTCATCATAATTTCCAGGGCATCTACATTCGAAGAAATACATGCCTATGCATTCGAACCTTCTTGAAATTGAACATCCGTATATTGGGTTTTCAGAAGTAGTCATTGAATAATCGATTGTGCCCTTCTTCACGACTACGATCTACCATTGTTCTTCTCTTTGGCATAGATGAACTTCCAGGTTGACGTTCATTTTCAAGCAATTGTTCTTCATCACTATCGTCGATAAATTCTTCTTCAATCAACTCCCAAAATTCTTGGTCGAAATCATCTGAATTGTCTGAATCCATTTTAGTGAATTAAGAATGATAGAAAAATGAGAGAAGAATTAGAGTATGATAGAAGAATAAGATGAGAATGGGAAAACAATGACATAAGTGATAGTATATATAATGGTTTGAATAACGGCTAGTTTGAATAACGGCTAGTTTGAATAAAGGATAGTTTGAATAACGGCTAGTTTGAATAACGGCTAGTTTGAATAAAGGATAGTTTGAATAACGGCTAGTTTGAATAAAGGATAGTTTGAATAACGGCTAGTTTGAATAACGGCTAGTTTGAATAACGGCTAGTTTGAATAACATAATATTTATTATAATTTAAAGTGGTACTAATGACCATTTTACATAGGTGTTGATAATTTAAAGTGGTACTAATGACCATTTTACATAGGTGTTGATAAATTAAAGTGGTACTAATGACCATTTTACATAGGTGTTGATAATTTAAAGTGGTACTAATGTCCATTTTACATAAGTGATACTTACTACAATCCATATTTTTTTTTTCATCTTATTACAATATTTTCATGAATATCTCGTTGACTATCACTCATAGTAGAAGTGTCTTTCATGATGATTTGCATTGCCTTTAATTCTAGCTCGTCCTCCTTACTTTGAGCTAGTCTTTCCATTCTTCGCTCTTTTTATTCCTTGCATCTTGTGTTGCATTTGGAATTTCCTTTGCCTTACCCTTCCTTTTGCTTTTGTCCCATTGGACGCTCCATTGGTGATGATGAGTTAAACTCGTAACTTGAAGGTGTATCTGAGTTAGCCGATGATGCCCCACTAGCAGAAGTCTTTGTTACTTTTGAAGAATTTCCAATCGATTCTCCCATCCATTTAGGTTCATCTTTTAATAATCGCCATGCGTACTCAAGATTGAATGTTGTACCTTCATCCTGAGCAAAAAAAAGCATGTGCAGAGGCCATGATATCGTTATCTGATGTCCCACTTTTCTTTCCATTAACAGCTTGTTTGTAACACCCAACAAATTTTTAAACCAAACCATTTATTCTATGCCATCGGCATTTTAATTGCCCCAACTTTTCCGCGATTGCCCATCTGGTTATAATTGGCAGCTATTCTTAACCAAAAACTCTCAGCCTTTTGATCAACTCCCACAATTGGATCCTTTGAAACATTGAACCATGATTGGATAAGAAGTATATCCTCATCCCTTGTAAATTGCTCTCGAGATTTTTTTTTAACGACTTGAGTACCAACTTGAGTAGAAAATGGTGGAACTTGGGTAGAAAATTCCATACTATTAGAATTCATTTGAGGTATATGATACATATTTGGATTGTTTGGTGATGGAAAAAATATGGCGGGGTTTGTTGGCATCGATGGAATTTGAGAATTTTGAGGATTATGATTTTGATAATTTTGCATGAAATTGAACATAGCTTGTTGATAATGAAATTGATTAGGATCCATTTGTCCTAATGAGAATAAATAGTTGGAAAAAAATTTAAAGTTGAAGAGTAAAATAATAAAATTGTGAGAGAGAAATTTGAAATTTAAGAGAAAGTAGAAGTAAAAAAAATGTTGTGTTGGTAAAATAATTTGAAACTTATATTTATAAAAAAAAAATAAGTTAAAAAAATTATAAAAAAAAAAAAAAGTAACTAGCCAACGGCTAGTTTTAATTTTATAATATAAAAAATTAAAAACTAACCGTTGCTTGCTATGGGTACGTTTGACAGCTGGAGAACTTTAATGGAAAGAAAAAACACACGCTACGTTTGCCAGCTGTGAATCTCAAGAAAGAACATACCGTTGGAGCTGCTCTTATGGTCTTGCGGATCACAAAGAAAAGGTGCCTTGGAAAAAAGTTTTCTATGATACTGAAGCTTCCCCTCGTGCGTTGTTTGTCTTATGGCTTGCGTGTCAAAAGAGTCTAACCATTAAAGATCGGCTTAGAAAGTTTGGAGTGATAGATCATGTAGATTTGTGGTTTCTGTAGTGAGGAAGAGAGTCTGCAGCACCTTTTTTCCTTTGTAGGGAAATGCGAGACATTTGGAGAAAAGTGCTCAAGTGGATCAATATTGTTCATAATTCGCAGGATTGAGATTATGAGATTGATTGGATGATAAACATGAACAAGCGCAAAGGCTGGCACACTAAAATTCTAAAGACACCGTTTACGAAATAAAAAAGTGTATAGCACAGATAATAGTCTGATTGAACATAATAGTATAAAAAAAGATATTATAGATATTATTGTACATAACTGTTGAAGGAATAGAAAATTATATGAGCATGTAGTTCAACTGAATTTATAAATATCTTATTTTTCCAAAAAAAATTACTTAAATAAAAATAAGAGTTATGATAGTGAAGCAAAACAATTACTAGAGGTACAAATTGCTTATAAATAAAATTAATAAAAAATGGTTAAAATTCAAAAGTTATGAGAGGAGAATATTTCAATAATTCAAAACCACTGATAGCATAGCAGCACCATGTTTCAGATTTAATAGTAGATTATTATAAAATTTAAAATTGACTTCATAGCTTCCTTTTTTATGCAATATTTGAGAAATGATACATTCTCTCACACGCTTTTCTTTGTTCTTTTACCTTCTCTGGATTATAATAATAGACCTATTTATAAACAAAAAATTATTTTCATTTTCTTTGAACTTTTCCATTTTCAATATATCGTATAAGTGATATTATATATCCAACTTTTAATTTGATGTCTTCTATTTTATTTATAGCTTTTTTTTCAATAACACGGTATTGAAAAAACACACAAATAACTATATTTGAAAGAAAAATAAAATTAAAAAAGTTGAAAAATATATTATAAAGGAATAGACAAACCTTTTTATTTCAAATGAATAAAAAAAAAATTTAAACGAATCTCAATAAGAATCCATTTGTTTAAGATAAAATAATTTAAATAATATCTACAGATTTTTGTATGTGAAAAATCACTTTTAAATTATTCTCACATTTAATCAACTTTTAAATTTCAAAACACAGTTCAACTTATCTCGAGAACAAATATAACAAATCAAATATAATAATAAGAAGAAACAAATATAATAATAAGAATTTAAAAGAAAAGTAGTAGTAGTAGATGATTATAATAAAGTTACAACAGTGTGATGTTCCTCAAAATGATCCTTTGAGAGCTGAAAAATCAAGAATACAATCATTCTAAATTGTTTGATCAGACATGAAAGAAAACAGAAAAATAATAATCCACCATAAATGCTTAGGTTCGGGAATTCCCATAAGCTATTTTTGAGTTACACTGTTCTGTTGAATCATCAGTCCAGTAACAAGAAAACAAACATGGTGCTATACTGCTATCCCCTACAGAACACGACAGTTTACATTCAAACGAACGACCTCAGTAAGACAAAGACCATCAGAACCACCAATCCATGTGAAACTGCCCTCCTTCAAATACCGTGACACAAATTACCAACCAATATGCTAAAACATATGATGAAAACAAAGTAAAATTGTCTCCGGCACGCGGTGTAATGTGATTAGCTCTCGGGAATTCTCAACTGCACCACTTCAGATGGTGGTCTTAGTGTGCAAACCATTTCTCTTGTTTTCCCAAAGTATACCTGTAATACGCAATAACATACAGATTGTTGACAAGATAAAGTACATTTCCTTCTTGTTTGAAATGTCAGAGTTATGAAGGGAACTAATCACTAAATTTGATAACTTCTAAGAAGACAATCTGGTCTATAGAAATGTGAATCCTATAATCAAGATGTACCTGATCAAGTGAGTTCCTCAGCTTACTCTCCATTTCTTCAATCATCCTTCCCATGTTACAAAGATGTCCATCAGCAACTGATAGCTTCATACTCATCTAATATATCACAAAAATATTATTCAGGATTTTTAATTAAAAAAACTAAACATAAAATTGTACAGAGGAAAGAAGTTACCTAATGTTTACACTTCAACAAATCAACTAATGGAGAATATTGTTCCATTGCTAATGAATAAGGATAGTAAGGGTTATTGGGTTACAGAAAAAAAAAACTTTTGGCGAGACTTCTGTTTAGAGGGAGACATATTTATTTGGATAGATACAGCAGTTTTTCAGTTTATCTATACCATTCCATCTTTTGTATGAATGTACACTAGAGTTAATGTTTCATTCAGAATTTTATTTGTTTACTAATTCAAATTCTGGTAGCATGCTAACTGTTTCTACAGTTACGTCGGAAACATCTGCAATTGTTATCATAAATCACTTTTTCTAAGACGCTGGCATCTTTACAAAATATGTTGAATAGCTGACATGCTAAAGAAACACTATCTATCTAGTGCAAGTTCTTACAGACAAACAATGTAAAGCTTGTGTCAATAAATATTGATGATCTACTTAAACCGGTAAAATAAAATGATATAACACTTTGACAAAGTTGAAAACCTGCCTGAAAATCTTAAATGCACGGAGACTTGATTAATACTTGCAGTTAGCAAGGAGTGCTTAACTCAATGGTTAGAAAGAATTTAGAAAGCCTGTTATTTAGGATTTAATAAAAAAAAACTATTTGGTTGAACAAGATTCAAAGTTTTCACCTCTAAAGCCAAATGAAGTTTTAAGGCTGACCAGTGTTTAGAGGCCCTTATTACACGAATGACCAACCTATACCCAAATTTTCAGTTAAAGACTTACTGGCTTACAGATCAGCCCTATTGAAGATTCTTACAAAAAATGGTTTGTAAAATGAAGTGTATCATTCATTATAAACTCATTGTAGTCTTTGTCTATATTCTTTGTGGGACTTCAGATATTTTTCAATACATCCCCTCATGCCTATAAATATTGAACCCAAAGCGTAAATATAAACGGTGAATGGCTCAGAGCCTGACTCTGGTACCATGTTAGATTTCTGTAACTCTCAGCTTTGAGAAAATAGATTGAGAAAGAGAAAGAAAGAGTTTCTAACCGAATATTATTGATTTTAAAATTCAATTACAATTATGAGGGGGAAGGGTCCTTATATAGGTCTAGACTTCACTTGTTATTGTAAAGAGTAAAATTAACCTAGAGTTAGTTACAGATGGACTTCAACTAAATGGAGTTAGTTGAGTCTTTTTTTAATTTTCTAATAATGTAATACATGTGGATTTGTCAAACAACGACCATATGATTTATTCAATGAAGTTGCATTGTTCAAGATGCACCTTCTTGAGAAAGAAAATCAAACTTAGCATAAATTGCTAATCTAATGATCAAAGTTTTAAGATACGAGAATTCTCAAAAGCACCTGACGTCTAATTGATCCAGACAAACTGAAGGTTCCGATGACTCATTGTTTGTAGTCAGAGTCAACATAACTGTACTGGTTAACCGATAATTGGTGTTTTCTTCTTCCTCTGGTCCAACCTTATTTAACATTAAGGAGCACGTTAAGAACTTTTGAAATCAATGCAAGAAAAGAAGCTAAAAAACTAGAACAAAAGTGTGTTATAGTTTCCCAATTGATTGCTACTTAATCAATGTTTGGCCTTACAAACAAAGGGGTTTTACCTCTATAACATGTATGGCATCCCATGCTCCTTCCTCTAAATATCCCTCGACCCTGCCCTGTCTTTGAGCCATCTTTAATCATGGAATTTGAAACAATCCAATGATTAGAGAAAATGTAAAAAAGATGAGAAGTGTTATCGGTTATAGTAGATACTCAAATAGCAAGTTTACCTTTCTTTATCAAAAAGCAAGCTACAAAACCTTCATTTTCATCTTCCCACATATAAACTGATGAAATGCCACCTTCATAATACCTATGACATTATTCAATAATGGTTACATATTGTCTTAAGGAAATAGCTAATAACTATATTCATTTAGATAGCTAGTAACAAAGGATGGTCAATGATCAAGAGATTTTCGTTGAAATAAGACACTAGGTAAAAAGGTGCCCTTTGTTAGACATCTAAAAAAGCACATAGGCAAAGCTCAAAAGATAAAGTAAGTAAAGAACCTCACTGGTCACGATATATAGCAAATATGTCATTTGCATCAATTTCAAGCTTCCTCAACTGTGAAGATGGAAGCGATCCATCTTCTAATGATGGATGGTATTTATTCGACCAGGGTGATCTGTAGAAAGATACAATAATATAATAAGCTAACTTTGTATTTCCTTAAATACTAAAATAAATTATAATAGGGAAATAAATGGGACAGTCCTAAGGAATAAATAATGGATTTTTCCATAAGGTATCTGAAGGAGTGGCCCAATGGTATGGGTTAGGATATCAAAGGAGTATTACATATAAGTTTGATCCCTAAGATGAGAAATTGATAATCAACCACAACAATTTCTACTATAAGATTAAGAGCTAACTCAATTCACAAAGAATGATATTTCGAATCTAATCTTATGTAATCACTCAAAATTATTTTTGGTTTTACAACATCGAGTCTACTTTCTTGGATTTTACTACCCAGCATTTTTGCTTCATACAACATGGCAACTTGCAATTTTTATAATATGACAACCAAGTATTGCTCCACTAAGTTACAAGGATCAAACAAAGCCATAATGTTCTATCATATGTTATTTCTGTCCAACTCATCTCTAGATCTTTCTTAATACTTTTCTTATATTTTTTCCTCTCGTCTAACGCTTTGTCTACCCTTCATCCAATCTGCTTAGATCCTATTGTTGGCATCTTCCTCTAGCTCAATCATTTTTTATGATGGATCCACGGTACTATGCACATGAGACTTGAGGTATTGTTTATTCCCTAATTTTCACCGACAAGCGAGGATTTGTCCATTGCCTGCTAAACTTGCATTTCCAAGCATTGTCTCCATTCTCTAACTTGTCATTAATTTATTCACTTGCAACTAAAACTATATTATTCACATAAAAATATGCAAACACTATATGCTAAAAATGTCCAATAAGACATCTAGAATCAAAATTAGAAGAGAAGAGCTCAAACTGACCCATGATGCACCCCTAAAGTTATAGAAAATCTTATATGAAATGACAAACCTGTAAGAGTCTGCATCTCTGTTATATTCACACAATATGAACTCCTTCCCACAGTCCACATCGCACAAAACCTGTTTTGTAACCAACAATTATACACAAATTAATTACAAAACGAACCCCATTGAACCCTAATTTGTAAAGGAAAAATGTAGAGATAGAAAGACCTGGAGTGGTTGATCGACTTGAGAGAGGAGATCGGAGGAGTGGTTGGGCATGAGACTGAGAAGCGCGGAGAGAGCAGTTTCGGTGTGTTTGGGTGGAATCCTCCGCATCAGTCCCATCGCAGCTTCCATTTCTTTCTTTCTCTCTTTCTCTCTCTATTTTTTTTTCTCTTTCAATTCAAACAATTCAGAGAGAGAGAAACTGTTTGTTTGGCTTTCTTCTATTGGCCTTTTATCCGAATTTCCCTCCACCTTTTATCTCTCATAATCATCATCTTCAAAAATTATTTGTTTATTTATTGGTCAAACGTTAAAATTTAACATCCAATTCAATTTTTTTATTAATATTATTTTAAAATATTCAAAGAAAATAAATAGAGATAACTATATCAAAACTCAAGCAAAGGGATGTCAAAAAAAAGTTAGGAAACTAGAGCTTAGACCTATATATAACACCTTCATATAATCATATAATCATGTATTTATGGAGTGTATGTTTATATAATATGTGATCAAATTTTCAAATAATAATATTTAATATTATTTAATATTTATTATTAAATTATATCATATAATTTATTTAAAAATAATAATATTATTTAATATTTAATATAATTGTGGTTCATAGTATAAAATTATTTTATACTATAAGTATATATCTTTTATTCTCTTCAACATATTATATCTTGTATTATGTTAAACCTTACAAAAACATTATTTTATTTAAGTTAAGTTTTAATGTAATTATTGAGAGGTATGTTTCAGATTTTTCTTGAAGACTAGCTTATGTTGTGATGATTTATGAAATAGCTTATGAGTGTATATATATATATATATATATATATATATATATATATATATATATATATATATATATATATGACAAAAAAATGTTTAAAAGTTTAAAAGTTTAATGTGGTTTGTGTTGTACATCACAAATTAGATTGCATGTTAGTAAATCATTCAATTTTCGGTCATTCAGATGTTAAAGATGACAATCAACATATTTATGTCCAAAACTATGCTCATGTCTTTTGAAAGAAAAAAATTAGATAATGTAATAAATATTAAGCGAGATTATAATGTTTGGCATAACAACAATAAGACAATTAGGGGTCAGAGAAGTGAAATGCAATAGTAATTGAAATTGTTATGTTATGGACTAGCAAATAACCATAAAAATAAACATGGTCTAATCAGAATGTGCCAACCACCAACGTATATGTGCACTTTTATCCATGGGAGCCACACAAAAGCATGATTCTTCTTCCATTAAAATCGTTTATCTACATCCAACAGCTACCCTCATTTCACGTTGGACAATTCAAATATTGTTATAATCGTCTCTTCTATATAAGTATGACTTTTAGTCACACCCGATACAACACATACATAAAATGCTCCACACCAAATACCTCTTCAGGTGGTCGTCATTAACCTATCTACAATTTTCTACTCCACTACAAAATATGTTGGATGAACACCATCATGTATCTAAATATACAATGCATGATGATGGAAAATACATTCAAGATATATTTTAGATGCATCCATAATCTATTAAGTTGTTTAACACAGTTTATTGTATTGTTAATGGATTCAACATATACGACTAACAAATACAAACTATTTTCACTTGAATTTGTTAGTATGACTTCTACAAATATGACATATTCAATTGTCTTTACTTTATAGAATGGACCAAAAAGGACAATATTACTTTAACTCTAAAGATGTGTACAATTTATTAAAGGACCCAGATAACACATGTGATCACATAAAAATGTTAATTTACTTGAATATTAGCCGAATGAGACAATTATTTTCTACCAACTATTTAGTTTTAAAAGTACATGCTTCGTCTAACCATGGATATACGTAAACTAGACATGCAACTCTCTATTTGTATAAATGAATATTTTATATATTTAAGAAGTATTTCATATATACAACAACAACATTAATGTATGTTGCATTCTTACCCACAAAAATTATTGTTGCAAACAAGTATAAAAAATATATCGTGATTGCGCATAATATATGTTACTCTCTGAGTGTTTTATTGTCATGATGAGTAACATTTATATTTGAATGATTGATGTACATCTTCTCGAACCATCTAAATCATACATGACATCCTCGTGTCTGAGTAATCTTAGATTGGGTCTCATTAAGATCAACTCTAACTGTTCGACCATTAAGTCGAATGATTCAAACATCTAAATTATAGAGTGATCCTAGTAACCACTAATAATACATGGTCTATGCATGTGTAACAAAGTCTATAAAATTGATAAATTATAATTAAATTAAATATTTACCTCTCTATGTCATATGTGAGGAGCAACAAGAATTAGATAAAGTGAAAACAATGATGTATTGTGGGGCTCTAAGATATCATTTTGGCGTGGGAGACGAAGCATAAGCAAGTACATATCCTTGACTAAGATCACGAGATGTTCCCTAAGATCGAAAATTATGATTTTGAGATCACGGTCCTAGATCATGTTGGGATTCCTCAGTGCCACAAACGTTTGCTCTTCCTTAAATCGTGTAAGTTATGCCCGATACAAGTGGAATTTCTCTCGGTGCACGAATATATGTTGGGATACTATATTGTGCCTTAATTGTTCTTGAATCTTGCTCATCCTCCATTTCTTTGTAATTTTAAACACTACAAATTTTGTAAGATGAGAAACATACAAAATGAGTAAGTGTCTCGTTAGTAAGTAACACAAATAATTTCACTTTTTCGATTTTTATTTTTATTTTTTTGAAAAAAAATGTTTTTACTTTTAATTTTTAGAAAAAAAGTGTTTTTTGAAAAAAATGTTTTACAGTTTTTTTATTTTTCGAAAAAAAACTTATTTTCAGTTTTTTTTCTCCCAAGTATTTTGTTTTATTGAGAAAAAAAAAATTTTTTTACTTAAGAAAAATTTTTTTTCGAAAACAAAAAAACAAATTTTCAGTATTTTTTATTTTTCAAAAAAAAAATTCCATGAAAAAAAATGTTTGCAAATTTTTTTTTAAATATATTATTTTTCAAAAGAAAAAAAATTCTCACTTTTTTTCTTCGGAAAAACAAGTTTCTGTTTTTTTTTTTCAAAAATATTGATTTTAAACTAGTTTAAAACTCAATTTAAATTGTTTTGATTAAATGATTCAGTTTAATAACTATTTAAGTGTTTTAGTTTTTTTTATGATTCAATCCAATAGTTCAGTTCAAAATACAATTCAATTAACTATATTTGAACATCCCTATAGGATGAATTGAAAATTTTCAATAATAATTTTTTTTATTTTTATATTGTCTTATCATTTTATTTTCGCATTTAAAATAAGAAGAAATGTATATATGATTTTTTAGGTGTGATTCTTATTATTTTTTTAATAAAAATATAATAAAATATAATTTTTTACAGATATGTAATTTTCTTTTATTTTAACTTTTTAAATAATATTTAATTATAACTATCATGCATTCATTAAAATATAATAAAAATTATATTTAAATATAACAAGTGTATAATTTTTTTCTTGCACATATGTGAGTTGATTATATTTTTACTCCTTAAATAATATTCAAACATATTTTTCATATGTTTATTAGAGAATACTCCTTAAATAATATTCAAACATATTTTTCATATGTTTATTAGAGAATAAGAAAATCACACATATAGAGTTATACCTAAATTTGTCCTTTAAAAAATCTAATTTATTAAATTACTATGTAGTTCATTGGATTCCTTAATCAACAAAGACTAAACTGATTTTTATATAAACAAATTTAAAATTACATAATTAAATTATCACTCGAGTCTTTTTCAAAAGATAGATTTTACTTATTAAAATTAATAAATGCTCCTGCTAATCTATATAGTAAACAAATTTTAAATTTTAAATTGATTGGATAATTATTATATTTTAATTTGCATATAGATTAGATATATCAATTGTTTAATGTATATTTTTTATTTAACTTTTGAATGTTCATGTAAAATTAGTTATGAAATGATTGAGATGTTTGGTTTTTCTAAAGCAAAATTAATTTCACCTCTAGAAGTAATTCTATTAAAAATTATGATTTATAGCTTGTGTGTTTAAATGTGATTATTCCACTAAATTTTATTGTTCAAATTATTTTTACATAAATATATTCAAAAATCAATTCTACAAAGTTCAATTTTATCAAAATCAATTATACTCTCTTCATAACTCTAAAAAGAGAAAAGAAACAAGCATCTTCAATGCATATGCTTATCATGGTGCTTAAACATAATAATGATTTTTTCGGTAGATTATCATTCACCAAAAAAATAGATGTATGTATTATATAATTATCGTTACTCTGAATACCAAACTTAAACTTTTGGGTGGACATGGGTTCCACTAACCAATTATTCTTCATACTAATTGATTATATTTTTGGCATGAAGACTAGTTAGGTAACCATGCCCATCCACAGACATGATAACAAGCATATAGAAGCAACCATTATTAACCCACCATCACAGAGAAAAAAGGTTTGAGTTGTTTATGCGAGTGATTCTACTTTTTTCCACATGCTGATTGCTAGGTTAGGAGGAGTTAGTTTAAAGGGACACCCCATGTTGGAGGCATGGACAAACAAAGTACTGTATTGATCAATTGCTTTTGTCTGTTTCAAAATAGTGATGCCATCAAAATTGAACTCTAGAAAATATTAAAATAAAAACTGCCCTTTAATAATACAACCTCCATAGAAGGTCTAAATAATGGAGATGACCAGTGAAATCATCATGTGCTTGAGCTGAGTTTGGCACGCCGTTCTTCGTAAGATGCTGGATTCAATTTAACAATAAGCTGGTCAGTAAAATAATGGGGGATACTAGGACCAGGAAGCATACAATTTGAAAATAATTTAGTGTAATGCCTAGAAGAAAACAAAGCATTCGCTTCCGTAGTTCCATGTATAACAAGCATTAGAGTACATGTAACCAGGTTTTAAAATGTTTCAGGGGTCGGAACTCACGCTCAGTTGGTCGGGACAAGAGAGGGATATGGGAGCCTTTCTTCTTGGATCCTTGATTTGGTGGTGGCAAGCTTTGATCTGAGCAAGAAACTGTTATCAGTACAATAGATCACTATAAACTATATTAATCAATGTGATTGGAAATTAATTGAGTTAAACGTGTTTGCAGCACCGTGCAATTGAGGCACACAATTTAGCATAGCTTCGCGAAAGATTGCGGTTTCAAGCTGGTAAGTTTGGCATTCATTAACTAGGTGTGCACGCAGCGCCTTTCCCGAATCTAGATATGCAATCACATAAATTAATTGGAGTTATCAAACTTCTCCTCGTAAATACCACAATAGGCATAGAAAGAAAATTAGACACCATATTTGAAGTTTTACAAATCAGATATACCTGGTGAACATATAAACTTGAGATTTTCAAATTCACAAGATTGAAGAACCAAAGGAGCTTCTGAAGCCATAACGTACTGAGGTTTCCTCGGAATCCTGTTAGTGTCCAGTAGTATGTCAATCACCTAGAAATTTTAGTATAGAACGCATTAATAGATAGATTAACTCAACCTACAGAATAACAAATCAATATACAGAGATGAATTGATTTAGGATTTAATCTTACAGCATGGAGCTAATATGAAATAGAAAATAAATGATAAATAAATAAGAGATTATGTGACATACTCATAGGGGAAAAATACAATCTTTCAACATTTAAAAAAGTCTGTCCCGGCAAAACACCTATTATTATCTTTTTAAATTTTTTTAGGCCTAGTAACTAGAATTTCACCTCTTAAAGGTGAATAAGTGAGATGACAAGTTCGAACTTGCGCTCCTGCCGTTGGATGGATGTCTCTTCACATCTAACAACTGAGCCAACTTAACGGGACCAAAACACCTATTATTTAACTTAAATAACCTTGACATCAGTTTCTTTCTTTAATAGAACTAGCTTTGGGAAATAAACTTGCCAAACATTCTGTACGTTGCATCCCATCTTCAGAGTTCAGAAAACTGTATCGATGGCACACTCTTACCATGAATGAAAGAATTTACAAGGCAACACAGCAGATAAACAAAATTTTAAAATGATTATATGAGGGTTTAGATACGCACATCTGGAGATTCAAGACCTTGGCCAACCAAAAAAAGAACAGCAACCATGCAGCGAACTTGATGCCATAGAAAAGCCCTACCTCTGAATTTAATTACCCACAGTTGATTACCATCATAACTGCAGGAAAATGGAAAACCTGTTCAGATTTTAAGCCTAAAAGCTACCAAACAGCAAATTGAATCTTTTTAGCAGGCAGATTCAGTTATGCAAATTCTTTTACAAACAACTCTAAATTCTGAAATGAAACAAGTGGTGAAAGTTTCATTTTTCTAGGCATTTTAGATTGAAAACTCAAATGTTAAGCATGCAGCTATTACCTGAAAACATATGAAGTACAGATAATGAGTATATTCATCCTAACCTATTGTGAATTATTTTCATTCAAACTTAATAACCTCATTTTTTTAGCTGTTTTGTCAAAAGAAATCTTGTGTATGCTTGCCACCTTTATATTGTCATTGACTCATTAGATTTGTCTCTCTTCAACACAATTTTTTATGTGTTTTAGTTTAGTTTTTCCTTGTGCAGAAACAACGGAAAAGATCATCCAAATATTTCATGCACCAAATAAAGATCACCATTTATTAGCTATAAACAACTGGACCTGGTTCAGGCCAACAGCATTTGGTTCCTTTGAGTCCCATGAGGATGAAGTAGAATCAGAAATCAGACTCAAGCATTGTAAGACTAATAAATATCAAGTATCAAGCACATAGTGCACATACAGAACTCAATCAATCTTAAACTCAGAGTACTAGCTGTCTAGAACATTGTTATAAGCTACTGCGGTCTAATTCCAAGTGTTGGCACATGATTTTGCGACCAACTACGCACTCAGCAAAACATGCATATATGGGTAAGAAATATTGTCTACCAATCTTAACCTCACATCTGTTGGAGAAATCTCAAACATTGAGATGCACCGGATGTAGGTGTGCACATTTGCTGCATCCATTTTACAGAAGTTTCTAAAGTCATGTTCTCCTAAAAGTTTTGTTCCAGCAGTCTTCATAGCCTAGTAGGACATCAACCAATGAGAAGTATTACAATCCATAGGCATCTCAAATCTTTGACAATATTTGAAATAGAGAAGAGAAGAAAGACAAATCAAGGTTTAAGAATTTATAGAAACTGTAACGGGAAATGATTTTCCTACCAGGATATTCAATTTTTCGTTCCAAAAGAAATATTTATACTCCCTGCTTAAACAGCTGAACCTGTGTTGGTAAAGCAAATGAGAAACATGTAAACAAAATAGAATAATTTAAGATATGACACTTCATTTCATTAATTAAAAATTAATTTGATTTATTACAAGATGTTGAATTATTGTTTTTATTGGTAGTATCTATTGTTTTTATCAGTAGTATCCGTTAGGATATTATTATATCTAATCACTCATTTCTTAGTAGTATCATAGTCATCTCCCCACTTTATGTTAGTGCCCGTAAATATTAACCATTAAGTTACATTTCTATGAATGTCTAAATTAATTTTGTATATGTGATCATTAAGATAATATTCTAATAGTATCACATAGAATAATATATGCTCTGATGATGTTTGTACGTAGGAGAAATTCTCACCATACAAGTCGGTTTTATAAGGTTGAGTTAAGCCAACCAATATTATAAGATGGTATAAGAGTCTACTTCAAAATTTGTTGGGCCACCGGCTATCGGGTTTCTGCTATCGAATCACCCACCATTTATAGCTATGCACTATGCCCAATGGTATTAGACGTGAGAGAGGGTGTTAAGAGCCTCACATCGGATAATATATGGCATGAACATATGTTTATAAGTAGGAGAATCCTTGCCTTACAAGTCTATTTTGAAAGGTTTAGGCCCAACCCTAATTCTAAGATAATATAATATGATTTAATAGTTGAATTAGTTAGTTTCACACTCCACGAAAAATTATTGAAAGCAAGATTATTTCAATATTGACACTTGGTGTCAAATGACTCTCCCTCCCTCTCTCTCCATCCACACGCACACTTTTTTTCTAATATGATAGTTATCAATCACTAAAAGGACCTTCCGTTTATACTTGATAATACATCCAACACTTCTATTTGTGATACCACGAGCAAAAGTTGGCTATTCTAATTGTAAGAATACATGTAATATTGAGATCCCTCTTGAAAAACCATATCAGTCAGCATATATAGACATTAATATTTTTGAGCATATATGTTTGGGTTAGGTTGTTTCAAATTTTTGAGGGAAAAAGCTTAGATCTTGAGTAGTGACCCATTGCAGCCAAAAGTATTTTTTACATATCCTTGTCAAGATCCAGTGTTGCCCCGTGCTTCCCTCCCACTGTAGGAAAATGGGAAAGTTTTAAGTAGTTCCCTTGTCTAGTGTGCCAATTACCATCAGTCTTCTCTATATAATTTGATCGACATATTAGAACATAAAGTTTTAAAGAATGGATACAGACCTTGCATGGAAATCAACAGGAACAGGACACCAGCCCAGAACTCGAATGTCATTTGGAAGTTCTCGATTTATTACTCTCACATAATCAAGCTCCCCTTCTATGCAAAACATGGCAGGATTTAAGAAAAGGAAGAAATAAAATATGTATTATCTTCCACCCAAATAAATGTAAATGATACAAAGGACATACTAGTAAAAGTCACAAGCTTGGCTTTTATAATTATAAAACTGCAAAACAAACACTATTAAAAATTGTATTTACATTAATAATTAGCAAAAACTGTTTTACAAATGTATGAAATACAATGTATATTTCTTAGAGGATTTTTTCTCCATCAATGGATACTCCTCTTGATGGTTAATGTTAAATATTGTTGTGATGAGGGTGATTTGTTGTCTATTCCTCTATTATACCCGCAACTGGTAGTTCTTTGCAGTCCAGCAAGTGCGGTAATTTATGCACACTCCTCGCCATCTTCACTTGGTTGAAGTACATTGCATCACTCACTACTTGAAAGACACATTAACCTGTGACCCATGTTTTCCTACTGGTTGTTCTGATACACGAAGAGCAGTTACTGGTTGGTGCATGTTTCTTGGTCTTGCGTTGATTTTTTGGAAGAGTGGATAGAAGTCTCGTGTCTCAGAGTCTTCAACAGAATCTGAGTATCGAGCTATGGCTACGACCTGTTCTGAAATTACATGGCTTCAGGGACTTTTGGCCAACCACTGTTTTCCTCAACATATAGCCACATCATTCTTTGCCAAAACCAGTGCTATTCAAATTGCTACTAATCCAGTTTTTCATGAATGCACGAAGCATATTGAGGTGGATTGTTGAAGCATTCGACAATCATATTATATCTCTTCCTCATGTCACAACACAACTTCAACTTGCGGATATCTTCACTAAGGTTGTACCAGTACCTCTACATCAGTTCATTAGTAAATTGATGCTTGTTGACCAGCCACATCAATTTGAGAGTGTCACTAAGGAATCCTCCAACTCTATCATTCCTAATTGCTGTGATTTTGTTATTACTACAATTTATATTTTAGGTTGTCCATAATTGTATATACATTATAGGAATTAGAATATGTGTATTATTAATGCTATCAATGGCTTATGTACTATATATGGAGAGTATCAAATCAATGAAAAGTAACTAAACAGAAATTCTGACACTCAAGGTTACAAATGTTAACTACAGTTTTTGTAGATGAAACATTCTTTGAAGAAATTTTTTTATTTCTCACCATCAACAGTTGAGTCTCATAATATTTTCCAAGAAGTTTTTCTAATACCTTATCTTGGTCCATCATCTTTCCCTGGCCCATAATCAGTTTTGACTACAAATATTGTTGAAAATCCTCCTCTTGGACAATCTCACAGATAACTCATCATATACCAACGCTATCCATGTGTTGATAATACAGAAATGGAAGGCATTGAAAGACCATTTGAATCATGTCCTTCGCGGCAGATGGCCCTACTACAGACCTTCTTGAAAAAAACCTTGACATGCCTATTGCTCTTCGAAAAGGTATTCGGTATACTTGCAATCCCATCCTATTTGTAACTTCTTAAGTTACCATTGTCTCTCTCCTTATTATTTCCGTGTCATCTATATCTTCTATTTCTATTGCTAGAGAGAGAGTGTTGATATTAATAGCAATTATTAGTATTAGAATGTTGAAATTACTAGCAAAATTTGCAAATCACTCGGGCATTTCACAAATCTCTTAGGGTGTGTTTGGAAGAAACATTTGAATGAGGAAAGGTAATGTTTTGAGGGAATTTAAAATGATGTGATCAGAATCTATTGTTTGGATAAAAAAATGCAGAGTTGTTAAAATGATGTAAATTTTATAAAGTATTTTATTCAAGCCAAATTTAAGGAATTTCAAATGACACCAAAAAGTAAAGAATTTGTGATTGTTCCATAATTTAAAAGTTAAATTATTTATTAATAACTTTTCAAATATTGTAAAATCGTCCTTATATTTTGAAAATGAAGCAATTCAAATACTCCATCCAATCAATAAATTTTGAAAATGAAGGGAATTCAAATGAAGCATTTGAATTCCATGAAATTTCAAAATTCCTTAAATTTCAAATTGATTCATCCAAACACACTCTTAATTCTCTCTCAAAGTCTCTTAATAAATCCTGACCAATATATTACTAATAAAAACCAGGACTATTCGTAATTAATGTTAAAATGCACACAGCGGAAAAAAGAAGCAACAAATAAAAGCTTAAGTTAATTTTTTTGCTAACCATGTTTCTCTTCAAACACAAAATCTTCAGAACTTCCATTATTTATTCCAGATGCTTTGAGCTTTGATCTTAGAAAAAGAGCTATCACCTGCTTCCAAATGTTTTCATAACCAGAGCCAGTTAAATAACAAATCATATGATGCTGATAAATAACCACTTCATACAAGTAGAGAACTTTCCAAAAGAAAATTCTACAAATAGATTCTAAACTATTACTCCCTCCATCTCATAAAAAGTGTCCTTTGCACTTTTTTCATGTCTCAAAATAATTGTCTATTTAGAATACCAATGCAACATTTTCCAATACTACCCTTATTACAACACATATGTCCATACTCTCTCTAACTTTATGTCATATTCTCTCTCTATGCATAATGATTAAGGGTATTTTAGTATAAACATACAATTTTATCATTAAAATCAACATATCCAATCATTTTCTTAAGAACCATGCATTGTCCAAAAAGGACACTTTTTATGAGACGGAGGGAGTATTGTCTTTTGGGCTTTGTTGCTTTTTTAGACGAAAGAAAAATCTATTAAAGGAAAAGAGTACAAGGATGCAACATGGAGTATCCTCCAAACCAAAACTACAATGAAAAGATATAAAACACAGAAAAACATATAAAAACAAATTAGCTGTCCAGTTAATATTGTTTGCCAATATTGTCTGTATATATTACTAAGGGATTTCTTACAAGAAACATGTATGAGATCTTCAAAGATCTGTGCATCTCAGTTCCAGAAAAGGCACAAAAGAACGCTGCTAAAACACTTTACTCTTTTTCTAACCAAATCTTGAGCTTCATCGAAATGAATTGCTGCAAGCTCTGATGGGAACCAAACATATGAAACATATATTCCATCTTTACAGTGTAGGCATAAGTCTATTTCTATTTCTAACCAACAATAAGTACCACATCATATACCTATGTGTTGATAAAACCATGTTTGGCCTATAATTTGTAATGTAGCATTAGTAATAATCCTATTGTCAACTTCCATCCAGGTAGAAATTGGAAAAAAAGGATATACATGAACAGACCCCAGAAGAATCAAGAATTTAAACCATTCAAAAATACAAGTGAACTAGGTCTAGAGGAAATAACAGGTTCCTGTTAAGTTACTCGCCTTTTATTCATGTTTCAGGAAAAATGAAAGTCCCAAGCAATGATGGAACCTTGCATGTGATAGAGTGGATGGGAAGAAAGTAATTAGACACAAACAAACTCTCTTTGAAGGGTAAATCCCAATTACAAAGGGAACAAATTGTAAAGACTAAACAGACCCAATGTTGGGATTTCTAATGCAAACATACATTTGAGTTCAGACGCATGTTTGTCTCAAAAGAACTCTAGATATATTGAGTTTAAATGTATGTTTGTAATTTTTCAATAGTTAAATTGAGGCACTCTACAGAAGTACCTCCTCTGCCCTTGCCATGCGTCTTCAGCAGCGCAATAATTATTGAAGGGGGTATATTAACGCTAAAATGTTAACAAAGGATCAATTTTTCATATCAGCATTTATAATCATGTGATGCATCAGTAGCTGCTAAAATATGAACAAGTATTCTGTTTCTTTTCTTTTCACCCCTTCTCCATCAACTTACTTGTCCAACAGAGGAAACTCCTTTGTCTGTTCTGCCACATCTCGAATACTGCGACTCCTTCTTATCACTAACCAATAGCCTTGTTGTCTTAAGAGCTTTAAAAATTTCAGACTGCAATAAAATGACACATGATAAATAAAACTAAGGTATCCACATAGACTGTCTGCGGTGATTTCCCTCACAGTTGACAACCAGAATACTTCATCTAGAACGGACAATTATTTTTTTATTATTATGCAAAATTATAAGCTTGGTGGTACTCATGCTCAATTTATGCAAATTTTGAGAATTATTATATTAGCATGTTCGACTTTGGGAAAAAGCAAACCTCAACAGATGGTTCCATTTGTGCCTCTGCAGAAAAACCATAGAACCTGTATTTAGCAAGTAATCAGAAAACCATAAACAATCACATTGAATTCATATAACAAATACCAAGAGAATAAAGACACAAAACAGTAATATAATAGGAATGAGAAAAACACAAGAAACTTCTAATTTAATTAAAAGAGAAATTAAATGGCCAGGGGAATTATCAGATTATAAGAATCTATCAAATGTAACATCTGAAGCAAGCTCTCAAGTTATATAAACACTTGTTAAACTTAAAAAAATAGAACCTAAGATTGATACATTATAATATGATCTCGAAATATCACAATTCCATCTCCCTTTTTTGGTGATTATGAAAGAAAATCATTTACAATAAATATACGATTCAGCATAGTTCAACACCTCTGTCAATATTGCTAAGTCAAGATACAATGATAAAATACTTTTACCACTATATGAGGAAATGCATACTCAGGCTGGGGTGAGAAACATAAACTCGAACTCAGGATAACTCAGAGCCTATGAGGCAATTTGTCAAGACAGAAAACAAAGCAAGATAAAATAGTGACAATGTATACCTTTTTCCAAAGTACATTACTTTTAAAGCTACATATCTCTTGTTATGATGACTCAGAAACCCTGTGTTATAGCCTGTATCACAGACATATTTCATGAGATTAAAAACAAATTATATCCCCTTTTCTTTTGAACTTCATTAGAAGGTCTTAAATGGGAAGCCAATGTACACAGAACAGTAGGCACAAAAAAACGAAAAAAAGGACCAACACAGCTGAAAAAATAAACAAGGTGATCATATAAATCAAGAAATCCCCCTGAAATAAATCCAACAAACGCAACATGAAGTTACTACTGAAGAGCAGAAAGCGAAGCTTAATTTTTAAATTTTTTTAGAGAAAGAGAGAGAAAGTTATCATTGCATCGTGTGTTCAAAATAAAAATAGTATTCTCTCTTAACATTTGCGCCACTTGTGTCACTACTACTATTAGTCAAACCTGGTTTTTTCCTTATCTTCCTTTGTGATTCCCCGTTGGATATTTTCAGTTCAGTCACTTTCATGTCTTTATAATCTGGACCATATGATATTTGATCTGCCTGCATCAGAGTTACAATATTTAATGAGCGAAAAATGCATACAAAACCCGTTTTCACCCCTTCCCTTTTATTTACATTGGTTAGTGATTCTCGGCTAAAAGCTATCATGATACTCAGTGGCCGACCAAAAAGACAAAACAAACATAGAGCGGAAAAAAAGCTAAAAAAAAAAGAGAATGAAAAGTAGTTAACCTGAGAGCAGTGGCAATGAGCAAGTCGAGATAAAAGATTTGCATTCTCAGCTTCTAATTCCTGACGGTATGAATCACACAGATCAGTATGAAAAAGAAAAACCATTCATGATTAATTTCTGTTCAGGAAACACAATAACAGCACAATATATAAACCCTAAACCCTAAGTAATTAAATTACAGATATAAACCACAAATTAACAATAACGCATTAATTTCAGGATGTAACATATTGCATAATCATTAATACCTACATTGATATACTATCATTAACATATATAAAGTGAGTGTAATATTTCTACTGAATATAGGGTTTTTTGAATGAAGTGTACCATATCCAAAATTTCAAAGAATTTAAAGCTTAGCATGAAAGAATTGATTGAAAAGGAGAAGAAAGAAAGTAGTGTTTACCTTGACCCTGGCTTGCAAGCTGGTCACGTATTCAGCATCGCTCACCTGCGTTCCCATGGTCGTATAGCGAGTGCTAGTGACGAGTTTGGTGCAGCTTTCAGTAATTTTCAGCTTTCAAACTCAGTGTGCCTTTAATATTCATTTTTAGGCAAAATTAAAATATATATTTTAATATTTTATCTCGGTCCCAATGGCAATTACAGGAGATTTCTTCCTAATTAATTTCAACCTCAATTAATTATTGGCTACTTTTATTCGTTTTTAGGCCAAAACTATAATATACAGTATATTTTTTATCTAGAATTTAGTTTTTCAATTAGAGTTTAATAATTAGACGTGAAAATATGAAATAATTTTATACTATAAATTAATATAAATAAATTATTTAGATATATCATATTAATATTTAAAATTGATAGAATTCATAATGATAATTAGTTGATAATGTAAAAATTATTATCCATGCATATCAAATTTCTCTTTTAATTAAGGAGATACTTAGATAGGATTTTGTAGATTTTATAAGTGTGGTTTATACTTTTTTCTAGTTAAAATATAACAAATGTGTATAAATATCTTTTAAAAAGTAAAATATGAAAAAATTGTATATATGTAAGAAAATTATATCTTGTCATATTTTTATAGGAAAAAATATAAACCACATCTAAAAAATTGTATCTAATTTTTTTTTTAATTAAATAGTTTGTTTTGTTAATTAGTCTATTCTAAGAAATTTTGACTTAATGGAATAATAATGTTGGTTTTTATCACAATTTTTAAAAAAAATTTAATTTTAACAAATATATTAAATTTTGGAAGTTTAGTTTTTCTTTTTATCTCATGACGATCTTCCTTGTATAATTTTTCGAGGGTTCCTCCTTCTTCATAATTTTAGGTTGTTTTCTATAAGAATTAGGTTGTTTTCTATAAGATTCCAGTGTGTGTGATTTAGCCATACTACTAAACAAAAATAGCCTTGTGTTTTTACCAAAAAAAGGATCACTCATACGTGATTGAGCGAGCTTTCACACTTCCTCGCTTTCACATTCTGAAGCTTCAAGATTTTGTTGAATACATCAATCATGTGAGAGATTCTTTTAGTCTTCTTGGAGATAAAGCTTGAGATATCTTCAAGTTGGATGTCATCACTAAAAGAGATCACCAAAACCCTAGTTCATTAGTTTAATTTGGGAGAAAAGTTTTGAAAAAACTATCTTGTGCATCTTTAACCGCTTGACACACTTGTTTGTCTTTAAATGTTAAGGTTGAATCAAAAGTTTCATTTTTACAAGTTGTCATTAATGAAACTAAGTTTTCATCAATGAAATAAGTTGTCATCGTCAAAACTAAACCATGATATATATGACTTGTTTAGGTTTGATCGCTTCTTAAATGAAGCTTCAAAAACATAGTTCTATATTCTTCTCGTTTTTTATGATAACAACACATCTTTTAGGAGATCGTAAAAGAAACAAATAGATATATAATTTTAGTGGTTAAATTCCTCATTAATCGAGTAGAGAGAACACTCTAAAAGATGCAAGACGGAAATTTAAATATACAAACTGAAGCAACTCGATTTTCAAAAATCTTTTAATTCTCGAAAACAGTGAAATCGTCACCTAATTTTATTTGTTCTAAAAAGAACGGGAAAATATAGATAAAACCCCAAACAAGCAGATAAGGCGGTCTACGTGACCAAAAAGTGGGATCGGGAGTCGGTTATGTAAGGGGAAGGTATTAGCACCCCTTACATCCATCGTACTCGATGGGACCCATTTAATTCTACGCGTTTGTGTGTGTGTTTATTGCTAAGTTATGAATACCCAAAAGAAAAAGAATTTGTTTGTTATTATTTTGAGTTTGACACGGTTTCAGAACCGTGTGCCTACGTATTCCCTTGTGCAATGGGAAAGTCAAAACTCCGTAATTCCTCTCGAAAAGGTTTTAAGTTTGTTGTATTGATTTTATAAGAAAAATTGTGCGTTTAGACATTTCAAATGCTTGAACTTGGACTTGTTTAGTTTGTTTGAAAATCTTTAAGTCCACATTCGTGTTTGAAATGGCTATTGCACTCTCTTTATCGGAAAAGAGTTTGATGATCGCATATGAGCGATAAAAGAATTTGAGTGAGTTGAATTGTTTTTTTTTTTATGTGGATGAAAAAGTACCGAACAATAAGGCTAACGTCTCACGATTCAAATACTAGAAACCCGAGGAACTAATGCTCGCACGAGTCGTCTATCACCCAAAAGTTTTCTTGAGAAAAAAGTGAAGTGAAACGAGTTTCACGTTATTTAGAAGTCTTTAAGCAACTGGCCTAACGTCCAACGATTTAAAGACTAAAAGTTTATTTGGGGGACAAGTTTTTTAGCAATTGGTCTAGCGTCCAATGACTAAAAAAACTTGTACTTTATTATGAAAAAGGTTTCGAAAATGCACTCGACGTTGGATCGAGGTTTGAAACTTTAATTGCGAAAGTGTTTTTTGAGATACGGGTTATGGTTAATTAAGCATATGGACTAAGGTGCGATAATGAAAATGAGCGATTAATTGTATACAAGCATGAAGTAAAGCGAGTAAATAAATTAAAAGCCCATACAAGGTGGCTCGCACAAATAACAAGACAATTTATATTGTGTAGGTGCATGCACGAAATAAATTTAATCGACTAATTAAACGAAATTTAATCAAGTAATTAGTTTAATAAAATTAATTAGGTAGACTAATCAATTTTAAATAACCTAATTAGATAATTAAATAATGTTTAACTAATCAATCAAAATTTCATTGTAAGTCCAAGAGCAAGCGTGGTGTGTGCACAAATGTGTGGTCGTTGTGACGCTTCAAAGCTTTGTCAACTCAAGGTAGTGAAAAATGGCTCGCACGAGTATTAGTTTGAAATGTTTGATTTGTGCATGCGATGAATAATTAAATGATAAAACGATAAAATATTTACTAACTATTACATCATGTGGGGAATTGGGGTACAAATTTACAAATTGGGATAATATAGGGAAAATAAAAAAATGCTAGAACTTTCCTATAATACATTAAAAAAAGTCTAACTAATATTAATATTATTTTTTTGTATTATTATGGAGTCTACTAAATATTTTATTGGTAAAACAAAATAAAATAATGATGACAATTATTAATTAGGAAAAATAATAGTATTTGGTAATAATAATAATAATAGTTATGATAATAATATTAGTAATTATAATAATATTAGTAATGATAATAGTTAATAATAATAATAATGTTTTACTAAGTAATAATACTAATAATTATTAATTAAGAAAAAATTATGATAATAATTAATAGGTTATAATAATAATAACAGTTATTAATAATATTAATAATAATAATAACTAACTAATAATAATACTAATATTAATCTTATTAATAAACAAAATAAAAAAATTGAAAAGCAAAACAACAACACTCACTCTTCCTCACGATGCTTCAAACAGCAAAATCTCATTTCTCTCTCGATAGCTACTTACCCTAGGTGGCTTGCATGTTTGGTCTGTGGGTTTCGTTTCTGTTGGTTGGCCGTTGATGTTGTTCCGTGGCCCTCTCATTTTCTTGCCGCCTCCTGCTGTCGCGGTCGCCTTCTCCTTCAACGAAGCCCTTCGCCGGAAATTGCTTGGACGGCGGTGATGGTGGCGGTCGATGGTGGCGTCGCCTCTGAGCTTATCTGGGTGAGACTATTCCGATACGCTTTTCCTCTTCTTCTTTTCTCTCTGAAGGGTCTTGTGTTTAGGAAGATGATGATAGACTGTGTTAGGGTTTCGGATGTTTTGATTGTTCTGAGTTTTGGTTCATGACTGATGCTTCTGGTTTTTTAGCGTTTTTGTTTCTGGGTTGGAGTTTTGGAATTTTGGTTTTTGAACCGCTTGCTATTGGTCTGGCTTTTTGAACTGGTTTCTGAATTTTGTTAAGAACATATGATTCCTCTTATTTTGCTCTTGAACAGATGCTTTCTCTCCTTTGCTCTTGAACAGATGTTATACCTGCTTTAAGGTTTTTCTCTTGGTTTTGTTTTTGAACTGTGACAGATACTATGCTTCAATGGTTTTTCTGATTGTAGAACAGATGCTCTCTCTTTTGGTTTTGGCCTTTTTTGAACAGATATGGTCTGAACTGGTTTTGTAACAATAGGGCTGCCCTCTTAACATAGAACAGATGCTCTCTTTTTATCTTTTTTCTCTCTGTCTGTTGCTGGCTTGCTTGTTCTACTTTCCTTGGTAGCCTTCAGCTTTGGAATTTGACTTTGCTATTCTGATGTTCTATTGCTGCTGTGTTGCCTTGTCCTACTATCTTTTGCCATAAACCTGTTTCTTGTCTGCTCCTGCTCTGCTCCTGCTCTGTCCCTGCTGCTCTTCATGTGCTGATAACCATATGTTGTGTTTTACTTGCTGGTTTTTGATTTGCTTTGGGTTGAACTTGCTTTACTGGAACTGTTTGGTAAACTATTGGGTTGGATATCTTGCTTGCTTTGAGAAAACATGATGCTAATTCTGATTTTCCACTTCACACCTCCTTTTGTGAACCAACAACAAAGGTTGTTGTGATTTGCAATAAGAGGTTGTGGCCGATGACGGAACTTTAAAGTTCTGAGGCTTAGTCGCTTGTACATGATCGCAAACCCTTAATTCTGATTCCTAACACAGACCCTAATGATGAGTCCGAAAGAAATGTCTTCTTAATTTCTTGCTTATGTTCATGAGTTTACATTTTGCTTTGGCTTCTAACCTTTACATTTTTGTTTCATGAATGATGGTAACGGCGAGCTTGAAGAAGCGAGAAAGGAACCAAGGCTTATTTCATGAGTAACTCAATCAAGAGAAACGATGAAGAGGAAGCAAGCATGGCCCAGGATGAAACGACGGAGCAAAAGATGAAGAATTGGAAATTGCCAAGAAAACTTCATAGAACTTAGAATTAGAAAATCCTTGAAGTTTTGTAATAAAACTTGTATTTCTAAGTCATTCCTTGTAGTAATGTAACAATGGATTTTTGTAATGACTTTTATAAAATTTGTGCAAACCAAATTCTGAAAACCAATGTATTCATATGTGTTTCCCTCCTTAACAAAATTCAAAAAAGGAATGTGAGTGTGAAAGTTGAATAAAGTTGGAACATTTGTATTTCCGAACAAAAGAAAAATGAAGCTGAATGGAATTATAAAAGTCTTGACTAAGAGAATATCAAGTTTCAAAACAAAAATTCAAGTTCTTTAATTCTTGCCTCTTAGAAAAAGAAATGATAACCTTAACTTGAAAATGAAGTCACATCACATGAATGAATGTTACTTTCTATCTCGGGAAGAATATAACTTGAAGTTTTACCGCAACTTTTCATGACTTGAAAACTCTTGACGGAGTACGTTGAAATCAAACGTATCACTCTCAAATTCAAATTCAATCTCCAAATCTGACTCAAAACATCAGATGAATCAAGCAAGGAAGTCATGATCGTAATTCCAACCATTGTACTACAACTTATCTCAAACATGGGGAACTTCAACCATATACTAAACCAAAAGGCGCTCTAACTTAAAGCCAAGAATCCTCAAGAAAATCCGCATTTCTGAACTCATACTTTTGCAAGGAAATCCAAGAAAATTTATGATAAGGAGGGTAAATTTTGGGGTGCGACACAAACACAAACCTTTAAAAAAGAAATACAAGCACACTTCATTGCATCAAATTATTCAAAGTACAGAAAACAGAAAATTTCAAGAAGCAAAGCAAATACGAAAAGGGTTTGATGGCCCATAATTCATACAATAAGAACATGCACACAATCAAAGGACTTTATCATGAGTTTTGAATATTAACAACACCCCAATTTTTAATGTCTTCCATAAATTCGTCAAGATTTCGATTAGAAGATCCTGCACCAGCCACCACCGCATCATCTGCCGCCTTCTTCCACTTGATTGCATTTTGCTTCAAACCCTCTCCTTTTGCCCTATCATTGATTCCAATAAGCACTTTTTGACATCATCTCTATTTACCAATTTATTTTCAGCTCAACTATAACCCAATCTAATCCCTACACCAAAAACATCAACCAAGAATTTGGCATTTGTGACTTGATCACCCCATGCTAGAAATGTCAATGTCGGAACTCCCGAAGCAAGTGCTTCCAATGATGAATTCCAACCACAATGTGTTATGAAACATCCCACTGAAGAATGAGCAAGTACTTCAACTAGTTGACACCATTTCACCACTTTTCCTCTCCCATTTGTTTCCTCCAAAAACCCATCAGGCAAATCTTCATGTTGCTTTAATGATCACAAAAACGAGACTCGAGAATCCAATAACCCATATGCAATTTCACTCACTTGTTCTTGTGGGAGATGCACAATAGTCCCAAATGAAATATAAACCACATAACCTTTTGCCTTTGAGTTTAGCCACTCTATAATATTAGAATCATCACTCTTAACATAATCACCTTTAACATTTGGGTTATTAAACAAAGGACCAATTAGTCTTATGATGACTGATTTTTTCGAAATATAATCGATGAAATCATGCTCTAGTTCTTCATAGGTATCCACTAAAACACATAATACTTTCGACAAGTTTTTGATTTGTCTTAAAATGAATGTCCCTAGAACTGGATATGTATTGAAAGGATTCAAAAGATTAGGAATTTCATTGTGTTTAAAAATAACAGAAGGCAATTGAACATCGATATAAGGTTCAGTTTTGGAAGGAAAAGGTACAAATTTGTGGAAATAGTTATAGTGGGTGGTGAAAACAACACTGGATTCACTCCATAAAATAGCAAAAGGAATTTCATTTTCCGTGGCTACGTCACAAACCCATGAGATAAAAATATTGTTTATGATGCATGAGATTGGTTTTTTTGACTCAGCGTGTTTTTTGATCAATTGGGAAACATATTATTTCCCAACATTCTCAAGTTGTGATGAGTAGTCACTCAGGTTTGTTCTCATGGGTCGTCACTCAAACCGTCGTCAAAGATGTCAAAATTGAGTGAACCGTCACCAATTTCAGTGACGGTTTTGTTAGTGAGGTTGCTAATAGTTTGCATTTCTTTGTCAGCTTTCTTTGTGGTGGTGAAAATGACAGAGGAACCCTTTGCAACAAGATACTTTGCTAGTCTAAGAATAGGGTTTATTTGACCTAGTGTTGGATAAGATACAAAGAGGATTTGAATGGGAGCTTTAGACTGCATTTTTGTTTTTTCTCTTGAAATTGCACTACAAAGTTCAATAATGGTAGTAGGAGAATATGTTTCCATATATAGATAGTGGAATGAAGCATAATGCAACAACTTTTTAATTTGAATGTATGAGTGTTTGAGTGGGGGTTAAAATATGTTTGTGTCTTCTCAATTAATCTGAGTTTTATGGATATGCTCTTCACATCAAAACAAAAAACTCATTAGAATAAATTATACTCTAATTTTAAAAATAAAAAAGACAACTAGTCATCATTGTATATGTATTTTAATTTTTTTACTACCCCTAGAAATTTCTTGGACGGATGCACCTACCAACTGGATTACTATCAATGACTTTTAATGCAATTCAAATGTAAATGGTTTTTCAATCAAACTTTTGAAATTTGTATTCTCATGTTATCTGCAACCATATTTTTATACGGTGTTGCCTTGAGCTTTGTTTGCGAATTTGAAGTTTAGTGGAAAAGAAGGATTCCAAAAACAAATTTTAAGAAAGATATAGAAAAATATTTGATATTTTTTGAAAAATTAATTTTGTATAGAATGATAAAAGAGTATTTAATCATTACTATATTATTAATATTTAAAATACTATAACAATATAAAAGATATTTGATAAATTTTGGGAATTTCTTAAGTCACTCCATAATGGTCAATTATACCCTATGCATTTCCCATAATGCCCCTCTGAAATTGAAGTATATTTTTGGTGCGCATCATATTTTGAAGCCAAGAAGTTGTCGAAGATGGCTCAAGCGGATAAAGATGGTTGATCAAGTTATCTTTCTTAATTAAGCTAAAGAAGTTTGTTTAAAGTCAACATTGTAGTTAACTCTATCAAGTGAAGACTTAGGATTTATGATCACTAATGTTTTAAACTTTCAACATCCAAGATGATGGTAACTGATCTGAACAAGTGATCATAATCGGAGACGTCCGGAATTGTTGATGAAGATAGCTCCAATAGTCATTTGACAAATATTGGTGATCTCATTTTGTTTTTATTTATGATTTCACTATTTTTTTTCCATTTTTTGGTTTATTTCACCTTTTATTTTATTGTTAAAAATATTTTCTGACTTTAAAAAATTTCTTAAAATTTTTGTCAACACTTGTTGACCTTTGGGTAATTTTCTTGGAATTTTATTTTAATGAAAAAAAAACTATTTATGCATTTCGTCAATAAAGTCTAATTAAATAATCTAATTTCAAAATTACTTTTAATCCTTTTATTTAATTTAATTTTCATTTTTATTTTGCTGATTTTTGAATTATTTTGGAGTCACAAATTTCCTCAACATCAATGGAATTTGGGTGTTGATAGGTCTCTTGACCAAATCCACCAAGAAAGTTGATTGATTTTGACGAGGTTAGACCGAATAAATTCATCTAATACAAAATAAACTTGGAAACTATTTCTTCTTATCCATCTTATTTTTCTTTTGTCCAGACTCGGAAAAAGTGATCAATTGGTGGCATGAACTTTAATGTTCTAACATAAGCCCCAAAAGATGACTTGAGCTTTGATCTTGGTTCAACACCTGTGGCGCTTGTCGTGTGGTCGCGTTGATTTACAATCAAGCTTTTGGCAAGTTTTCACTAACCTTGTCCATTTGAAATTCTCAATCATCTTTGATCAACCGATGTGATAATTCCAAAACTGGTGATATAGACAAAAAAAACAATTGAAACTTGTCGTGTGGTCGCGTTGATTTTATCAAGCTTCTGGCAAGTCTTAATGCGTAAGTTTCAAGATGGTCACCTTGCTGACGACTAACAATTAACAATTCGATGATATACTTGACAAGTTTCAAGATGGTCATCTTGCTAACCTTTATTAATTGTTCTTTATTTTTCTCTCTTTACTTTCCGCATTTACTTTTATGCTCTTTATTTTTATGCACTTTATTTTTAGCATTTACATTTCATGCCATTTTTGCTTTGCTCACTTGAGCATTTATTTTCTATGTCATTTTTTCTTTGCTCACTTGAGCATTTTATTTTCTTCTCATTTTGAATTTGCTCACTTGAGCTTTATTTTCCAAACATAAAAACTCTTAATTAGACTTGGTTATCATCCTTGTGCTTGGAGCTTAATCTTTGGACTTAGGATTAGGACCTCTACCTCAGCTTGGAGATTTTTGTGCCCTTGGTGTTATTCTGGTTTGTCTGGTTATTATCTTTGTATGCAGGTTATTCCGTTATACTCGATTAAGAGTGGATTTCCTCCAAATACAGTCGTTACTCTGCCCATTTTTCTTGAGATAAGAGAGTTCATCTGAGGCATTGATTTATCTGAAGCTTGGTTTTTTTGTCTGGTTATTTGTTGTTTATGTGGTAATTCAAAGGACGGGATGTGGTATTGCCTCTTGATGTCACGTACTAGTTTTCTCACCCGGTTATATCTTTCTTTACCCTTAACTTTTACTTTATGCACTTAGGCTATCCTTTTCATCTCCTCCCCATTCTTTAATTTCCAAAATCTTCCCTCTTTTTCAAAGGATTCTTGTTTCAAAACTCGAACCGCTTCCATAAAAAACTTGGACTTAGATCCATGAATTTTCAGACTTCTTTTCTTAATAAACTTTCAATTCATCTAATAATACTTTGACCTTTTTTTTTCATAAGACTAAAAAACACCTAACCTCATTTAAACCTTTTTGAGCTCTTTGTAGCTTTTCTAAACTAACTTTTTCTTAAAATCAACCAACACACAATTTTGGTTTTTTTTAGCCGAATTACTTGGTTTTGATTTCAACATTGCACATTGTTGGTATGTAGGCCTAGAACTCATTGGAAGTTCTGTCAAACCAAAAATTATAAAAAAAAATTCTTTTCTCCCCCAACCATCTATTTTGTACATATACTCTCTTTAGCACAAATATACAAATTTTCAAAAAGGTTTATACGGAGTACCGTAGATGCTTTGGATGCCTAACACCTTCCCTTTGCATAACTAACTCCTGGTCCCAGATCTCTGGTCTTTTTTTAGGATTTTATTCGCTCATTTTCCTAGTATTTTGGATAAAATAAAAGAGCGGTGGTGAATCTTTTGTTATTTTTTTGAGTTAAGTCAATTCAATGGCTTATACTCGCAGTTTTTGCCACTACAAACTGCTTTAGTAAAATCGTTGCGGGAGCGTAATCCTTGTTTGAGCAAGTATATCTTCATCTCATCAATCGTGGACATCTGGACGGCCTCTTTGTTGAACCTCTCGATGTATGTTCGAAGAGGTTCTTCTTCTCCTTATATAATCGCTTCTAGCGAGGCCTCTGTCTTCAAATGACGGCGAGAGGCAGTGAAGTGTCTCAAAAATATCTTCCCCAATTGCTTCCATGAGGTGATGGACTCGTTGGGGAGACTTTTATACCAGGACATTTCCCTTTTCCTCAAGTTTGTTGGGAACAATTTACACTTGATGGCGCCCCTAACGGCTCGGTGGTCGAGTGCTCGTCGGGATCGATTGTGCCAGCATACTGACGCAACTCGATTTTCAAAAATCATTTAAATGAATTTTCAAAAACAATGAAATCGCCACCTAATTTTATTCGTTCTAAAAAGAACGGGAAAATATAGATAAAACCCACGAAATCGGATAAGACGGTCTACGAGATTAAAGAGATATAGGTTCGGGAGTTGGTTATGCAAAGGGAAGGTATTAGCACCCCTCACATCCATCGTACTCGATGGTACCCATTTAGTTCAAAATGTGGTTGTGTGTTAGTGTAAAAATTTTACGATCTTTTAAGTTTAAAAATGAGAAAGAAAGGGAGATGAAATATTTTTATTATTTTGAGTTTGACACGGTTTCAGAACCGTGTGCCTACGTACTCCCTCGTGCAATGGGAAAGTCAAAACTCCGTAGTTCTTCTAAAAAATGATTGTTTGTTGATTGATTTTAAATGAAAAGACAAGTCGTCATTTTTAAAGGAGAGGACTCATCTAACGTCCACAAGGTGTGATAAAGAATAAAGGACTACGCACCAACATGAGGGAGGGTTTGAGAACACCTCTAGTACTCAAGTGGAGAAGTCGAAAACCTTGGGAATAGAGGAAGAAGCATCTCATTTATAAATGAATCATGTCTAATCTTGAAAAGGGTTTTAAAGGTAAAAGGTGCTTGGAGCGCACAAAAGATATTGAATGTGTTGGAATTGATTTTAAATTGTGGATGACAAGTACCAAAACGTTGGGATATCCTCTAACGATTCAATACTCGAGATTGGTGATTGAGGTCAACCGATCATCTCTCATCCAAAATCTTTATTATGAAAAGAGTGAGGTGAAACAAAGTTCACTTTTATTAAGTGTATGGAATAAAGTATTTAAGTCATTGGGTTACCCTCTAATGGCCCAAATACTTTACATTTTAATTAAATCGTCGGGCTATCCTCTAACGATTTACTTAAATACCATAGCACCATGTTTTTTTGTTTTGTAGAAAAATTGATTTTTGAAAAATAACTCGACGTTGGATCGAGGTTTGAGAAGAAGACTCGACGTTGGGTCGATTTTTATTGAAAGTGTTTTAAATGCTTGGTGAATGGAGAAAGAATAGGATCGAGATAATTGTAAATCACAAGTAAAATCGACAAAGCCCATACAAGGTGGCCAACCTAAGTATAAAATAATTAAATTACATGTACTAGCAAAGTGGGCTAGTCTACTAAGACGGCCAATTGGGATAATTGATCGAAATAGGCTCACTGTAAGAAGGCCCAGGATCAAGCGTACATGTGTGCATGTGTGGTCACCGCGACGCTTCTTAGCTTTGTCGACTTACAGGTTTAAAATGATTCACAGTTATTAGTTTAAAAAATGATTTTTTTGGTTTTTGTGTAAGTGACAGTTAAATTAAAATAAAATAAATGTGCACTAGATAATTATTACAATAATTGTTTTTGGGAGAGGGATACATGAATTATAAATGGGGATTAAACTGTAAAATAAAATAGAAAGCGGTAAATTAATTACAACACAACAAGGGGATTGGGATACAATTTTTCGAATGGGGATAAATTGAAATTAAAAAGAAATCAGTAAATTGATTATGTTAAAAGCATACAAACAGAAATTAAATGCAGAGAAATTTAAATATTAACTATTGTATCATATTAGATTAATTAACTTTAGAATAAATTTATGAAATTAATTCTAAGACATGCAACTACTATATTACAGGATAATTCGAATTTATTTACCGATGAATAGATAAAGCATAAAAATAATATGTATATAGTATATATGATACTAAAATATAAGAAATAAATATAATATGTATATTTACAATAATAAATATAAGAAATAAAAAACATGTATAATTATATTTACAGTATTAAATATAAAAAAATAAAAATGCTAAGTATATTGTATGTACATTTTTAAATATTAAATAAAAAAAAATACTAATATGAATATAAAAATGCTAATGATAAAAATCTAGATATGCTAAAAGAAATTGAATGTTCCGATCAATCCTCGGATGTCTATACAAATAGCAAACATGTTAGTAGTATGGGTGAGAAATAAAAATAAATGAAATGTAATTGCAACAATCAGAACATGTGTTAGTAATTACAAGATTCGCAATTAAAATCATTATACATGCGTAAGTAAGAACATGAACCAAATTGGCAATTGAAATCAACTCGTGAACTAACAAAACAAATGATAAATGTGAGTTGCAACCACGAATCCATGAATTTTTGAACCTTAAAACAAAATCAAACACATCACAATTCAATCCAATTACTAACCAAACACAAAAAGGAATTAAACCCATGTATCATTTAATTATAAGATATGCATTTAAAAAAAAACTCCAAAAAAACAAAAGAAATACTAAATATTGAAATCATTATACAAGATAATTATAGATTCAATGACTTAGTTCTATCCAAAATAAAAACTTTATTTATATAAACAAAGGAACACAGTATGTACAGAAAGCTTAGTACAAAAACAAACCAAACAGAAAAGTATATGCAGTTTATTATTACTATTAGATTATTATTAAATATGATAACATATTATTTTTTTTTTTAAAATTTAAACAACCATGTTACCAATCTAAATTTCCTAATTGTTATTACCTTTTACATCCTTCAATAAAATTGCATAATATCGAAAAATACAATTACAGCGAGTGCTCAGCATCCATTTGAAACAAACTTATTTGAAACTCATTAAAACAAAAAAATGTACACCCATTATTTAACATGTAGACAAATAATTTTCATACTATCAGAACAAATTCGGTAAACAAACATTAAATTCTCATATTATTTTGCTCACATATTGAATGAACAAGCACATTAGATATTCACATCTCAAACAAACAACCATGTATAATCATATGAGCAAACACTAAGATGAAGAGATAGAAATACTACCTACTTTGGTGTGTTGCTTTTCCGTTTGAGACCGTGACAGAGGTGAGAGGGTTGGCCGAAATGGTTGTTGAGATGGACAAGGAAGTTTTGGAATGGAGATAATGGAGGTAACAGGGAGGTATGAAGTGAGGGTGTTGATGAGAGTAGCTGAAGGAGGAAGGAGTTATGAAGAGAAAAGTATTTTTCTTAAATCTCCCCCTGTCAACAGTAAATACATAGATATATATACACAATAATTAGGTTTAGACAATATTTTGATAATGCCAAAAATGCCCCTCATGGTTAAATGGGCCACAAAAATGGGTTATTTACAAAATAATAAGCCCAAAACTATTTTTGTTTAATTTTTAGAGATAAAAATTATACACCTAAAATTGTTAAAAATGATAAAAGTTCGGACAATAATTTATCCGAAAAAATAAAATGAGCATATTAAAATAAACTACGGATCTTATAAATTAAAGAAAAATTATTGAAATGGTTAAAATCGAAATAAAATGACAATAAAGAATATCCGATTTTAAAACATTTACAGTTAAGAACGAGTCTTCAAACTGTATCGAAAAATTACGGAGAGCACATTTTTATGATCTACGCGACACGTAGATTCATAAAGCAGTGAGTAAAAAAATGAAAACTTGAAATATTTTCCCCGCTAATTCTCGCACAGTGTCGAATCGCTTTTAACAGTCTGTTTATAAAATCGAAATATTGATATCATCGACATATAAATAATTTAAAACGAATGCAATAAACAGGCAGAGAGGTAAAAATGCATGAAGTAAGATAACAGGTATTTCACAATTAAAAATGACGCAAATATCGATTTAGACTGACTTTTGATCAGTTTAAATACGACGAAATGATGCATATGCAATGACTAAATGACTGGTTTTTTTTTAAAAATATAAATACAATGCAAGTAAAAAAATAGCAGGGTAAAATTTGGGGTGCAACACATACTTCCTGAACTTCGGGTGTTTCTCCAACCCGGAAGGGATGGGAATTTCCATGATCGCTCGACAAAGAGGACCATGATGCTTATCTTTGTCGCTTCGAACTGGAGAGAGGGAGAGAGAACGATTGTTCTTGATGCGATAGGGTGGAGAATGGTTCTGGTGTTGCCTGGGATTTGGAGATGGTGACCGGTCACGGGGGCGACGTGGCTCGTTTTTGTTTTTCTTTTGAGAAGGGGAAACCCTATTCTTCCGAGGAGAAGTATGCTCCATTTTCTTTGGAAAAAATCTACTAGGATGTTCATGGGTTTGATTCCGACCAGGTTTTCGTGGTGAGGGGCTACGGGAACCGAACATCCTTGGTTTTTGAGATAGAAATTAAGAGTTGTTCTTTTCGAGGGCCTCTATGCGTTGATCCTTCCGGAGGATAAGATCGTTGGTGCAATTGAGGGCAGACAAGATTGCTGCCAAGACTGGATCGTTGTTGACCGGTAATGGTACCGAACGAGGAAAGGCGATGATGTCGTCTGCCTGGTTCTTGGATTTTTTATTATCCAAGGGAGAATCTTGGTCGCTAGCTTCGTCGGAATCGGGGGAGGCGGTCCTGTCATCCCTGTTATGCACGAAATCCTCGAGATGAGGAAATGTGTCATTCCTGTCTGTCTTGCGGACAGGCGAGGGGATTATCTTGCCCAAAGCGAACAGGTCGTTGCTTTCAGCCATCTTCTTGGAGGTGTTGAGGTATCTTTAGTCTTCTGGATTATTAATGAGGAATGAAGACGGGGAAGATAGTTCCCCATAAATGGCGCCATTGATCTGAACAAGTGATCAGAATCGGAGACAGCCGGAACGGTTGATGATCTGTCGAGCAAGTTGATGTAAAGGAGGGGGTTGTGTACCTGCCAGGCACTCCGATGCTAAAGTAAGAAAATGTTCAAAGGAGAAGATAGTGAATATTAGGATTTTGAGTGTAAGAAAGTGATATCTTGCCCTCAAAGGTATGAGGGTTTATATAATGATATTGGTTGCTATATTTGGGCCTAGATATACGGATCCGCGAATATAGTCGTTCGAGTTGACTAGGTCAAGACCGAGCAACAATGCTCGTAACTAGCTGTTATGCCGAGCATGGGCGACATAACGGGCATAACCTTCGATGAGGAGAGTTGGTATTATCTGCTCGACATTTGTCGAGCAGACGGGTTCTGGCCATGTGCAGAACGGACAGAGGATGCCCTTTGGAGGCCTTTTCGGTGTGTTCGACTCGCTACTAGACTCGAAGAGATGGATTACTCGACAACCATTCGGCCAGTCCAGAATAGTAACTAACATAGAGATATATCAAACTTCACCAAGAATAATCAAGAATCTTTGGTGATACTAAAGTCAAATATAATAGTGTTAAGACTTGAAGCTTCAAATAGTGAAATAGATAAAGAGTGAAAATTGGCTTGATCATATCTATTTGAATGATCAGTGTCATGTAAAGACACAATGAAATTTTAGGAAGTATTATTGCTAAATCATACACACACTCACAAAAATGAGAAACCTCTTATTTTTTAGTTAAAATCACCAAAAAAATGTTTTTGAGACCTAGCCATATGATTAGAGGATTGTCAACTTGATTAGAAAAACCTTTTACAAACTGTTTAATCAATTAGATTATATACCTAGTCGATTAGATGATGCCTAATCGAGTATATAATTTATTATAACAACCTTTAATTACTGGTAACAACTATCTAAGTAAACATTTTATTATGGGCCACAATAATCGATTATTTACACTACCTAATCGATTAAGACATTAATTTGACTCATGGATTGTTTTCGAATTTACATAATTTCTTGGCCTATGAATAGAGAGATTATCTATCATTTTTAATCATCCAGAAAATAAGAAAGAACCTCGCTTTTCATTTATCTCGTAATTTCTCTAAATCGTTCTTAATTTTCTCACTTATTTTAGCTATAATACTTTGAGAGTGTTATGTAGTTTCAATGAGGATATTGTTTTGGGTTAGGGTATAACTAGAAATTAACCAATATTATATTTTACTCTTGAGTAAATAATTCTTCCCTGCGAAGTGATTATTTTGGTTGAGAGCTAAACCATTGAAAAAAATCTTATTTGTATTTTGGGGGATTAGTCTTGGTCTCAGTTTGGTTCGAAAGCCCCGTCATTGACAAATCTATCTTTTGGTTCATGAAGACCGGCCAGTAAAAATCTCCAAAACAACTCTTGATCTCAACTCGATTAAAAGGTGTATCAGTTGGAGATCATCCCAGTGTAAAATTTCACTTGGTTTATGAGTTTTCTTAGTATAGAAACTCAACAGGTTCGAGATTATCCCGCTATAAATATTAGTTTGACTCGTGGTCAATCACTATAAAATCCTAGTTATGTCTGGATGATTGCCAAATCAAAAATCATGTTTGGTTCGAGATAAGTTAGTTTAAAAATCTTCGTTTGGTGTGAAGACTAAATGCTTCCAAACGTGTTCGTTGTTTGGTGTGATGACTATCCACTTCAACACTTCACTATGCCCACGTTTTTTTAGGCCTTTAACAACGCTTAAAAGCACTGCTAAAACCACCGTTGCTAAAGGTATAGACAGCGCTTAGGTTACTGTAGAAGCGCTGCTATAAGTACCCTCTTTAGCGCGCTTACACTTTAGACAACGCTTTTGAAAGAATTTAATGTGGAGCTTTAGACAGCGCTTGGTAAAAGCGCTGCTATAGATACCCTTTAGGCAGCGCTTTTTCCTGAAAAACGCTGCTATAGATACCCTCTTTAGCAGTGTTTTACTTTATACAGCGCTTTTTATTTACCCTTTAGCAGCGCTTTTCTATTGCCCCATATAGCAGCACTTTTTCAACCACTTTAGACAGCGCTTCTCATTAAAAGCGTTGTATATTCCCCCCTTTAGCAGCGCTTTCCCTATTTATTTTTTTAATATTTTTTTTTCATTTAAAATAAAATGCTGCCTATCAGATTTAATTTCACCATTTTTGCACCAGAATTTGTAGCTTCAATATAACATTTTAAACAACAATAACATCAATATACAACAATGAAACAATATTATAACAACATCAATATACGTCAATATACATCTTCAATCCTTTTTTGCACAATATATACAACAATGAAACAACAACAACATTAATATATACAACAATGAAACAAAATTAACAATGAATTACAAAATAACTCTATCTTCTACATCGATATTCTGCACCTATATAACCTGAAACAAAATCAAAAAATTGAAATTCATACAAGTTACCAAATAACAACAACAAAAACAATAATATTGTAACACAACTATAACGACATATATTATATTCTCAAAACTCAAAGTTATACCTTATAATAAAATTCTCAACTCCATAACAAATTGGCACCAATCCTCCATAAGTTCATCCAATTGATCTTTTGAGTAATAAGCACACTTGAATTCATCAAAGTACTACATAATAATATAACATAGTATGATTTACTTAAAACACTAAGTCATTTTATGAGAAATATTAAAATAATTCCTAAGTTAGAAATTCATACCGTGGATGGAATCTCTAATCGGTCTAAAAGAAGAGTTTCTTTCATAAACCTCAACATAAAATAACCGCAATCTACACAATTGCGTTGACGAGGTCACTACACATGAAAAGAAAATACAGATATACATCAAGATATACACTTTAACTTGTTTTTATCAAGTATCATCGCTATATAATCAAAATTGTGAAAATATATACCTCCACTTTGATCCAAGAAATATTGTTGACTTTACTCCTTGGTACTTGAATATCTCTTTGTGCTCGAAAACTTTGTAGAATGCTATAATAAAATAATAACGAATATTTAGAACTATCGCACATAAATAATTAAATATACACAGGAATATTTTAGAACAATCTCATTTACGTGTCAATTGTCTTCTTCATATCTGGGTATGTTGTCCAATCATTGCCCAATGAATCCAGATAATATACAATTTCTCTCACAGGATTAATTGCAACCAATAACCAGTGTTCACTGTAATATTAAACAACGGTTAGATGGAAACTTACTACACAACGTTAAAAAACGAAAAATATATAATAGAGGAAATTTAGAATGAAAATCTTACTTGTGGCCAGTATTATATGGTAAAAAGAACAATTTTTCTGTATCTTTGCTGGCCATAAATAAACGGAGTACAAACGCTATTACTTCATCGGGTTTTGAGATGATTGACCCTGCGTGGACAAAGTTGGGATTTACGAAAGCGAATCTGGATTCCAATCCACGCGGCCGAATCAACTTGTCATACAAAAACCTTAAATAAAAACATCATTAACATTAATTATTCATTGAAATGAGTAAATAAATTCTTCAATTAATTAAACAAAGTTGATTGGAGTATACCTGATGTATGTATTGATAACAGCGACGCCTAATCTCAAGTGACCAAAACCTTGTTCCAAATCCTCCTTACCAATTGCTGTCATGCCTTAAGAACCATAAATCCCTTCATCCAGGGGTATAAGACCAGTGCCACCTTGCGAAATAGTTGTGAAGCTTATATATGTCTGAAGGCACGACCTTTTCCAAAATTTGATCACCTGTCAATCCAGGTGGAGCTCTACATTGTTCGGTATCTCCATTGAACGCTTTTCTCCATCCACTATATTGATGTTTAGAATTTAAGAATCTATGATGACCGAGAAAGACATTCTTCTGACAAAGTTTCAATCGCGTCGTATCGCTTCCATCTTCATAGACAGGACACACTTTTCACCTTTAATGATATACCCGGATAGATTTCCATATGTTGAAAAATCGTTAATTATTCCAAACAACATCGCCCTCAAATTGAAACTTTCTTTCCTATATCCATCATAAACCTCCACACCGTTCTTCCACAAAATCTTCAAATCTTCTATTAAAGGTTTCAAGTATATATCTATGTCATTCCCTGGTTGTTTAGGCCCAGAAATTAACATAGATAACATCATGTACTTGCGCTTCATACATAGCCATAAAGGTAGGTTATAAATCATAAGAATCACAAGCCATGTGGAATGTGAGATACTTTGAAGACCATGTGGGTTCATTCCATCCGTAGATAATGTCAAGCGAAGGTTTCTTGTTTCTCCTCCAAAATCAGGATAATCATTATCAATTTCCTTCCACTGTGGTGCATTTGCCGGATGTCGAAACTTTCCATCGATAATTCTTTCATTTGCATGCTAAGTCAAGTGTCTAGCATCAGTTTCACTATGAAACATCCGTCTAAATCTCGGAATAATAGGAAAATACCATAAGACTTTCGTTGGAGATAATTTTTCTTATATTGAGATAAACTTCACTTAGGGCACTCATTCAACGATGCATATTCATTTCGAAACAAAATGCAATCATTTAGACATGCATGTATATTATCATAGCTCATGCCAATAAAGCACAACATTTTTTTGGCCTCGTAGGTTCGATTAGGAAGAACATTATCCTCATGAAGCATATCTCTCAAAAGGGCTAATAACTCTGTGAAACTTTTATCCGACCATCCATTGCGCGCCTTTAGGTTGTATAATTTTAATACCACAAACAATCTTGTGAATTTGGGGCAATCTTTATACAACGGTTTCTCCGTATCGCTTACTAACCTCTCAAACATTTTGGGACAATCCTGAAGATCTTCTTCAAGTGCTTCTGCAATCTCTTCGACTCGATCACAATCATATGTATCCGTGGCATTGTCGTATGAAGCATGGGTCACATTACTTTTCACCCCCGGTTCAACATTCTCGCTGCTTTTCTCACAATGAAATATCCAACAAGTATAACTTTGATCAATTCCATGCATCAGTAAATGCGATTTCAATCCATCTGCGTCAACCCGACCCACATAACAACAACCCACACAAGGACATTTCATTCTATTCGGGTCTTCAGCGTGTTCAACAGCAAACTTAACAAACTCTAATACCCCATTCTCATACTCTTTTGACAATCGATCGACACACATCCATTTTTTATCCATGGTTTTACTACTAATTAAGTAAGCTAAACAAAAAATAATAATTAGGGCACAACGGTATAATGAGTTTCAGTCAAAATGCAAAGTATACACGGAATGGATCCGGAGCAAGCAAACACAAATACAATAGTACACATTAGGCTAGGCAAGTTCTTAATATTTTTTAAGAAGTACATTTTTAAATTAATTAAAATGAAGTTTTGGGACTAAATTCAATAATATTTTAGCAGAAGCCCATTATCCATGTTCACCTTTGTAAACATGAAAGTGCTATATAAACACTTTCCCTTATTCTTCTACTTTAGGTTTCAAATTTTACATAGCATTTGTATATGCCTACAACCCATAGATTACACTTATCCTCTTCACACACTACTTACACCACTCCTTCAGAACTTATATTTAGTGATTCGTGGGGTACTTTCCCTTATAGCATTTGTATATGCCTACAAGTCCAAGTTTACTTGGATCTATTTTGTTAAAACCAATGATGAAGCTCTTAAATTTTGAATTTCACACAACAATCTAATATAATTTGATTCAAGCTACTCCAACCACTTGAAAAAAGGCCCATGAAAAATAACCAATAAAAGTAACAACACATAAATAAACAATTAAAATAAGAAAGATTCACCTCCTCTTTGAATTTGCGTCTAATTGGGGTGGCGCAATGCTCTATATTTTAGTCCCTCCTCTTTAAATATTACAAAAGGTCTCTAATTGTATGAAGTTAGCTATTTGTTCCTCAGATCAAGAAAGTATACAAAATGCAAATCAAGCACAAAACATTGGAAAAACAAAGAGTTAAAATGCATCATTTATATTATTTGGTGGAACTTGTTCACTCTTAAAATAAACTACTTGAAGGATGTTCTTACCAATTGTGTTTCACCAAGTTTTTATTTTCTCTTTCTTTTCTACTTGGGCTCTTCACAAACAAAAGAAACCTCCTAGAAAAATGTGAAACAGCACAAAAACACAACAAAATAAGAATCATATGGGCTTATTTTACATAATATGTTTCCATATGTATTTAGTTGCTGTACAAATATGATGCTAGCTGTGTGTAATGTAACATATATACCTTTCAAGAGAAAGTTCAATATTTTATAGAAGTTAAAAGCCAAGACCAGTATGAGAGGATGAGTGGCAATGGAAGTTTCCTACAAAAGTATCTATGTTAGAAGTATAATCAACTGGCATATATGTTTCCTACAAAGAATCGACATTCAAGAAAAAGAAAAAATGGTCATTGTAAGAATAGAAAACCAGAACAACATCCCCATATTGACTATGAACACACTTTTCCATATACAAACCAGTAAAATGCAAGGTTAAAGGAAAGAGGTAAAAGTAAAATGCACCTTGATATCGTGAGTAGACTGGTTCTTTATTATCAAAGCTGAGCAAGGATCAACAAGCAGAAAGCTGGAGCAAGGAACTAATGAAATAAAGAATCTGTCAAAAGCATAAAAGTAGGGTTTCTGTTAATCTGTGAGCGAGAGAGAGGAAGACACGGTGCTGTAGATGTCATCGTCGTCGTGGTTACGCCGTGAGAGGGGTTCGGTTGGAGAAGAAGAACAATAATAGACGGTTTCGGTTAATCTGTGAGCGAGAGAGGAAGATAGGGTGTTGTAGATGTCGTCGCCGTCGTGGTTATACCGTGAGAAGGGTTCGGTTGGAGAAGAAGAACAATAATAGAGGGTTTCAGTTAATCTGTGAGCGAGAGAGAGGAAGACAGGGTGTTGTAGCGGTTTGTGGAAGCGGTGGTGGTTAGGGCGAATCAGTTTGTGGAAGCTGTGGTGGTTAATCGGTTTGTGGAAGTGATTTCTATTAGAGAAGAAGAACAGGAAGAACGAGTGAGAAGAACGAGCTGAACGAGCGAGGTTTTTTATTAATTTAGGGATTTTGAAAATTTTCAATCACCTAAGGCGGCGCTTTCTAAAAGCGCTGGCATATGTATTACCTTTAGCAGCGCTTTTAGAATAATGCATTTAGCAACGCTTCTGGAAAGCGTTGTCAAACGTATAACCTTTAGCAGCGCTTTCTAGAATAATGCCTTTAGCAGCGCTTTTAGTAAGTGTTGTCTAAAGTAAGCCTTTAGTAGCGCTTATTCTAAATTTTTAATTTTTAATTTTTCTGAAAACCTATAACAGCGCTTAGGGAAAAAAAGCGCTGCCTATGAGTACGGCCTATAGCAGCGCTTATATGAAGGGCTGTCTAAAGTATACCTATAGCAATGCTTCTGTTTAAATTTTTAATTTTTAATTTTTCTGAAAACCTATAGCAGCACTCTGGGCATAAGTGCTGTCTATGTGGCGTTGTCTAAAGTCAATTTTGGCATAGTGCTTGTTAGTTGTTTGCTTAGAAGTAAGCTTGAAACTTCATTTCCTTATATAAGGGTGATTCACATGGATAACCTTCTAAGAACTCTCAAGCGCAATGAATACTCTCAAGAATAATTTTTAGGGAGAGGAGTGTGTCATTTCTTTAGAACGAACATCTATAATTCTCTAGTGTTATCTCTCTATTTCTTTATCTCTTTTTATTTTCAACTTACTCAAGCATTTTAATAAAATGATTTCAAACTCTGATTTCGAAAATATTTTTTTTACATCAATACTTTTTAAACCTTCACAATCACTTTCCTCTTGTGTTTGGAGTCACATGTTCAATACCTACAAACTCGAAGAGCTAAATGGACGACGCATCCCAAGATCATAGAACTCAGTTAATCTGATATATTATTATTGCAGTCATTGTTTCTATTATTTGTATTGAATAAGGCAAAAGGCCCTTTGCCATAGAATGTATGAATCCTCTTAAGATTCGATTGTTATTTATTCATATAAAATAGACCAGTTGTTAATTCAATATAAATGTTGGACTTCCACTTAAAGATCTTACTGTCCTCATATGCAATATAAATGCTTGACTTCTATTTGAAGATTATTATCATCTTTAGAGGCAATATGAATGTTGGACTTCCACTAAAAGATTTTTCCTTCCTCAGAGGTAATGTAAATGTTGGACTTCGATGGAAAGATCCTTGCGGCCTTGATAGACAATATTTATGTTGAAATTCCAATCAAAGATTCTTGTCGCCCTCAAAGGCGATGTCAATACTAAATTTTGTTGAAATATCCTTCTTGCTCAAGGAACATTACGAGAACATGACTCAACGTTTAAAGTTTTATCTAAGAGATTTAGTATAAGAGTCTCGACTGAGGGACACAACTTAATAGCCTTTCTTGAAGGACTCAATTTAAAAGTCTCGTATGAGAAACTAAATTTAAAAATTACGTACGAGGAATTCAATTTAATATCTGCATGAAATTGATTTTATTAGTTTAAGGGGACTACTTCCTTACCCACCTAAAAAATAGGATAACTTTACCCAATTAATTTGACTTAAATAAATAGGTACAGATGGCTTATCATTAAAAATATAAAAAAAATAAAATCATTCCAACAATACTTTTAATAATTATAAATTCACCACAATCATTAAATATGTGTCAGTTCTCATACAATTTAATTGACCCAATTATTAAAACTAAATGGTTATCATTGGCATAACTTACGATTAACAATAAAAATCAGTATATTTTTCATATTTTAATTTTTTTAAATATAATTATTATTTTTTATAAATATTAATATAAATTAGTAAAGAAAAAACTATATATTTAGTATAATTGTGTTTGAAAGCTACATGTAATTTTGAAAAAAACACGGTGAAAAGCCACGACATATAAAAACTATACTTTGTGGTTTCTATTATTCACGGTAGATGAGTTATGATTTTTAATTCAGCTCGTGTATTAATGAGGACGCGGACATCAATTTTTAGTCTAGAGCATTAACGATCTTTCTCGCGGGTCCGTCCCACTCTAGCCGAATATAAACAACTTTTATTATGTTGATCTAATGTCCAAAATATACATAAATAAAAATTTACTGGAGAAAAAAATACGATAACATAGATCAAACACATAATTTTACATAAAATATGCTCACACTCAAACTACTAGACACTAGCGAAGAGCACAATGAATACAATTTTAACATAATATTTATTTTTATCCATACTAAAATAATTATAATTAATTATAAATAGACTGATAATTTATTTTCATATAATTTAGTAGTTATAACAATCATATAATATTGATAATCATGGTGATCTTTTTTTTTTATAAATTATTGTTAATTTATTATTTTATTTGAGAAAAACATGAGATTAAAATTATTTATTCTTTTATTATTAGATCAATACAATATTTACTTAGTGTTAAAATTTTAACTTTACAACTTCAAATGACGTTGTTCAAATTTCATCCACAATAATTGTAAAATAGTCTCTAATTTTACTAATATTAATACTATTTTTCTCTTTTCTTGTATATGTTTTAGAAACAATTCGAATTTTTGATTGACATTCAAATTAAATTGATTAAATATGTGAATAAATATGAGTATCAAAATGACTTATGATTTTTAATTAATTAAAAAATTGGATCAATTGAAATTTCAATTTACACTATTAAAAAAATGACATTTGAGAGATGGTCTTTATATCAGGTATATAAATATCTGATGTAAAAACCATTTGTCAAAAGATTTTACATCACACTTTTATTCTCAATGATTTAATAAATATTTGATTTTGAGAAAAATATAACAAGATGATAGTTTGGTAAATAAAAAGAAAAATATTTTAAATCGGACCTAGATTTCCCCCGATATAAAAAGTCCAATGATAAAAAAATTAAAAATACGGTGGCATTTTTGTAAATAAATTGAACTTATAATTAAGTCATTCATTTGTAGATAAGGAAACAACATAACTCTAATAATTATGGTACTAAGTGATGAAAAATATGTTGGATATTGTCTATGACAATATAACCGAGAATTGGATGCAGGTAATAAAAATAACTTTACTTTGTCATTTACTTTGCGTTTTGCAACTTGATGTGAATTTTTAAAGAATAATTATATATTGTTATTTACGTATTGTAGGTATTTGATGACCCAACAGAATTAACACAAGATGATTTGTATGATTTGCGACTCCGTTGGACAAAATGTTTCTTTGAGTTATATAAAAATTAAGTTTTATCTGGTGACTTATATAGAATTTATGTGTGTGTGTGTGTGATTTGAGTTTTCGTAATTCAAGCGTGAGAAATGATTTATAAATGGTTGAATATTTTTGTGTGTTTTGTTATTGTAGGCCACTGTGTAAACTTCCTTATAATTTTGTAATGCAATTATTCATTTTGTAAATCAATTGTTTATTTTGAAGAACACATATGTGCATCAAAGATTTAGTGGAATGAAATTAGTTTGGTTAGAAAAATATGAAAATAGTGACCTAAATTTGGTCTATGTCATGTTGGAAAGTACTATGATATATAGCAACCTAAATATGGTCTTTGTGATGTTGGAAAAATATGTAAAAAATAGGGCACAAAAAAAAAAAGGGATTCCTCTGAAAAATAGACAAATATATACGAAAAATTACAAACATTTTACACCGGACCATTCTTGCCACCAATGTAAAATACTATCTTTTAAATCGAACATTTTGATCCCACCGATGTAAAATCTTATCGTTTATATCGGGCCATTATTGCCACCGATGTAAAATCTCATCAATTTTTTTTCTATAAAAATTTGTAAACATTCTTCACATCGGATATTGTTGCGCACCGATGTAGTAGGTGTATCTTTAACATCGGGCTATAACCCGATATAAGAAGTGATTGATTTTTTACATCGCTTGGTTTTACATCGCACCTAAGCCCGATATAAAAAGTGCTTTTTGTGCTAGTGTTATTTTCAATTTGATTTGATTTTTAACAAACATAAATTATAAATTTAAAGATGATTTAATACTAAAAAGAATTATTAAATAAATTTATTTTATTTTCATATATAATAAATAAATTAAATTTATTTAATATATTTTGTATACCTTTAAAAATATTAAAAATAAAATCTTTATAAGATTGTTGTAAAAGAAAAAACAAGTGCCATTTTTTTAAAAACGGAAGCGTTTTAAAAAGCATGAAGTGATGCATTAGAGCATAAGAACAATTATAAATAAAAAGGTGAACGTATCATCCAACAATGAAAATAAAATCTTAATTATGAGAAAGAAGGTGAAAGATCCAAGAGTCAATTGAATTGAAAATATTAATTAATCAGACACTCGTGCGTGCTGAATTTATTTGATACGATGTAAAATATATTTAGAAGTGTAAGTTTGAAATAAGATATTTAATTGTAAAATAAATAATTATCATAAAAATCAATTGTATTAAATAATCATTAAAATGAAAAGAAAAAAGAAAATCAATGAGATCGAGAAAGAAAAAAATGAATATTGTGAAATTTGAAATAAAGATTTTAGTTCTCAAATTAAACTCATTATTGATTAAAGTAAAATAAGCACTGTGTTGAAAGTGACTCGTAAGATTAAATATTTTATTATCGTATTCATGTGTTAGTTTAGTAAATTGAATAGTAGTTGTTTGATAGTGATGATCATTAAAATTCAAGTGTATTAAATAATCATATAAAAAAGACATGTGAGTTGGAGAAAAAAAATAAAGTTTTAACAAATGCAAATGTAAAATTTTAAATATAAATGCAAAATATGAAATCATTTATTTAATTGTAAAATTAATAATAATCATATAGATTTATTAAAATAGATAAATAATTGATTAAATTAAAATAGTTATTATGTTGATAGTGACCCGTAAAATAAAAATTTAATTTAAATTAAAAAATAAATTCTGCTATCATTCAATTGATTTTTAATAGATAATAGATTGTAATCACTATACTATTTTGGATGAAACTAAATTGAAAAAAAAAAGGAAAGATGCATAAGCATTACTTCCAATTTATAGTTTTTTAGTTTGAAATAAAAAATAATATATAAATAAAATTAAATATTTAAAATAATTTTGACAAAAGACAAAATATATTTTTATTTTATAGATATATTATTTTTAAATATATATAAGAAAAATTCAGTTTTATCTCAAAGAGACTATTATTCTTAAGTATTTTGAAAAAATATTATTTTTAAATATAAATATGAAAAATTCAGTTTTATTTTAAAGAGACTATTATTCTTAAGTGCAATCAAAGCCCCTAATTTATTTCTAAACACTCTTTTGTCAACAACCTTTTTAACCAATGAAAATTGAACACTTGGGCATCAAGTGAGTAAAGATGAAAAAGTGAAGGAATATTTTTATTTTTTTTTGTGATAGATATAGGGCCTAAGCCCAAAAAGAAAAAAAACTACAATAAAACATCATTGGGAATTGAGAGCCCAATGATATCAGAATCAAAGTAATTAGAAATGAAGTCAGGGACATTGTTATAAATAACAAAACCCCTATGAAATAAAGCATGCTTCGCTAATCTATCCGCACAAGCATTCGCATTACGATCAGGGGCGGAGCCAGGATTAAAATCAAGGGGATTCCCATAATGAGTAAAATATACAAAAAAAAAATGTAGGAAAAAATTAGTGACAAAAATATGATAATATTACTTAATAAAAATGTGCTAGTATTTCAATTACAACTCAAAAATAGAAAATAATCTAGTTTAATCGTAAATGCATTCTTCTCTTGTTCATTCCTTGAAAACGCTTGATGATATCCATATCATCGATTGTATTAAACACCTCTTTCTCCACAAATGTCACTAAGCAATCATTTAGCCATGGATTAGCCATTCTACTTCTCAACTCATTCTTAACATATTTCATCCCTGAGAATACTCGCTCAACACTTGCAGTGGCCACCGGTAAGGACAAAGCTAGTTTGATAAGTGTGTACACAAACCTAAATGTCTTATGCTTCTTTGTTCGAACAAGAGTCCTACAAAGTTCCGAGATGCCATTCAAATTAGAAAAGTGATCGTCCATCTTGACACTCTCAATATAAGTCTCCAACTCACTAGACAATTCCTTATCTGTAAGATCCTCAAAGTCATTTGGGTACAATCTTGCCAATCTCACAAGTGATTTAATGTCAAATGCTTCAAATGAATAACAAGGACTCAAGCAAGCAACACAATTGATCAACTCAGTATTTTCAGGTGTAAACCGATCATTCAACTCTTTCAATACCACATCTATGACATGTAAGAAGCAACCATTCTTGAAATAATGAAAATTTGTAACGAAAGGAGCAAGCCGTTTGGATTTCTTATCTTTCACATACCGAGACTCCATGTCAGGAACATCAATTTCAACATTACCACAAGAAGCCACAACTTGGTCATAAAGTGTTTCCCATCCACCATCTCTAAATTCTTGCAACTTTTTCTTGCATATTTGGACAAGTTCCATGGCATGAACAATATCTTGATCCCCCTTTTGCAATGATTGTGACAAATTATTTGTCAATGATAAAATCTCAACCATTAAGTGCAACATAAACACAAAACCAAAAGTTTGCATAACAAGTAACAAACTTTTTGGTTCACCCTTAGAATGACTATCACTTTTCAAATCTTGAACACTTCAATAATAGGAGTAAACAAATCAACCAACCTATTAAGAGTTCGAAAGTGATCCCAACGTGTATCACCCGCTCTTGCAATGGATAACTCTTGATTTAAACTGCAGTTTCCACCAATTCTTTTCAATTAGATTTGCAAATGTGCAACTTGTTTATTCCGAAGTAGAGCTTGTCTTTTGTTAGATGAGCGTAAGAAAGTAACAATACGAGACACTTCACAGAAAAACCAATCAACATCTTCATGCTTTCTCGCCATTGAAACAAGAGCCAATTGAAGTTGATGAGCAAAACAATGAACATAATAGGCTTGAGGATTTTGCTTTTGAATCAAAGTCTTTAAACCTCCAAATTGACCACGCATATTACTTGCTCCATCATACCCTTGACCTCGAATTTTAGATATACACAACCCAAACCCCGACAACAAACACTCAAGAGCCCCTTTAAGCGCTATTGCACTTGTATCCTCAACATGAACAATTCCAATAAATCTTTCTACTACAAACCCTCTAACATCAACAAACCGCACTACAACAGCCATTTGTTCTTTACCAGAGCAATCACCAGATTCATCAACAAGAACACAAAAGAAACCATCTCCAATTTCTCCAACTATCTTCTTAATAGTTTCAACCGCACATGCATTTGCAAGTTCTTTTTGAATAACAGAGAAGTCATCTTACAATTTCCCCACCACTTGTTATTCTGCAACTATTTTCTCACTATTTCTCCCAAGGCTTCTACAAATTCTAGAAAATGACCCTTATAAACCGAATTTTCACCCTCATTATGTGCCCTAAATGCCAATCCGCCTCTAACAAGATATTTGACACCTCAAGTGATGCTTTTAAACGAACAAGATAATCTACTTCTTCTTTTGAACTATATTTTGCATCGAAAACTCAATACTGCTTTTTCTTCATAAGATCCTCACATGCTTTCACACACTTTTTATGATGACTATTCGGTTTCTCACCAACATGTTTATTCAACTTATGCTTTAGATTCCAACCTTTAAAACCCGTCACCACAAATGCAGAATTACTAGTACCTTTGTAGCACACAAAACAAGGCAAACAAAAAACAGCATCTTTTTCTACACTATATTCCAACCAATCATATTCTTCATGCCAACTATATTGAAAAGAACGATCCCTTCCCCCAATATCTGTGGATTCATATTCAGTTAATTTAATTTTACATGGCCCATTCATAAGGTAAGCTCTTCTTACCTCATCTTGATCATTTGGATGATACTCAAGAATTTGACTTCTTTTTCCAGGATCTGTCTCCAAATAAGCCCCTTTGTTAAACACCTTATATGAAGAATGAGGTTCCGGTTGTATGTCTTTTGATGAAGGGACCGAAGAAGGTTCTTCAGGCTGCCCATTTGAAGGAGTAAGCTTCTCTGGCTTTGGAAATCTCGGTTTGGGTGTAAAGTATTTGAACAACATTCTACAATTACAATCAAAATTAAATTAATTTTATAAGTAAAAATTTCAAATCACAATTATAATTACAAATCACAATTAATTCATTTTTTATAGTTCTATTGCAAGTCAAAATTTATAATCACACTAAAAAATTACGGTAAAAATTGAAATATAAAACAAGCATAGTGTTTACAAGGTTATAGAATATTGGTTCTTGTAAAATTGAAAACTATGCTAAAATATAAAACTATGATTATAATAATATGCTAAAGTTACATTGAAACTTTGAAATGAAAAAAAAGAACTTACAGAAACAGAAAGTGAGATGGCTACAGGGCTAGCTTACGGCAATACGACAATACGGCAATACGGCTGTGCACTGCTGCGGCTGCTGCTTGAAGACAAACTAAAAAAATAATTGTTTTACAAAACCTAAAAAAAAGTACTAGAATAAATAAAAGGGTTTATAATAAAGGGTAAAGTAGTAAAAACATTTAAAAGAATAAGGGTATTCCAGGGAATACCCAAATCCCCTTTGCCTCCGCCCCTGATTACGATAGACATGGGAGACCACGACCATGTCAAAATCAGATATAACCTCTAAAATCTTACGAAGAATGGCAATACAATCCACCTGACCCACTTTTCCATCTTCAATAGCTTTGACCACCACCAAGGCATCAACATTAATCTCAATACTCTTGTATCCATATTGAGCAGCTAATTTAATACCTTCCAATACTCCCCAAAATTCTGCCAAGAGAGCACTACAATTCCCCACATATTTACTAAAGCCTCCTTTCCAATCACCCTTATAATCTCTTAGCACTCCACCACAACCAGCAACACTTGTATTATCACTAGAACCATCTGTATTAATTTTAATCATACTCCTAATAGGTGGTATCCAACCTTTCGTAGATCTTGAGAGACCATCTTCACGGACAGATTTGTACAAGGACATCGCCATTTTATAGTCCTCTTCTCTCTTCAAAATTTGAATAATTGGCTCTGGAGGCCGCAAATAATTCTCGTCATGTTCTTCAAGATTCCTCCATGTCCATATAGCATGACAGGCGATAATCCAAAGATTACTCCAACCATTATTTCTGCTTCCTTGATAATTTAAGTTTAAATTTATCCAATCATTAATATCAACCAAGAAGAAAATATTTGCTAAATCACTAGGAATCATGTTCTTCCAAATTTGGATAGTTTTGCAGCAATCTCTCAACGCATGTATACTCGACTCATAGACGTTTCCGCAAAGCTTACAAGATGCATTCCCCAGCCCCTTTTGATTCTTGCTAGAATTCGTCAAAAGACGATTATGCTTCAGGATCCAAAGAAACGTTTTACAGCGCTCAGGAACCTCAGCCTTCCAAATCTTGTTCCAGTCGCCATCCGCTGTATCGAAATTGAAACCCTCAATCTTATTATACATATCCTTCACAGAAAAGTCTTTATTTCCTGCTCCTGCAAAACAAAAAACGTCAGGGGAATCCTCCTTGCTAGGAGGCACAATGGCTTTCAAGCTTTCTATCCAGTTAGCCGGCATCCAACTATCTAAAATGTGAATATTCCACTCGCCTTCAAAATTAGTTAAATCACTAACTCTGCAATTTTTAAGCACCTCCGGAATTGTTAAATTGAGATCCTTCACCCTACAGTCTTGCTTAATCCAAATGTCCTCCCAAGCGTTTATACTTTTACCATCACCAATAACCCACACACCAGTTTTCAACAAACTTGGCATGGTTTTGACAACAGCCTTCCATAAGCTCGAATCAGTATTTCTGGACTGCATACACTCGCTACTGTCATGGCTGCAATACTTGTTCCGTAGCACTTCACACCAAAGGTCACTAGATTTATTATACATAGCCCAGCCCAGCTTCATCAAACAGACCTGGTTCAAGACCTGTAAGTTACGCAGTCCAGTACCACCTATCTGTTTCGGCGTCGTGACCTTGTCCCAAGCAATGACATGCAGTTTCCGTTTATCTGTCGTGTCTCCCCACACAAAGCTCCGCTGAAGAGCATGAATCTCATCAATACAGGACTTTGGAAGTTTGTTTGTCATCATAGGATACAAAGGAATAGCTTCAATAACGCTCTTGGCCAACATAATTCTGCCGGCGAGCGACAAACTGTTTCTCTGCCAAGAATTAAGCTTCATAGCCACTTGCTCCACTAAGTACTGAACATCTTGCCGCTTAAGCTGTTTTCCACTCAACGGCACCCCCAAATACTTGCCAAAACCTGTAGTGCATCGAAATTTGCAAATGTTTTGAAGCTTAGTCTGCATGCTTCTACTAACATTTTTAGAGTAAAGAATGCTGGTTTTTTCTTGATTAATCTCTTGTCCAGACATTTGACCAAAAGTATCAAGCGTCTCTATAATGCAGGCCATATTAGTAAAGAATGTTATTTACCAAATTATCTAATAGATAATATATTTTTTTAAAAGGAAATGACATAATAGACATATAGGTGAATTGATTAGGAATAACTTTATAGTAGAATAACTTTATAGTAGACTCACATTTAATGTATTTGAGGTAAATTTACAATTATATAATAATAACAATTTAATACTAATAATATATGGTCCCATATTATTTATCAGAATATGTTATTTTACACATTAAAAAACAACAATAAATAAAAGAGAGAATAATAAATTTATTAATTATCATGTTTAACCATTAATTTATTTAAATTAACATTGATATCAAGTAGAAAAATAATAAATTAAAACTATTTATTAAAATGTACAATTGAAAGAATAAATATAAAATTATATTGATAATATAATAATAAATATTTCTAAAATAATTTTTTTTTCTACACTTATTTTGAGACCGAAGAGTAATAAAATAGGCACATGAACATATTAATACTTGACAACTAAGATGGGTAAAAGAATATCAGATGGGTAGATAAGAATTTGCCTTGGTTTAATTGTATTTGCACCCATAAGTATCAAGCTATCTTTGTGTTTTTTTTCTAGCTAATTGTGCAAGCTACTAATTGTCATCCATGTTCCCTCTGTACGTTGGCCTTGATACTACCTACTTGCAAGAGGGGTTGATGCATGATAACATGTGAGAGTTAGTAGGGTCGTGAAAATAGCATCCAAGCTTCTTCAAGTTGTGTGTTGTACGTAGAATGGGGATTGGGTCAGTAGAATACTAGAATTGGAAAGAGGCTCATTATTGCGGACATGGATATGGATCATATTGTCACTCTTGTAAATGCATTTATTATTGTGGAAACTTTTGTATGGGTAAATGGCCTAATTTTCGAATGGCTATCATAATGATTAAATATTAGAAATAATTCTGAACAAAAAGTAATTATCTAGTAGTTTACTTTAAGTAATTATATATATTAAAATATAAATTGTAATAACATATATAGTAGTTAATTATATGATTAAATAAATTTTAATACATTATATTTTTTTCTTCATTTTTTAATTTTTTTTTATAATTATATTAAAAAAATTGAACTTTATGTTAAAATGTAATTCAAATTCATCACATTTAGTTTCATCAATTGAATTTCAATTTAATTGTGATTTATTAGACATGTTTATTAACCTTATAATTTCTATCAATATAGAAATTAATAACATAACTCTAAATAAAAAATTTAAATTCATACCCGAATATAATCATTATAAGAATAAAAATGGAAGTATTGAATTTGTCATTGAGAATCATCGAAGATTTGTAGATATTTAAATTCTGTCTAAATAACGGAACCACAAAAGTGTCATTCAAATCCAAATAAAATCTGGTACACATTAATAATCTTAAATTTCTTAAAGCTTCCACCTCCACCGACTTGACATCTTCCACATAGATGTACTTAGAACAACATTTGACTTTAGGTAGTTTAGACAACCCTTCATTGAAACACTGATATTAGTAGTTTAGGCATTTAGAAAGGGAAAACAAGCACACTTACTTCATTGCATCAAATTATTCAAAGTACATAAAACATGAAATTTCAAGAAGCAAAACAAATACGAAAAGGGTTTGATGGCTCTTAATTCATATAATAAGAACATGCATACAATCAAAGGACTTTATCATGAGTTTTGAATATTAACCGCACCCCAATTCTTAATATCTTCCATAAATTCATCAAGATTCTGATCAGAAGATCCGACACCAGTCACCACCGCATCATCTGCCGCCTTCTTCCACTTGATTGCATTTTGCTTTAAAACCTCTCCTTTTTCCCCTGTCATTGCTTCCAATAAGAACTTCTTGACATCATCTCTAATTACCAATTTATTTTCATCTCGACTATAACCCAATCTAATCCCTACACCGAAAACATCAACCAAAAATTTGGCATTTGTGACTTGATCACCCCATGCTGGAAATGTCAACACCGGAACTCCCGAAGCAAGTGCTTCCATTGATGAATTCCAACCACAATGTGTTATGAAACATCCCACTGAAGAATGAGCAAGTACTTCAACTTGTGGACACCATTTCACTACTTTTCCTCTTCCATTTGTTTCCTCCAAAAACCCATCAGGCAAATCTTCATGTTGCTTTAATGACCACAAAAACGAGACTCGAGAATCCAATAACCCATATGCAATTTCACTCACCTGTTCTTGTGGGAGATGCACAATAGTCCCAAATGAAATATAAACCACAGAATCTTTTGCCTTTGAGTTTAGCCAGTCTATAATATTAGAATCATCACTCTTAACATAATCACATTTAACATTTGGGTTGTTAAACAAAGGACCAATTGGTCTTATGATGACTGATTTTTTTGAAATATAATCGATGAAATCGTGCTCTAGTTCTTCATAGGTGTCCACTAACACACATAACGCTTTCGACAAGTTTTTTATTTGTCCTAAAATTAGTGTCCCTAGAACTGGATATGTATTGAAAGGATTCAAAAGATTAGGAATTTCATTGTGCTTAAGAATAATAGAAGGCAATTGAACATCAATATAAGGTTCGGTTTTGGAAGGAAAAGGTACAAGTTTGTGGAAATAGTTATAGTAAGTAGTGAAAACAGCACTGGATTCACTCCACAAAATAGCGAAAGGAATTTCATTTTCTGTGGCTATATCACAAACCCATGAAATAAAAATGTTGTTTATGATGCATGAGATTGGTTTTTTTGACTCAACGTGATTTTTGATCAATTGGGAAACATATTGTTTCCCAACATTCTCAAGTTGTGATGAGTAGTCACTCAGGTTTGTTCTCATGGGATCGTCGTCATTCAAACCGTCATCAAAGAAGTTGAAACTGAGTGAACCGTCACCGATTTCAGTGACGGTTTTGTTAGTGATGTTGTTGATAGTTTGCATTTCTTTGCCAGCTTTCTTCGTGGTGGTGAAAATGACAGAGGAACCCTTTGCAGCAAGACACTTTGCTAGCCTAAGAAGAGGGTTTATTTGTCCTATTGATGGATAAGATACAAGGAGGATTTGAATGGCAGCTTTAGACTCCATTTTTGTTTGAAATTGCACTACAAAGTTCTATAATGGTAGTAGGAGTACATATATATAGTAGAATGAAGCATAATGCAACAACTTATTTAATTTAACTGTAACAATTTTTTAAAGTTTTTTTGGCTATATGTGGATCTTTTATGTTTATTAATGCCTACATCCTTGATGTTTTTCTTTAAAAAAAAATTTAAAAAGTTGAAGTGACATCAATGATACTGATATGTCACTTAACATAGGTTAGAAACTATCATTGAATCATATAATAAAATTTGCAGAATTTTTTAGTGCATAAAAGTATATTTTAAACTAATTAAAATGCCTGCAAAAGGAAAAAATTAAAGAAAAATAATAAAACTGAAAATAAAATTCACAGAAAATTATACAAAGTGTAAAATGAGAAGAAACTTTTTTAAGAATTTTTTTTATAAAAACGGATTTAATATGGATTTTACAAGTTAAAATAAAATTAATAGAACAAAAGAAAACAACATAAAAATGAACACATTAGTTAATATAAAGGACGTAGCAAAAAAAAAACATAAAAAACTGACTTGTTACAATTGAATAATTTGACTTGTTATAATTAAATAACTTAAAAAATCTTGAGGTAATTTTACCTTTAATTTTTTACTATCCGTAGAAATTTCTTGGACGGATGCACCTACCAACTGCGTCACTACCCCTCTTGTGATTTTTAATGCAATTCAAGTGTAAATGATTTTTCAATCCATTTATTAAAATTAGGGATCACGTGAATACGGGTAATAGTCTTCTATTATCAATTTTGTTTAATAAATATGATATATGTACTCACTTTATATATGTGCGGATATTCGTTAAATAAATATTTATAGATTTTAAGATACTCGCAGCTATTATAAATATCTATAGATGTTATTATTTAAATATATTAAAAATATATATTTAAATAACTATTTTTTATCTCTTTTAAAAACAAAACAAAAATCAAATTTAACTCATAATAAATAATACAAAAAATAAATCACATTGATTTAACTCAAATATTTCTCCTGAAGCTAATATTATAGTGTCAAAATCATTCTGTATCAACTTTTGTAGTATATCAATGCTCTTATCCCTTATAGTATTAATATGTATTCTCTAATATTTTATTAATATAATATATATTGAAAATATTTTTTTAAATTATATTTTATATTTTATATTTTATTAAAATATATTTTTATATACTAAATTTTATGTACCATATATTTTTATTTTATATATTCTACACATTTTTTAATTCAGATTAAATTTCTATCTTTAAACATCTTTCTTTATAATATTAAATTTTACATAAATTGAACAAAATAATCAAACACCAATAGATTCTCGTGCGTCCGCACGAATATCATACTAGTTATAAATAAAAAGGTAACGTATCATCTAACAATGAAAATAAAATCTTAATTACGAGAAAGATGGTGAAAGATCCAAGAGTCAATTGAATTGAAAATATTAACTCACATTTAATATATTTGAGGTAAATTTACAATTATATAATAATAACATTTAATACTAATAATATAATAAAATAGACACGTGGACATATTAATGTTTGACAACTAAAATGGGTAAAGTTACCAAAAATTTTCAAATGGGTAGATAAGAATTTGCCTTAGTTTAATTGTATTTGCACCCATAAGTATCAAGCTATCTTTGTGTTTTTTTTCCAGCTAATTGTGCAAGCTACTAATTGTCATCCATGTTCCCTCTGTACGTTGGCCTTGATACTACCTACTTGCAAGAGGGGTTGATGCATGATAACATGTGAGAGTTAGTAGCGTCGTGAAAATAGCATCCAAGGTTCTTCAAGTTGTGTGTTGTACGTAGAATGGGGGTTGGGTCAGTAGAATACTGGAATTGGAAAGAGGCTCATTATTGCGGACATGGATATGGATCATATTGCCACTCTTGTAAATGCATTTATTATTGTGGAAACTTTTGTATGGGAAATGGCCTAATTTTCGAATGGCTATCATAATGATTAAATACTAGAAATAATTCTGACCAAAAAGTAATTATCTAGTAGTTTACTTTAAGTAATTATACATAATAAAGTATAAATTGTAATAACATATATAATAATTAATTATATGATTAAATAAATTTTAATACATTATATTTTTTTCTTAATTTTTTAAAATTTATTTATAATTATATAAAAAAATTGAATTTTATGTTAAAATGTAATTCAAATTCATCACATTTAGTTTCATCACTTGAATTTCAATTTAATTGTGATTTATTAAACATGTTTATTAACCTTATAATTTCTATCAATATAGAAATTAATAATATAATTCTAAATAAACATTTCAAATTCATACTCAAATATAATCATTATAAGAATAAAAACGGAAGTATTGAATTTGTCATTGATAATCATCGAAGGTTTACAGATAATTGATATTTCAATTTGTAGAGTTTCTTATGGCTCATTGATTCTCATCTGATGAGGTGAAGAGAGAATTCTTGATAAGGCGTTTTGTGTTGTCTACAAATGAGAATCATAACTATAAATAACCTTAGAATTATTTTTTAGTATTCAATATTCTAATTTGGCATCTCATCAAATTATTTATTGACTTATGGTATCTACACAATAATCTGACCTTTCATGGCATTTAAACTTTTAGCAACAAACTTAATATTAAATTAATTAGACCCCTTTAAGTTTTAACTAATTAAAATAATGAAACTAACACCTTAAATGTTACATTTGTGACTCAAAATTCTAACAATCTCTCACTGGTCACAAATGTAACTTTACATCTGTGTTAGACTTTATGAGCTCAAAATTTGTCATCAAATAGTTCAAGCATATCCAAATTATCTTGTTTATTAATCATGCCACCATATTTCTTTGTTTTAATATGTTTACCTCTAACGCATTCAACACAAACATCAAAGTTTGTGAAGTCAATTGATTCCAAAATTCCATCTGACACTAGTCGCTCAACTCTATTTTTAAAGATGTGACCTGGGCGTTTGTGCCATATACTCATGAATTATTATTATCAATTTTACGCTTAGTACCATGTGATTCCACATTCAAGGATTCACCATAGGTAGATATTGTGTCAAGCAAATATATATTATCATGACCCATAAGTGAATCAGTTCCAACAATATCTGAATTGAGAGACAACTTGGATATATTTTTTTCCAAATGAACAAAGTAACATGATTTGTCAAAATAAGAAACCGAAATTAAATTCTGTCTAAATAACAGAACCACAAAAGTGTCATTCAAATCCAAATAAAATCTGATACACATTAATAATCTTCAATTTCTTAAAGCTTCCACCTCCACCGACTTGACATCTTCCACATAGATGTACTTAGAACATCATTTGACTTTAGGTAGTTTAGACAACCCTTCATTGAAATACTGATATTATTAGTTGCACCAGAGTCTAACCACCAAGTGTTTTCAGGTACTAAAGCTAAATTGACCTTTGAACAGACCAAACCATGATTCATGTGTTTTTCCCAGGAAGGAACAAAAATAAATTCAGATTAGTAAATTTGGTAGCAATTTTAGAAGAAAAATAAGAATAGGATTAAACATTTTAAATATACTCACATATAAAATGAATTATCAATTTGTTCAAATAAAGACAAAATATTAAGTCTGTGGACACTAATACTAACGGCTAGTGGTACTCTTGTTGTAACGATCAAATATTGATAATAAAAAAATGCCGAATATAAACCCCCTCTTTGGATTGATTTATTATTCACATGTAAGACCTTATAATTATCAAATGTTTACGATAACAAGCGTGTAAGAAAACCGGTCAACCACCAACTGACATTTAAGTCAATTGATACTCGCATAGACAAACATATACACAACCAAAAAATTATTTAACATTTTTCTTAAACAACTTCCGTAAAAGAGGTCACTTTAGCGACTCTTTCATTTCAATTTTTCACTAAAACATGTTAAATTATTGTATAAAAATACAATCTGTAGTCAATACTTGAAAAAAAATGCACCAAAGTTTACTTTATCAATTTGTTATACGAAATACATCAAAACAATAACTGATGAATATATCATATATTAATAATGATGATAGAAAACAAATTTATCAAATTATTTTAATAAATCTACCATATTGTTAGCTTATGTGAAATAGAAAAGAGCATTACTCCATATGTGTTGTCACCGTCAGAATACCCATGTTATTTTATGTCATCAATTAAAAAACATAATATAAAGATTCAAATGCTAACAAATTAACATGATACCTTATAGTCAATCAACTTCATGCTAAAACTATTTGTATGCGTTACATATACAGCGATCGATGATAATATGACAATCAAAATTTAAATAAAGTGTTGCGCAATATTCTGTATATGTCCCATAATTATTACAACATGCAATCATGGTAACAAAATATTAATCAATGTGACTATCGACACATAAAAAATAAAAATAAAACAGAATACTTTCATGAACCTTTCATTGTCTGTACCCTATTGAAGAGTGTATGAAATTAAATTTTATTGGCTTCAACAACCATGTTTTCTTTAGTCTCTAGCGTCGAATTTATTTTATTTTTAGCAATATACGGTGAAATCCTTTTGAGAGGTTCTAGCTCAGACATCATTATCACTGATGTCTCCCAAGCCTGTCAGCCGATTTTCACAATATGGATCCTCAAGGGGTTCCACATCCCACATAAAACCATGGGTTTCATGCAGCTTTAAAGAAACAAAAGCCTCATCCAGGTTGGCATATACATCTTCAACAAGTTGACATGGGGAAATGTTAACTAATTTTCTATCGAACGGATTTTTCCGACATTATTCACGTCAGCCATGAAATATCTCTGGTTGGCTTTGATATTCTCGATTATGCCATCTTCCCTCCATATGAATAAACATTGGTGCGTAAAGGATGTCATAGCTTATACACCGTGCATCCATTCCCTTCCAACCAAGTGGTTGTAACTTGGCTTGCCTTGAATCACCATAAAAATAGCCGACCTAGTAACTGAGCCGACAGTAACATCAAATTGGATCACACCCATGGTGTTCCTAGTTCTTCCTTCGTAGTCTAACAAGACCACGTTGTGAAACCTAGTATCGATGTCATATTTATCGGATTTCTTAAGTATGTGATGTGGCATGATGTTTACAGTTGCGCCACAATCTACCAGCACCTTGTTGATAGCCATCCCTTCGACCTTAGCCCTGATTAAAAGGGGCTTCAAGTGGCTCTTCATAGCCATGTCGGGCTTCTCAAAAAATGCATCCTGGTTCTCAACAAAACAATTATTCATTACAAAGTAGCAAGTTGGCTTGTGTAAAGCCATCTCCTCAGCATCGACGTCTGCCGTATCTTCCACTTCAGTCAAACAGTCTTATTCTGCAGGCAGAATTGATACAACATCGACAAAAATGTCCAAACTCTCTTCAGAGTCAGACCTGAAGTCATCAGTAGCTTTATCAGAACACTTGGGAACTAGTCAATTCACGAATTCTTTGATTCGTTCTTTGGCAACAAAATCAACCTTCACCTTGTATTGCTTTTGGTGTCCTGAGTTATTTGCAATAATCTACCCAACAGCAGCTTGCCTCTCAGCTTATTATCGACGCTGGAAGCGTCTCCATTGGGTTCGAGTCATGGGATTTTTGCCCATGTAGTTTTCATAAATGTGGCTTTTTCTTTCGGACTTGAACTCGTGTCGGTAGTTAACAGCCGATTTTCCTTTGTTTTCGACAATATTTTTTTCCTTTAGAGCAAGAAATAGTGATTTACACTCACATGCAGGCCATGGCTTCATTTCAGCCACGTCGACTTATGCCTCAGTTGGCGAGATATAGTCGGCCTCATATATGGGATCTGTGTCATCATAATCTACGTAGACTACTCTTTTTTCTTAGCCTTAGCCTTAGTATGTCTGATTTTTTCTTAGCCTTAGCCTTAGACATACTTTTTACAAAGGTTGGATCGATTTTCTTCCTAATGGAATAATCCAAACCTCCAATAGCCATTTGAACAAGCTCATGTTCTGGCACCTGAGTAAAGCATCTTATTTTCAACGACCTAAACCTATTTAAGTAATCATTGATAGTTTCAACGAACCTTCTTTTAATGTTTGACAATTCAACCTAACTAATTTTTGAATTCCCCTCATAAAATGGTTCATGAAAACGTTTTTCCAACTTAGTCCATGAGTCAATCGAATTGGGAGGCAAAGTGGTAAACCACATGAAGGATGCCTTAGTAAAGGATTAGGGAACATGATCTACCCTTATGTTTTCATTATTCACCATATCCCTAGATTCAGTCAAGTACCTAGCAATATGTTCCACTGTCGACTCCCCAGTTTCTCCCCCAAATTTTGTATACCTAGGAATTTTCCATCCTCTAGGGTTTTCAGTTTGTAAGATATACTCAGACAAAGGGGAAGAATATGTTGACCTATGAAGTGTGGTATTCATACCATTCCTAGCCATAATTCTTTCGACAATAGTGGTTAGACTATTTTCTACGGCTAGATCCTCTTGTCGAATTTGATCAACAACTTGATCAGCCTCTTCTTGTCGATTTACTAATATCCTATGAGGGTCGGCAACAAGATTCCTTTGAGGCATTATCACTTGTCCCTGATGGACAATTTCATCTTCTATTTCCCATATATCTATTTGACCAGGGGCAGGTAGTCGAACAAGTGTCGCCTTCCGAAAAGGCGTTGGGGGAGCACCCAAGAAGTTACACAAACTTGTTAATTAGGCAATCACCTGTCTATTTGTTTCAGTGGACTGACTATTACTCTCAACCGACTCTTGTGCTATGGGGTTAAACACATTCCCCATTTGATTAGTTAACATATTAACCAAATCATGGTTACTATCATCCATTTGTTGCCTTAATACCGCTACTGAAGTGTTAGTGAGAGGCAATACTATTGGCTTAGATGGCATTCCTCTATTTTGGTTGCCTCTATTTCCTCCTGGTGCAGATCCTTGTAAAGGAGAATTCAGATTTTCGACATTATCTGACATTACTACTGCATTTGATGTCGACTGAAATCCTAACATCATGAAATACGACATTCTATAAACAATATTCGTAGTGCTAAAACGAGGCACATGAGGGATTTTAGTCGTAGTCATCATAGGCCTTGGGCTCGCCGGTGGAGCCTGTGGAATGGGCGCATAAACTGCAGTCGACACTGGAACAATTGGATTGTTTACAGGAGGCAAAGGTGCAACCTAAGAAATTACTGGATTTATAGTACTTAAAGTTCGTCACGAAATTTCGTCTATGCTTTGTGGAGGATTAATCATCCTTGGTGTACGTCTCCTAGTTGGCGGTTTATTATACTCTTTGGTTAAATTCCCACTCCTAAGTTTCATACACTTGTAACGTTTAGCATAAAACACTTAGAACTGGTCCCACCAAGTGTGTCAATTTGTTTACTGTAGAAAATGGTAAACAACCGTTGGTCCTCCCAAAGCTCTAAAAACTAAGGGTTACTCGCAAGATCGACCAGTTAATCTTAAGACATGTGCTAAAATTTTGAAGATACATTTGCTCTGTCGAAATCTTTACTACCAGAAATGGTTTTCTAAGACTAAGGGAACAAGTGTAAAAGCTTTCCACACTATAAATCGACCAACTGACTGCTGACTCATGACTGACAGTAGGTGTTTGCACGAAATAGACTAACTGACCGGTGACTCGTGGCCGACATAAAGTGTTGAATTGTTTACGCAAAGCAGAAAACAACGTAATGAGATTGCTCAAATGTAAATATAAAGCAAGTAAAGTATTAGAAAAAGACAATTGAAAAGTAAAGGATTTACATTGAAATATAAATGGTGATTCACGTATATCAAATATTTCTTCACTCTTTGCTTCCTTACGCTTGGAATTACAGAGTTTTGATAAGTGATTTTCAGTACAAGTGAACACACAAGAAAGCTACACTGAATCTACTTATTTATAGTATTTACAATGTAACTACCTAGGTACACGATCTACGAACAAGTTCAAAACTTAAAACAATTGCTCCACTAGATCTCGCCACCTATTTTGACGCTCAATCAGCACACGAACTACTGGTAACTGCTTGTTAGTTTCGAAATTTGAATCTTCCCGCTTCTGACTTGCTTTGATATGTTTCCTTTTTCAAGATTAAATCAATAGAATTCTTCTAAGTCTAGAATTCCCCTTGGTTGACTAACTTTGACTAATTTTTTTTATCCTTCATCCTTTGGTTGACTAGACCAATATCCAAATATCTTAACATTTACTCTTTTATCTCCTTTTGGTCGATAAGGCTCAACTTCGACATTATGGTTCAGTATTCCCATTGTTCATTAAATTTATTTAGTTTGATAAAACCAAATTTCAAACACCTTGGCTTTAACTTCCTAAAAGCCCTTATTTTAGAAAATTACCTTAACTTATGAGAATACCTTCATCACCTTCATTTACTACATGTGTTGGAATACCTTAATATTTTTCAAGGTAACAACGTGTTCTTCTCCCTGACATATTTTCTAAAATTGCATATTTCCTTCTATGCTTCTTTTGTCTCCCGATAGGTCTTTTTCAGCTTTGGTGGTTCTAGCTTAGGATGCTTTGTAATTTTCCCATATTCTTGGTCTTTGACCGGTCAAATATATTGATTATAAGTAGCATTTAAAGCTTCCATTGTGAACCACTGATGCACATATTTCATGCCATTACGACTATGTGCATTAGTGACTCATAATGGAAGTTTTATTTGTTTTGGATTTTGAAGTTCTATTTGTTGGTAAAATATTTCAAAATTTGATAGTACTATAATATTTTGAATTTGATGATATATCTATAATGTATATGATGGTAATATAGAGTTTTTACTCTTTAGTTTTAATATAATGAGAGTATGATTGAACATAAGGGACTAATATGGTCCAATTAAATTTTGTAAGAGAGTAAATGTGGTCTTTTTTTTTGTTATGGACCAAATTGTCCCAAATAAGGACCTAAACGTCTCTTTTGTAAATAATACATGTGGCATAAGTTATTCACGTGGCAGTTCAGTCACGGTTAAGAAATAAAAAATAAACCATTTTGAGAAAATATTAATAAAGGGACTAACATGACCCGGTTTAATTTTGTAAAAGATTAAATATAGACTATTTTTGTCACATGAATTAATTTGGACTATACAGTTTTTGTGAGGGACTAAAAGAATGCGTGAAAAACACAAGAAAAGGGGGGGGGGGCTGAATTGTGTTTTATACTTTGAAAAAATTTGCTTTTAAAAAGATCGAAAGATAAGGAATACAATAAAGAACACGTAATTTTTTTCCTAGTTCACTTGAAAACCTCAAGCTTCTCTAGTCCACCCTTCCGAGGTGATTTTCCTTTCTCCACCATCCACTATAACCAAATTGATTACACTTGCACGAGAAATCGTCGATGACTAACACCTGCACACACCAACTGCGTGTGACTAACAACCTCTAAGACTAATTGTCCTAGACTTCTTGAGAAGCTGACCCTACTGGTCTCTCAAGGAACAATCAAACAACAGTTTGATAACAATTTTGTTTACAAATAAATATGCTTCTACACAAGTTGATATATAAACAGATTTTTAGTACAAATGACTTGAAAGAATTTACAGCTTTTTTTACAAAGAATAATAACGTTTAAGCGTAGAGAGTTTCCTCGTGAATTAGCAGCTGTTTCTTCAAGTCTTCAAGCTCTTATATAGTGCCATTCATGATGTAACCGTTGGAGGGTACATTTGGAATATGAAACTTGTGGCGGCTTGAAAGAACGTGGGGGACAAGATCGTACACAACATTCGTCCTTCATGGTAGTGGAATGAAATGTTTTGTTTGTACCATGTACTATTCTACCACGTTAACATTATCTTCTTTCCTTCTTCACTTTAGAGGCTTCTACAAGCATGAGTTTAGAAGTGGAGAATCTAAGTTTTGGTTGATCAAAACTTCAAGTCTTCAGAGTCTTCCTCTTCAAAAGATTCAACACTTGGTTTTGAAGAACCTTGCATCGTAACCAAAGGTTGAAAGAACTTCAAGTCTTGGAATCTTCAGAATCACATTATTCAAAGTCTTTAGCACTTGATCTTGTAACCTTATATCGTAACTTATGTTCAGAAGAACTTCAAGTGCTGGAATCTTCAGAATCACATTCTTCAGAGTCTTAAGCACTTGGTCTTCAAAACCCTTTGTGTCGCAACCTAAGTTCAGAAGAACTTCAAGTCTTTCAAATCTTTAGAGCAACGTATTCAGAGCCTTCAAGCAATTGGTCTTCAGAACTCTTTGTATTTTGAAACTTGAGTCTTCAGCATCTTGACATAAGTCACACTTCTGTCTTTAGATCTTCTGACTGGTTTCTTCAGACGAATGTATTAGAGTAACTAAACTTCAGAGCCTTCTGAAGCTTTCCTTGCTACTTTGTTCATCAGAATCTCTGTAGCTTAGAAGCGGAACGCCTTCTCTTCTAATGTCTTGGTCACGCCATTTATCAGAAGCAGAACCTGTTTATTTGTCTTAAAAATACAACAAACATTAGAGTAACAAAAATTGTTCACTCAAACATACTCTTTGTTATCATTAAAACTCAGAGACATAATTGCATAATCAAATCTTGTTCTAACATAAAATGGATCTTCACTCAAATCCAAATTCAACATAGTAAAATATATGTTACAAACCTAACTTATAACATTTCATTATTTGCTCATATTAACTACTTTTGATGATAATATCTTGAATTAAAAATATTCTCTTGAGATGAAACTTATAATATGTGAAAGCTAGAAATATTGTCTATAATTCTTGTGAATAGGATAAATAAGATTGCTTTAAATAAGATTGTTCTAATAAGTAGAGATTGAGCTAAAAAAAGTTCGTGATGAACTCGAACTCGGTCAATTCTTAATGAGTCGAGTTTGAGCTGAAAAAAAGTTCATGATAAACTCGAACTCAAACTTAGATAATTCTTAACGAGTCGAGCTGAGTTGAGGCGAGTTCGACTCGACACATTTCCATCCTATGGGAGAGCTATTATCTGTTGTAGTAAAAATGCTATGACATGTCACATTATTGTGTTGCTACAAGACTTGTAAAATTAAATAAATTAAACCCATAAAAGCATGGGTGGACATATTTTTTGAATCCATCAGATTTCTTTAATATTTTGAGATCCACAAAATGTACCTACTATAGATTACTCACACGTTTCAATCTTCATCATATATATTTTACTTTTGCAAAACTACATAAAATCAAGTTTAACCTCATCTTGATACATCTACACTATATGATAAATCCACACATACAAACAGAAATCTGGCAAAACTGAAATCCTATACAACTGATACAAGACCTTTATGAATTATAAAATACAAAGAGTGTGTTGTTCCAGAGAAAAAAAATGTCAAACAAGAAATTTTCAATTAAAAAAAACATTACAGGATCAAATATGCAAAGTCGAATTCATGAAAAATCAAAATTGAATATAGGAGTATATCTTCAACTTCAAGTCCTAATTTCACCACCACACACATCCTTCTTCTCTTTCCCTCAAGTCATACGTTAATATTGAAATAAAATTTCACACATTAAGAAAATGAACTCAGTTTAATGTGAACAATGTATTTACTAAATATTTGTAATGCCTGCTTACAACAATTATAATCAATACTTACTTTAGATAAAATGGTGATACTAATGTTCTCTGAACACTATAAACAATAAACAATAATAAATAATTGCAATAATTTCTTGTGTTAGGTTGTAATAATATACTAATCTTAAATCTAACCTTATCTCTGTGCACACTCTTTTCTATTTCCTCTCAGATTTTCAAGAATCTTTGGCCCCTATTAACCATCAAAATCAAATAAAAAATAACCATCAAAAATCAAAATCAAAACCTATACAAAAACAAATCGTGTATATAATCTCATCTCTAGTTTGCAAATTAATTTTACTATTTCTTTCAAACATTAAAAATGTATTATTAGATACAAACATTTTAAAAAAACAAAACCAACAAAATAATTAACGCATGCAATGACAGAGATGGATGAAAAAGATATTATAATGGAATATGAGTAAGTAAGAAAAAATTTGAGGTATTCTAAATAAAGAAAAAAAAATAAAACTTAATTTAATGAGAAAATCAATAAAAAAAGAGAAAGAGGGAAAAAGAGAAAATACCCCGATCTTCACCGCTCTTCTTTATTTTAAACTTTTGACTCTTCTTTATCCATCAAGAACATCCCCTGAAGATACCATGAAATACTTCAATCTTCATCAGTTTTTATCCATCATTTTTGGGTGGTTTAGTCGGAAGTCATTTCATGAAAGATGAATGAGAAGAGAAATCTTTGGTGACGAGTAATGAATAGCTACTGAAAAAATAGAAAAACGAAAAAAACTTGGTTCGTTAATGAAGACATTCACGTGGCAGAATTTGGAGCAAGCCGGGTAGTTTAGGTGTTTCCATATCATAAAACTTTCTTATACGATAGATTCTAAACTCTTAGATATTTGTTAGTGACATGTTCTAACATAATTTCTAACATCTCTAAACTTAGAAAAATATTTATGAATCAAACGTCCATCCTCTTTGCAATGTGTATTCGTTTTCTCTTGTTTGATACGTGGAGATACTCCATATATCATTTCAAGATTATACCACATTTTCTTGGTGGATTTGAAATTATAAACATAAAAGATATGGTTGTCATCTAAATACATAACTAGAAAATTCTGAATTTTGAAATGAATCTCAAACATTTTATTTTCCTCTACGGTCCAAAGAAAATCGAGTTTATCTACTATTTTTCCATCTATTTGGCGAGTATGGATAAATGGATCATTGATCATCGTTTCCCATAATTCAAGATCAATACTTATAATAAAAATTTTAAATCTAAGTTTCCATGGTTCAAAGCGAACACCATTAAACGGTGGACGTGGGTATTTCCGTTGGTATATTTTTGTTTGCTATTGTGCGGTCTCTATGGTTGGCTAGAAATAACTTCTATTTTAATGGCATTGATTGTGTACTTGATGATATAATTATTAGCATTAAAATGTTATCTTGGTGTTGGCTGAATATTGGGGATAAGGGAATTAATTGTACATTCTGGTATAATTGGTTGCAAGCTCCCATTGAGTCAATTTTTCACCTTTAAGTTGTTGCCTTTTGTTGTAATGGGTTGGGGTACCCCTTGTACCCTCTTTAATAGTAATTAATCTTTGCTTATCAAAAAAGTATTCTCTTCCATCAGAGTTTGAGTCTCAAGCTTGGTTTGCTGATTCAGGTGTTTATCACCACCTCACTCCCTATGATTTTCATTTGCAACACATAAAGCCCTATACTGGTTTTAATCGTGTATATGATGGGAATAGTCAAAACCTAGTCATACAGTCTATAGGATCCTGTTATTTTTACTCTTCCCTTAGCCCTAATTATAAGTTAAAACTATTTAATGTGCTTCATGTTCCTTCTATCACTAAGAACCTGTTATCTGTCTCAAAGTTCTCCAGTGATAATCATGTTGTTTTTGAATTCCAATTTGATAAATGCTTCATCAAATGGAAGGCTTCTAAACAAGTTTTTTTTGAAGGAGCTCTTGATGCAAATGGCCTTTACTGTTTTCCTCAACTTCACTTGGAGTTAACACATCCTCATAGCCATAGTAATGCCTTGTGCACTTGTTGCTTCTAATTCTACTTGTCTGAGACCTAATTCATGTAATGACAATACTATTTGGCATCAAAGATTAGGCCATGCCAATTTTAATTCAGCCACTTCTATACTCAAATTTTGTAATATTGGTACTTCAAATAAACAATGCACTGAATTTTGTAATTCTTTTCATATTGGAAAAGCACATAGGCTTCATGCTCATAGTACTACTACTATATACAAAGAGCCATTTGATATTATTTACACTGGCTTATGGGGTCCCTCCCCTAACACTTCTAGTTTTGGCTACAAATATTACATAGCCTTTTTTAATGTCCACACTAGATACACATGGATATATTTCCATAAGCAAAAATTAGAAGCCTTACATGCCTTTAAGTTGTTTCATCAGTTTGTGCTTACTCAGTTTAATGTCAAAATTAAGTTTGTGCAGTATGATTTTGATGGGGATTTCAGACCTTTCATAAAACACTTGACAAAATTAGGGATAGTTCATAGATTAGTTTGTCCTCATACATCTCATCAAAATGGTTCTGTTGAGAGAAAACATAGACAAATAGTTGAAATGGCTCTCACACCGTTATCTCATTATTCCATTCCTCTAACATATTGGGATCACAACTTCTCTACTGCTATTCACATTATAAATAAACTGTCTACCTCAGCTCTAACCACTACTTCTTCTACTTTTCAAGCCTTGTATGATAAACAACCTAACTATAAAGCATTAAGAGTCTTTGGTTGTTCATGCTTTCCCTTTCTTAGGCCCTTCAATAAACACAAATTTGAAATGACAAGCCAATAATGTGTTACTTAGGTTTATCTTCTCAACCCAAAGGTTTTAAATTCCTTAATAAAGAGGGGGAAATTTACATCTCTAAGGATGTCACATTTAATGAAAGCAACTTTCCTTTTACAAAACTCCTTTTACCTGATAAAGTTGTTAGCTCTAACAAAAGCTACGCCACTGTCATACGCTCTATTCCTTTAGCTGTTGGCTTTTCCCTGAAGTCTCTAAGAGTTTTACTTTACCAAACACCTCAAGTCATACCTAACAAGTTAATTTGATGATTCCTAATACTCCTTGTCAAGTTCTTCCTACCGATACTACTTACAACTTAGGTGTTGGTCATGAGTTGAATGGAACTAATGCGACTCCCATATCTAATCAGCCTAGTACTAGTACACAATCTGCTAGTCTCCCTAAAGATGTCTCAAATCTGCTAGGTAATAGTCTTAGCCCTAAAGCTATGTAAATCAATAACTCAACTCATAAACATACAGGACATGATGTACCTGAGGTATCTCAATGTCCTGAGGATACTAATTTTGATCCTAATCTACAACAAAAAAGTTCTATGCCTTACAGTCCTAAGGACACCTTTTCTGACCAGTCTATTATGCCTAGAGGTTCTGAGGACACTATTCTCGGCCACGTGACTGAATACTTAAGGAATTCTAATCAAAAGTCAGGTAGCATCAACTTCTGCTCAAATGAGATTACTATATCCCCACCCATTCCTGTTTCTGAGTCCTCCAACTCTCCCTCTATTTTGTCTAGTAAACCCATGGCCCCTTTACATGAAAACAATCACTCTATGCTAACTCATGCCAAAATTGGACATTCATTCCCTAAAGCACTGCTTGCTCACACTGAAATTGAACAAACTAGTGTCAAACAAGCTCTTAGCAAACTTGAATGGAACAAAGCTACGCATGATGAATTCAGTGCATTGATGGTTAACCATACATGGACATTAACCACACTACCACCTAGTAGAACAGTTGTTGGCTGCATATGGATTTTCAAGCTTAAAGAAAATTCTGATGGATCTATTCTCAGACACAAAGCCAGGCTTGTTTCCAAAGGTTTTCACCAAGAGCATGGCTTCGATTACACTGAAACCTTTTCACCTGTAGTAAAACCTACTACAATAAGAGTTATTCTAATACTTGCCATTACTTACAACTGGGAAATTCAGCAAATTGACATCAACAATGCCTTTCTAAATGGCATCCTTCATGATAAAGTATATATGGTTCATCCTCCATGTTTTATGAGTGCTAACAAACACCTCGTTTGCAAACTCAACAAGGCTCTTTATGGACTGAAGCAAGCCCTACATGCTTGGTATGAAAAGCTCACTCAGTCTCTTCTTCACTTTGGATTTTCTGCTTCCAAATGTGATAACTCAATATTTGTCTACTACAAACAAGGTATCACACTATATGCCCTTGTTTATATTGATGATATCCTCATAACAGGATCTCGTACTTCTCTTATTCATGATCTTATTAGTAAACTGTATAATACTTTTGCACTGAAAAAGCTGGGCAGACCTAGTTACTTTTTAGGTATTGAAGTAACCTTTTGCAGCAATGGTTCTATGTTTCTGACTCAGTCCAAACACATTTAAGACTTGTTGACAAGAGCTTATATGACTGCCTCTAATGGTGTTCCAACCCTATGCTCAGTACATGTAAACTCAGCAAGCATGGCACAAATCTTATGACTGATCCTCGTCTATATAGGTTTGTGGTTGTGCCTTATAATATGTCACCTATACAAGACCAAATATTGCCTATAGTGCGAACAAGGCTTGTCAGTTTATGGCTTGTCCCCTTGATACTCATTTGTCTGCTGTCAAACGTATATTGTGTTATCTTAGTGTCACCTTAAGGCATGGAATCATATTATCTCCATCTGCTTCTGTCTCTAAGTTCTCTCTACGTGCTTACAGTGATTTTGACTGGGCTAGTGACCCAGATGATAGATGTTCAACATCAGGATCTTGTATCTACTTTGGCCCGAATTCGGTTGCTTGGAGTTCCAAAAAGCAATCCCTAGTAGCTCGTTCCAGCACTGAAGCCGAATACAAGGCATTGGCTCATTCAACATCTAAAATGTTATGGCTGGAGTCTCTACTCTATGAACTTCAAATTTTGTTTCACACTCCCACTCTGGTATATGATAACTTGAGTGTTGTGATGTTATCGCATAATCTGGTCCTTCATGCTCGCACAAAGCATATAAAACTTGATATTTATTTCGTAAGAGAACGAGTGGTTGCTGGTAGAATGTTAATTCAACACATTCCTGCAGCTATGCAAATTGCAGATACTCTCACCAAGCCATTAAGCACTTCCGCCTTTCAATATCTGAGGTGGAAACTTAAGGTTGCTAGCTTAGAGCACTACCGTTCAGTTTGAGATGGGGTATTAGAGTATAATATTGCAATGACTTTAAATAAATCAAGGATAGCTTGTTTAGTAGTAAGTGGGCCAAGTTTGTTGGATTGTTAGGATTTAGGACCAATAACCATTTTCTTTTAAAGCCTTACACTTTGTATAGCTGCATAAATATCCTTGTATTGTTACATTGCTTTATCCATGGCATAATACAATTACTCTTCACTCTCACAAATTCATCTCTCACTAACAAGATGAACTATCAGATTCATCTCTAATATAGTGTACATATGATGTAGAAAATTTTAGTGTAAACATAGCACACCTCTTTGAATATACAAGCACATAGACATTTAGAAAGGGAAAACAAGCACACTTACTTCATTGCATCAAATTACTCAAAGTACAGAAAACATGAAATTTCAAGAAGCAAAACAAATACGAAAAAGGGTTTGATGGCCCTTAATTCATAGAATAAGAACATGCACACAATCAAAGGACTTTATCATGAGTTTTGAATATTAATCGCACCCCGATTATTAATATCTTCCATAAATTCATCAAGATTCCGATCAGAAGATCCGGCACCGGTCACCACCTTATCATCTTTCGCCTTCTTCCACTTGATTACATTTTGCTTCAGAACCTCTCCTTTTCCCTTGTCATTGCTTCCAGTAAGCACTTCTTGACATCATCTCTAGTTACCAATTTATTTTCAGCTCGACTATAACCCAATCTAATCCCTACACCGAAAACATCAACCAAAAATTTGGCATTTGTGACTTGATCACCCCATGCTGGAAATGTCAACACCAGAACTCCCGAAGCAAGTGCTTCCATTGATGAATTCCAACCACAATGTGTTATGAAACATCCCACTGAAGAATGAGCAAGTACTTAACTTGTGGACACCATTTCACTACTTTTCCTCTTCCATTTGTTTCCTCCAAAAACCCATAAGGAAAATCTTTATGTTGCTTTAATGACCACAAAAACGAGACTCGAGAATCCAATAACCCATATGCAATTTCACTCACTTGTTCATGTGGGAGATGCACAATAGTCCCGAATAAATATAAACCACATAATCTTTTGCCTTTGAGTTTGGCCACTCTGTAATATTAGAATCATCACTCTTAACATAATCACATTTAACATTTAGGTTGTTAAACAAAGGACCAATTGGTCTTATGATGACTGATTTTTTTGAAATATAATTGATGAAATCATGCTCTAGTTCTTCATAGGTGTCCACTAACACACATAACGCTTTCGATAAGTTTTTTATTTGTCCTAAAATGAGTGTCCCTAGAACTGGATATGTATGGAAAGGATTCAAAAGATTAGGAGTTTCATTGTGTTTAAGAATAACAGAAGGCAACTGAACATTGATATAAGGTTCGGTTTTGGAAGGAAAAGGTACAAGTTTGTGGAAATAATTATAGTAAGTAGTGAAAACAGCATTGGATTCACTCCACAAAATAGCGAAAGGAATTTCATTTTCTGTGGCTACATCACAAACCCATGAAATAAAAATGTTGTTTATGATGCATGAGATTGGTTTTTTTTGACTCAGCGTGATTTTTAATCAATTGGAAAACATATTGTTTCCCAACATTCTCAAGTTGTGATGAGTAGTAACTCAGGTTTGTTCTCATGGGATCGTCGTCATTCAAATCGTCGTCAAAGAAGTCGAAACTGAGTGAACCGTCACCGATTTCAGTGGCGGTTTTGTTACTGATGTTGCTGATAGTTTGCATTTCTTTGCCAGCTTTCTTCGTGGTGGTGAAAATGATAGAGGAACCCTTTGCAGCAAGGCATTTTGCTAGTCTAAGAAGAGGGTTTATTTTTCCTATTGATGGATAAGATACAAGGAGGATTTGAATGGCAGCTTTAGACTCCATTTTTGTTTTTTTGTTGTGCTTTTATTTATCTATTGTAATTTCACTACAAAGTTCAATAATGATAGTAGTATATATATATATATATATATATATATATATATATATATATATATATATATATATATATATATATATATATATATATATATATATATATATATATATATATATATATATATATATATATATATATATATATATATATATATATATATATATATATATATATATATATATATATATATATATATATATATATATATAAGAGTTACACATGAGTTACACTGGTTCGGATTATTTTTAATCAATGTTGATTGAAACATACTATCATATAGATCATACTATAAAGTTTGAGATTAATCTATAATGATTTACTATACGATCAAGATATCCAAATATTAACGTCAAAATGGACTTTTATATAACGTTAATTTTGATGTAGCTCAATGACATAGTAAATCATTATAGATTAATCTCAAACTTTATAGGTATAATTTATATGATGGTATGTTTCAATCCAACGATTGATTTTAAAAAATATTAATCCGAAGTGACATTTTTGAGCGAGTGTAACTCATGGTGTAACTCTTCGAGTGTAATTTGATCCCTCTCTCTCTCTCTCTCTCTATATATATATATATATATATATATATATATATATATATATATATATATATATATATAGTGGCGGAGCCAGGACCCTAGACCAGGGGGTGCGGACTTTCTAACGTATTATATATATAGTGGCGGAGTTATAAAAATCATAAAGTTTGAGCAAAAATTTAAATTTTATTATGACAAAAAATTACATAGTATCGACAACATACACTTGTGAAAGTATCATTATACATACTTCTCGAATACATGCAAGTTAGACCAATCCCTTAGTATTTCTGTCTCATTCTACCAATCTCAAATAAAAGAGGAGAATAAAGAGAGATTTGTAGAGAGAATAATGGGTGCAAGAACCAAAACAAATCAATTAAAAGAGAGATTATCATTTTATTATTTTAAATTCTATTTAATAATTAATTTTTCTGTTATTAGTGCATTAGTTTTCTTTGTATTCAAATGATTTTAGGCTTCAACTTTAAATTTATTAATAATTATTTTAGAATAATATTTATTGATGGGGTAACAATATAAACTAAATTAAAATAGAGGAATTAATAAGACATCCATATAATAAAATATACAATTATAATATTATTAACCAGAGACAAAGTGAATTATAATATTATAAAAATATGAAGTACTACTACTAGTCCTATAAAAAAGAAAGATAGGTCAAAAGAAAAGAAAATACTAGAAAAGTGCAGAGTTGAAAAATTATTGAATTAGAGGTGCAAAGGTAAAACATTGAGGGGTTTATTAGCTCTATTTTGAGAAAACCAGGGGGTGCATGAACCCCCTCGCCTCTAAGTGGCTCCGCCCATATATATATATATATATATATATATATATATATATATATATATATATATGAAACATAGTGCAACAACTTATTTAATTTAATTGTAACGAAATTTTTTTTTGCTATTTGTGGATCTTTTATGTTAATTAATGCCTGCATCATTGATGTTTTTTTTAAAAAAAATTTAAAAAAAGTTGAAGTGACATCAATGATACTGATATGTCACTTAAGATAGGTTAGAAACTATCATTGAATCATATTTTTATATGCAGAATTTTTGAGTGTATAAAAATATATTTTAAACTAATTAAAATGCCTGCAAAAGGAAAAAATTAGAGAAAAATAATAAAATTGAAAATAAAATTCTCAAAAAATTATACAAAGTGTAAAACGAGAAGAAATTTTTTTAAGAATTTTTTTCATAATTTTTTGAAAAAAACGGATTTAATATGAATTTTACAAGTTAAAATAAAATTAATAGAACAAAATAAAATAACATAAAAATTAATACGTTAGTTAACATAAATGACTCACATATACATATAGCAAAAAAACATAAATAAACTGACTTATTACAATTAAATAATTCGACTTGTTATAATTAAATAACTTAAAAGATCTTGAGATAAGTTTACCTTTAATTTTTTACTAGCTGTAGAAATTTCTTGGACGGATGCACCTACCAGTTGCGTCACTACCACTCATGTGATTTTTAATGCAATTCAAGTGTAAATGGTTTTTCAATCCAACTATTGAAATTAGGGATCACGTGGATATTCATAGATACGGGTACTAGTCTTCCGCTATCAATTCTGTTTAATAAATATGATATATGGTACATTTTATATATGTGCAGGTATTCATTAAGTAAATATTCGTAGATGCTATTATTTAAATACATTTAAAATATATATTTAAATAATTATTTTTTATCTCTTCTAAAAACAAAACAAAAATCAAATTTAACAAATAATAAATAATACTAAAAATAAATCACATTTATTTTATTTCTTTTATGAAAATAATTAATAGGTGGAGTGATTACGTGAGTTGTATTCATCAGAGAGTTTTTAAGAAAGTACTTTTTAGAACATGTGCGTGAGAAGAAAAAAATTGAGTTTTTAGAGGTGAATGAAGTGATTCAATAGAGTGATTTAATTTCTCGAATTCGTGAAGAAAAAATTAAAGGCCAAAATAGACTGTGAAATATAGATAAGTAGATAAGTGATCAAAATGAATATATTTTTTTTAATATTGTCTGATAAAGAAAAATGCATGATGGCCTAAAGAATTGAAGATTTTATTATCTATTTATTATGTTTCCAATGTAATTCTAGTGTTTAGCATTTGTTTTGACATCCAATATGTACATGCATTATGTTATGGATCCTTGTGTTATACACATTTCAAATGTCATATAGACACAATGATTATCCTAAGTATATATATATATATATATATATATATATATATATATATATATATATATATATATATATATATATATATATATATATGATGTTTTAAATAGTATTATTCTAGATAAATAATAATAGTGGTGTTTTAATCTTTTAAAAAGTTACATATCATGTTATTAAGAATAGAAGTCTTCCTGTAAAAAAAATAAAAGTTTATAAAAAATATTTTTTTACTTCAAAAATAAGAGCTAATATATTAAAAATTAAACTTTTTATACTAAAAAAAGTGACAATCAAAAGTAATAAAATTTTAAAAGATTAAAATTAAGTGATATTTGTTTAGATCAGTATATCTATAAAAATAAAAAATATCACAATCAAAACTAAATTATTCCCAAGAGTTAATTAACATGACACTTTTTTTTAGCTATTGTTTTGTAGACACCTTTTGTTCAATAATATTTCTAATAAATTATCATTATTATTATTATTATTATTATTATTATTATTATTATTATTATTATTATTATTATTATTATTATTATTATTATTATTATTATTATTATTATTATTATTATTATTAGCGTTTAAACGGACAATACCATATCTATTTATCTGTTTTTTTTAATGTGCACAACATTAAAATATAAATATTTTAATCTTAATTTAAAATATTCGATTAATAAATTTTGTGATATGCATTTGTGTATAATAAGTCAATTTTATATTAAATATGTAATACACAACTCAAACATATCAACAAAAACAAAATATTCTAATTACACAACAAAATCAATCATTACATCATCTTAATAAATTCATCAATATGAAACACATGTGGAGAGTAATAAAAGCATAGTGACTCTAACATAAAAAATTTAACTTTTTTCTTCTAGTATGGTGCTTAATAGGAACGACAAACATTAAATTTTAGAGCATAATATTTCTTCAATTATCAAATGATGTTGTCTATCAACAACGTCAATAATTCTGGTTGGACAAAAAACGAAAGTTTCATAAATATTAAAATTCTAAAAAAGATTCGATTCCAAAAGTCATACAAAAACAATTACTACAAAAGTAATTACAAAAAAAATTCTTTTTACTTAAGAACAATCAATTTTCAGTTGTAATGACATTTTTTTCTTCGTCTGGTGTGGGTGTGGTCTTGATTGGAAATAAGCTTCATCTCTTGGTCAAGAATCAAAAGATCACTCTAATCAAAATTAACCAAATAAAAATATTATAGAATGGAAAAGTTCAAAAAAAAAAGTTAGCATGTTGAATGAGAAAGAGAGAAATTTTAAGAAAAAGAGGATTTTTATCTTGTGTTATTTTAAAAGTTAATGGAAGTTATAGGCCTGAGATATTTTATTTTATTTTAGAGATGGAAATTAACATTTCAATTGGTAATGGTAACCAACAGAAATCAACAACCACTCAAAATTTTAAATTTGTATTATTTTACTATTTACTATTTATAAATAAGATGAAGGACAATTTTAGAAGAAAAAATAAATAGTTCGGTCTAAAAGGAGTGTATTTTTTTAGGTGGCGTCTAAGATGGACTAACATTTAAATGGTTTATGCTGAACCCTATTGAAGAATTGTTTGATTAAATCATCTAATTTGATCATATAATGCACTTTTTATATAGTAATATTTTATCTCTCATTCTTTCATGATGGACCATGGTGTTAACTTACATGTTATGTAGCTTCCTAATTTCCTACCATTTTCTTTCAAAATTATCCCTTTATCTTTTCTTAAATAACAAATCTACGGATGTTTTCATAGATGTTTCATAGAAACACATAATTCTTTATTATCTCCCTCTCATGAAACTTATCTTCCTTTTCAATCCTATGTAGTAATTTTTAACAAAAGCATTAAAAGCTTCTAAAGCCATGGTATTGCTTTAAGTGTTATTTATATAAAGTATTTTAGATTAATTAAAAATAAAAATGGAAGAACTATACATACATACAATCCCCTAATTTTTTTCCAGACATTTTTCTTTTCATTTACAGCCGCTGCAAATTTATTAAAGTTCTTAAAAAAAATTCTTTGCATATGAAACAATTTGTGATATTAATGTATTTATCCTCTTATTCAGTATTTTAAAAATTGGATCGGACTGACCGGTCGGATCGGTCGAACCAAAAACCGGCCAGATAACCGGTCTGATTCAATAGTTGAATCAGGAATGTCATTAAACCGGCAAGAACCGGTGAAAATCGGGAAAACTGTAAAATCGGCGGTTTTCTAAAATCGGTGGTTCAACTATATTTTTAAATTTTTTAAATTTTTAGAAAATATACAATTTAAATTTTTTATTCATTTTAATTATTTTATTAAAATATTATATTTAAATAAAAAATAAAATTAATTAATTAAATTATTTACAGAAAAAATTTTATTGGTGCAGTTGATTTTGTAGATAATTTTAATATTGAAGAAGGATATCTTAATATTGAAATAATTTTTACTCTTTGAAACTAAATAGTAGATAATAAAATTATTTTGTTATAAATTATTCAATTATACTATGTTGCAATTATACTTTGTAATTTTGTACTATTTTATTATATATGATATCTATATTCAAAATTTAAATTTAAATTATCAAATTGTAAATTTATTTATGGTATGATATTTTCAAAATATTTAAAATTTAAATTTAAATTATCAAATTTTGAATTTAATTATGATATGATATTTAAAAAAAAATTAGTTCTAATTATATTTCGTAGAGATTGAGTCATCCGATTCGACATGTTTTATATCTATATAGCTTTGTTATAAAGGCCGGTTTATTCAACTGAATTATCCAATTTAATCCGGTTTATTCTGGCTTAGTCATGCGGTTCGACCAATAATTCAGTGGTTCGATTAATAAACCAGTGATTCAGTACCTTCACCAATTTGATCTCCGGTCCAATTTTTAAAATCCTGCTCTCATTTGAGTGTTAAGGGTGAAGGAAATGTAAATGTAAAGAACATTAATTATACTCTAATGAGATTGAATGAAGACAATGATTGTACTTTTCTGTGTTGTTTTGTTTAGGTTTAGCAACCAGGCTAGATCTTTCAAATTAAGTTAACTTTTTAAATTTAAGAACATTAACTTAAAAAAATTTGTTAAATGGTAATCTCCATTAAAAGTTTCTTCGAGTTGTCATTTATTTTAGAATTTGAAATAATAATGAGAGAGAGTAAGTTATCATTTTATTTATCATATATTTTTGATAATAGATGTGTTTAAAAAAAAAACTGTTTTTATGTTGTTTGTAAAGGAAGAAGTGGGATGAGATTATATATGGAAATTGATGAATGTTCTATTTTGGTTTGTTATTAATTTCAACCATCAATTACATCTAAAAGGGTTATTTTCTGGTTCACGCGTGAGAAATTTAACTGAACCCCGCACTTTAAACTTAACTTTTTTTTATATATAGTTATAAATATGGATAATAAATTAAAAAAATTTATTTTAATTAAATATATGTTTCTCATTGATAAACGGTGTAAAAATTTTACAATTTCTATCCATATTATTTTTTCTCTATTTTTATTTGTGATTTGTGAAAGAAGTCAAATTATACCGTTATATAAATAAATAAAAAACTTACAAAATCAAAACTTTACATTAAAACACATGTATTTCTTTGTAGTAACTTCAGAATCGTTTCAATATATCTGTAACAATTTATATATTATAAAACAATCTAAATATGCAACCTCTACCAAAAAAAAATACACTTTCTGGAAATTACCTCTTCATTTCTTTGTTCATATCTTAAATCAAATTTGTTCGTGACCTATTGATTTTGTTGTTCAGATCTTAAATCAAATTTGCAATACAGGAAAGTGTAATAGATGAAAAAGAAGAGAGATATTTAATCAAATCCACATTTAAATAATTATTGTTTACAATATTTGCCGTCATAAAGGTTATAAAATAACAGAAAAATAAATTAAATTAGTAGCAGTCAAACACATTCAATTACATCCTACTTTTTTTAATAATACGTTTGTATCGATAGTTAAAAAAAAACACAAATTAAAGAGAAATTACAATAACTAGTGTGATTCCCGTGCGTCCGCATGGGTATCCATTGATGTTTGATCATTTTGTTCAATATTGATGTTATGCAAAATTCAATATTATAAAAAATATATATTTAAAGTATATAAATTTAGTCTGAATTAAAAAATATGTAGTATGTATGAAGCAAAAGTATATCATACATAAAATTTGATAAACATACAAAAATATATTTCAATAAAATATATAATATAATAATTATAAAAAAAATTTCAATGTATATTATATTAATAAAACATCAGAGAATATAAGATTAATAGAATCATATGTTGAATTGTTTATGAAGTTCAATTAGTAAATTCACGTTCATCTTATTATTCAATATTTTGATAAGTAACTTCATGTTTTCATTAATATTTAATATTTTGATCAATAATTTAATATTTTAATCAGATACTTCATGTTTTTGTTAATATTAAATATTTTGATTAGTAAATTTATGTTGTTCTTAATATTTAATATTTTGATTAATAACTTAATGTTTCGGTTAATATTCAACAATTTGATCAATAACGTCATGTTCCCGTTAAAATATTCAATATTTTAATTAGTAAATTCATGTTTTTGTTATTATTCAATACTTTTTATCAGTAACTTCATGTTACGGTTAATATTTAATATTATGATCAGTAATTTATTCTTCTGTTTAATATTCAATATTTTAATTAGTAACTTAATGTTCTTGTTAATATTAAATATTTTGATTAATAATTTCATGTTTCTGTTAATATTCAATATTTTGATCAACAACTTCATGTTTCCGTTAATATTCAATAGTTTGATTAAATTCATATTCCCGTTAATATTCAATACTTTGATCATTAAATTCATGTTCCCGTTAATATTTACTATTTTGATCAGTAACTTTATGTTTCCGTTAATATTCAATATTTTGATCAACAACTTCATGTTTCCGTTAATATTCAATAGTTTGATTAAATTCATATTCCCGTTAATATTCAATACTTTGATCATTAAATTCATGTTCCCGTTAATATTTACTATTTTGATCAGTAAATTTATGTTTCCGTTAATATTCAATATTTTGATCAACAACTTCATGTTTCCGTTAATATTCAATAGTTTGATTAAATTCATATTCCCGTTAATATTCAATACTTTGATCATTAAATTCATGTTCCCGTTAATATTTACTATTTTGATCAGTAACTTTATGTTTCCGTTAATATTCAATATTTTGATCAACAACTTCATGTTTCCGTTAATATTCAATAGTTTGATTAAATTCATATTCCCGTTAATATTCAATACTTTGATCATTAAATTCATGTTCCCGTTAATATTTACTATTTTGATCAGTAACTTTATGTTTCCGTTAATATTCAATATTTTGATCAACAACTTCATGTTTCCGTTAATATTCAATAGTTTGATTAAATTCATATTCCCGTTAATATTCAATACTTTGATCATTAAATTCATGTTCCCGTTAATATTTACTATTTTGATCAGTAACTTTATGTTTCCGTTAATATTCAATATTTTGATCAACAACTTCATGTTTCCGTTAATATTCAATAGTTTGATTAAATTCATATTCCCGTTAATATTCAATACTTTGATCATTAAATTCATGTTCCCGTTAATATTTACTATTTTGATCAGTAACTTTATGTTTTCGTTAAGATGCACTCACACGGATACCAGTATAGTATAGTACGCACATTTGTTCCTAAAATGGAATAATGATGAAAAAACAAAATTGTATAATCAAAAGAGTTTATTATTTATTATTTTTAAAAAAAAAGACATATTTTTATACGTATTTAGATCATAAATATAATTTTTCTATATATAAAAATATATTTTCCCATCTATAATTATTATTTTGTTTTGACATTATTTATAAAAATATTTGGATTAATACAAAATTTGTTCTCATTTACAAAATAAAATATTAACAATATAAATAATTAAAAAATAATTCAGTTTCAACATTATTTATTAAAATATTTTAATCAATATTAAATTTATTCTCGTACATAAGTGTTAATTATTTGAAACAATAGTAAAAAAATTAAGTGAATGCATAATTGATTTAATTAATGTTTTTGTTCAATATCTTCTAGATGCAAATTTTAAAAAGAACATTAATCATATGTTTGAAACATCTACGCTTATGAATCAACCAAGAACATGCGGAACATCTTGGCCTTTAATCACTCTCTGAGCATGTGATCTTGGTTCATCCACTAAACTAATGTTTCATTCTCCTAAGAAATTAAGGACACCACAATATGAGCATGTAGAACAGATCTTCACAACCTTTTTAGAGAGATATATTTAAATTTATACTAATAAAAAATAGAATATTATATGAAAGCTAAGGAGAGTTTTGATTCAAGCCAAACACATTGCTAGCATCATGATAGCCAAAGACAGTAATAGTATTTTGAAAGTTAAAGAAGATGTTTGTTATTTAACTAAATCCAAGGGGAACTGAGTGTATTTTCCTCTTTATTTTGTTAAAAGCATTCTTTATGTTTTAATTTTTTGTGAAATTTATTTCAGATGTAATGGTATTCATAGGCATGCATGTCTACAATAAACTGCAACCATGCATGTCAAGTTGAACCTGTTCGCAAAAATAGTACAGATCCTTGGTAGTAAAAGTTTGTTTGAAGAGTAAATGTCCCCTTTTAAAAGAAAATCAGAGAAAAGATAATGCACTTTAAAACACGAGACATGGCTCTTTTTGATTCATTTGGCCTGAAGTTTTCAAACAGAATTGTCTTATTATTTCACTTGGATTTAACTTCTCTTCTTTTAAAATCATGTTTGAATTGAGATCTTTCATCAGCAATAACTGTTCAACACTTGCTAAAGCAGATTTGAATGTCCTAGTCGGAAACTTCCCCTTCTCTCATGCTGTTCCATCTCTACCTATTACATGCATAATAACACAGACAAGTCTTTAATGACAAACATCTACTCTTCATAATATGAAATTGCAACAAAGTAGAGGGATAAGAGAGAGCATCCATGCGGAACATCATCAGTAATTCAAATTGACATATTTATCCAATACTAACTTCTGGAAGAGTTGAAAACAATACCATCAGCTCTTCAAGCTGTGCTCTTTGATGCAGAACATAATAAGTTCAAAAATCCTCATGTTATGGACTCCTCGGTGGTGGCTGCAGCATTCCCTAATATTCCTTAGTCACATCTTTAATATCTAGAATTTACACCTGCAACACACCTGCAGCACCAGTGAATTTACACAGCTCTAGCTCTTTAGTCTATTCATGTCCAAGGTAGTGTAAAGCCCAACTAAATTTCATATGATACTTCAAATTTATAGACCTCAAACTTTTCCTGTAAGAATTGACACCGAAGTTGTTAAGCAATGTTGCAATTTCGTGAAGATTGTATATGCCAACTATTTGAGTCATGAAAAATAAACAGTTGACTGGATATTGACTTATCAAACATCAAGTTTATCTTTCCTGGGCCTTTTATAACTGCGTCAGTTGTTCGATATTGGTCTCCGAAAGCATGTCTTCCAATGCATATTGGGTTCATGATTTATTTATATTTGCAAATTCTTTAAGATGTTCTCACCGTTCATAATATTAACACCCTTTGAACTAAGAGTCGGCCCAACTGGTGGAGCTGGTGTTGTCAAACCGAGTTCAAAAGACAACTTTAACACTCCAACAAATGCAACAATAAAACACAACACGATATTTTGAGAAAGTACATTGCAAATTATGATGAGACAGTTGAACTCATGAACTGTTGAAATGGTCAATGAATCATGAGAATAGATTTACTACATAAGGAAGTTTCAAATGAAAAGAAAAGTAAAAAAATCCCTTTGGATTAGGAAGGAAAAAAACAATATTCATTATACCTCTTTTTGATTTGCACAGTAAGATGAAATGCCAAAATTGTTCAACCTGAGATCAGCTGTTTCAGAATCCCATTCAAATGGTCCATCCCAACTCTCCACCGTGCTCGAACTTGCATTATTTAACAAAATAGAACACATCCAATACAATAACATCCCAGCATCCTGCATAAAGACAAAGAGAGTGTTGTAGTTACTGCTATTAACTAACCTTCAAATTGCTAAAGAAAGTAGGACATACATTTCTGTAAATAATGCATGGCTCAATTATTTTGAATGTTAGTTTGCTATAAATAATAGCTGAAAAATGCTACAAAATAAAGAATACTTAATATATTACAGTTGTGTGTGTTCCTTAACTCTCCGACCAAATTAAGCTTTGAATGTTGTGCCCAAATTACAAGAACTTCATTCTTGGTGACTTGTTCAAAAAGTGCATGTTAAAAATTCACATAGAAAGAGTATAAATACTAAGATAGTTTAGCCACCCCACATTCCACACTCATAAAGGTCGAGCTTTGCATTCCAATGTATACTGAAATTGTCCGGTTCACCCGTTCTTATTGCCTGTGACAGTACGTTTATGTAATATGTCAAAATATATTTTGAACAATTACAACTAATTACTAAATTCTGCAACACAATTTAGTAACAAACTGAAGACCTTTGCCGAAGAATAGATACAACTGAGTACATTAATATTTCAGAATAATATTAAATACAAACCACACAAAAATTACCGAAGATAACGGTACATGCTGAACCAACAACTTTAAGTCTCTCAACCAATTATATCCTTTATTTTTGCCTCATCAGATATTCCATGCTTTCTTTAGAGCCAACTGCTGAGGGATTTCTTGAACTCTGTCATGTTCACTTTGCAAATTGCATAAAAACAAAGATATAAGAAGTGTAGGGAAAACTGAAAAAGGGGCAGCAACAAAGACATGATACGTGGATGATGGCTCAAGTTACTCATTATAATGGTTTCAAAGTTCAAACTACATTGATGGGCCTGATAAACAGTTAGTGGCTCTTCATGAGTAACAATCTAATCAATTAAGCATAAAGTATCGATACATATAATAAATAGCATAACCATATATACTTATATACCACCTATCAATAATGAAAGAAATGAACTTACGTATATTTCTCATGAACGAAGTCCCTTCTGCCTCTTCCAGGTGTCAGCGGATGTGTGTGATCCTTAACAAGAAGATTTCTTGGGGACAAGACTAGGCCAATGTTCGGCCAAACTTATATAAGTTTATGGTGCAATCTCTCTAACCATATTCTTTTAATTTCCACAATTTACTTATTTTCAGTGCAATTGACTCAAATGGAATTATTAACAGAATCTTAATCGAGAAAATAATATAATTAATCACGCATTTTAAATACCACTTCAAGTCTCGTTTCTACTTCAAGAGTTGTCATCATAAAAACCATCAAGAAGACTCAAGGATCTTAAGTGATTTTAAAGTTAAATATAATTATTCGAAGACTTGAAGTTATGGAGTATAAAAAAAAAGGAAGTGTGAAAGCTTTCAAGATCATGTCTGTTTGAGTGATTAGTGTGTTGTAAAGACACAAGGAAATTTTAGGAAGTATTATAGATAATTCACACACGCGCGCGCGCACACAATGAGAAACCTCTCACTTTTTAATTAAAATCACACAAAAAATGTTTTTGAGGCCTATCAATGTGATTAGAGCTTTGTCTTCTAGATTATAATAACCTTTTTGAAATTGTATAATCGATTAAATTTTATGCCAAATCGATCAGATGATGCATAATCAAGTCTATAATCGATTATGACAGTCACTTAATTATTAGTAACTATTCTCTATCTAAACATTCCATTTTGGGCCATAAAATCAATTATTTACACTGCCTAATCGATCAGGTCATTAATTTTACCCATGGACTATTTTCAAATTTATATCATTTCTTGGTCTATAAATAGAGAGCTTCTTTATCACTTTTAATCATTAAAAAAATGTGAAAAAATTTCACTTTTAACTTAACTCGTAACCTCTCTAAATTGTTCATAATTTTATCATTTATTTTAGGGTTAATACCTATTTTTTTCCCTGTCATATAGGCCGCATTTAAAAAGTTGCATGGATTCCCTCAACATTTTGAAAGAGTTTCTTTTTAAACCTTGATCAGGCCACATCACTAAAAATGATGATGTGGCAGCGTTTTTTATTTAGTTTAATTTAAAGGATATTCCACATGTGTAAAATGGCTCATGGAAAGACCAAGTTGCCCTCTTAAAAAACAATATGAATGTTAACCTAGTTTGTCATTTCTACTTCTTCTTCCGTTTTGGTCTGTGTGAACCACCACCAGCTCCTTTAGTGCTCTTTGTGTTCTTTCTCCTAATCCATTTCTTCCTCTGGACTCCCCCTGCAGCATTGTTTCCTTGTTGCTGGCCATGTTCTGAAGACAGAGCCACCACTCCAAGCGATTCTGCTACCGATTCAACATCCACAAATTTGGATTTTGCAAATTCGTTTGGATTAAAGAGCTCTCGACTGCACATATTGGATCTTGAGTCTTTCTTCTCCACTTCATCCATAAATTTGGGTAACGGTGACGCACGCAGCCATTGACCAAATGACAGATCTTGTTCTTCAAGTTCTTCAAATCCTTCTTCATTCAGGTCTTCCGCCTCTTCATAATCTTTCATTAGATGCCTCATTCTACCACACACAAAACTAAAAATGGTTAGTCTCTCATATTTGAATTGCACCTGGATCTTCTTTTCTTTTAAAAGTTACCACCATCCCTCTTTTAAGAGGTTCCTTCAGATCTATTAAGATCTTCCATTCCTATGAGCTTCCTTGGAATCCTGTTATTCAAATGAGTCAATGATGTTGCCTAGTTTTCTCGCCATTTTTTCAGATCTGAGCATGAGTGGGAGGTCGTACACTCTCATCCAAAAGGAACTAAAATGCATACTTAACTCAGGGGGTTGTTCCTAATGGCAAACGGAAGAAGAAGACGAAATGACAAAATACGTTAACATTCAGATTGTTTTTCAAGCGGGCAATTTGGTCTTTCCATGAGCCATTTTACATATGTGGCATATCCTTTAAATTAAACTAAATAAAAAATGCTACCACATCATCATTTTTAGTGATATGGCTTGACCAAGTTTTAAAAACAAACTTTTTCAAAATGTTGAGGGAATTCATGCGACTTTTTTTTTGCAAGGGGTTTTTTCAAATGCGCCCTATATGGCAGGGGGCAAAATAGGTATTAACCCTTTATTTTAATTAAAGTGCTTTGAGAGTGTTATTGAGTCTGAGTGAGGATATTGTTCTAGGTGAGGGTATAACTTTAAATTTACCAAGAGTATATTTTTCTCTTGATTAAATGATTCCTCCCTATGATTTGACTTTTAGAGATAAAACATTGATAAAACTCTTATTTGTACTTTGCGGGATTATTGTTAGTTTTCATTTGGTTCGTGAACTTCGCCATTGAAAAAGATATATTTTGGTTCGTGAACATATGCTAGTAAAAATCTCTACAATGGTTCTTGAGCTCAACTTGGTCATAATCTACATCGATTTAAGATCATCCCGGTGTAAAATATTATTTGATTTCTAAGTTCCACCCACTATAAACACTCAGCATGTCAGAGATAATCCTGATATAAGTCTCACTTCGGTTTTTGGTAAGCCACTTTAAAAACTTGGCTTGGTTCGTAGGATATTCAACTAAAAACTCCTATTTTGCTCAAGATCAACTTGTGAAAATATTTGTTTAGTGTGAAGAATAACCATTTTTAGCCATGTTGGTTATTTGGTGTGAAGACTAATCAATTCATCACATGCTCATTGTTTGGTTAGAACCCAACCCTAAACTTCATTTCCTTGTATAAAATGGATCATAGATATAACATTTGAAAATCTCTTAAGTATATTGGATACACTCAAGAACAATTCTTGGGGAGAATAGTGGGTCACTTCATTAGATCAAAAATTTATAGTTCTCTAGTGTTATCTCTCTTCTCTTCTATCTTTTATTTTTCACTTAGTTTCTTTACTTTGAATTTTCGCTGGATATTTATCCAAATGTTTTGATAAAATATTTTCAAAATTTAATTTTGAAAATGAGTTTGTTTTAAATCAATATTTTTCAAACCTCCAAAATTCACTCTTTGTTTTGTATGGAGTCACATGTTAAAGAAGTGGTCAAAGTCTAACTCTTGTTAAAGACTAATTGTTTTAAGAAAAAGATGACTTCCAACATTGTTTTTAACAATAGTACTTTCCAAAACATACTCCACCGTTTAATGGTGTAAGGTTTTAATTGGGAAAGGTTTAAAATATTCATTCAAAGTTTTAATATTGAATTGTGGAAAATCTATAATGAATGATTTGCTTATCCATACTCACAATATTGATGGTGAAGTAGTATATAAACTTGATTCTCTTTGGACCAAGAAGACAAAAGAAAGCTTAAAATTGATTTTAAAAATAAAAAAATTCTTGCTTGTGCTTTAAATTAAAATCAATTTCTTTATGTACTTAAGTGTAATTCCTCCAAGAAAATATGGGACAATATTGAAATAATCTATGGATTATCTCCAAGTATCTAACAATAGAGAGTGAACCCATGAGGTAAAGAAGATGAATATGAACACTTCTTTTACAAATGTTTTTCAACCCTTATAAATTATGGAAATAATTTTAGAACTTTCTTTACTAACAAATATCTAAGAATTAATAATTGGAATAAGAAATCTGGTCAAATCCTTAAATCGAGAGATCATAATATTTACAATTTTTAGGAAAAATCCAAGAAGGAAGAAATCATCGAGAAACTAAATGAGTTGATTAAACTATTAAAAGATGAAGGTATAATCTAAAACCTAGAATAATATCCAACAACTTCATTAAATAACTCTTTTGACAAAGAAACAGAAAATTCAACTCTAATAATCTCCTTTGAAAGAACAATCTTGGTGATTGAGCGATCCTCGGAAGACTCAACATCCATTGAAGAAACTTCACCAAAAGGAGATTATGAATAAGAAGAAGTTTCATCTAGTGGAATCGTCAAAATAAGAAAGGAGAAATATCAAAGAATCAACGACTGGTAAAATCTTCAAAGAATCCTCTTCCAACAAAGAAGATTAACATATTTGCTTTAAAGTATCTCACGAGGAAGATAACTGCAAGGTAACAAAGTCATCATATAAACAATTGTTTAAATCAAACACTAATTTAATCTAGGAACACAATAAGATTTAAAATTGTAATGTAGGTCTTAAAGACTATATTGAGTTTCTAGAAAATAGTAATCAAATAGTATGAAATGACTAATATTAGAAATTAAGGAGGAAAATGTAAGACTCGTGTCTCGACGAAAATGGAAGTGAAAGATCTTTTTAAAACCCAAAGTAAATTTAATAAGTGGAAATAAAATACATATTTTATCATATAAAATTAGAGGCCTTTCTTGAATCAAAGTGGATTGGGGCCTAAATCTGGTATATCACACGGTAAAGGCTTTAATATGAAGAAATTGAATTGTCTTATTTATAATATTTCTTACTATTATAAGTATAGCCACTTAGAGCCATTTGTTTTGATACATTAATAAGTTATAAAGGTATTTATTGACCCTAGACCTCTTAGAACTACTATTCCAAGAAGATTTGGGTAGCAAAGGTGATCCAAGAATTTTCGCTGAAGGTGTATATCAACAGTCGTTATCAAAGCAAACTTTCATTGAGGATGGTCTTAACATGTATGATCTATAATGATATGTTAAGATATTAGTAGATTGAGAATATAAGTCCATAGTGGATCTATATATCTCATGTTTTTAAAAATTCTTGTACCCAACGATTCCCAGTGAAGGATTTACAACAATTTTTCGTCGTTTCCTATAAAGAGGAAGGTTTTATCAAGATTACTGGATATTTAAGTTAGTACACTTTTTAGAGGTTGATTAATCAGAAAACTCTAATTAACTCTCTAAATAAGTGGTTAAATTTTCACATTAATTAAAATTTTTATTACTAATAAAATGTTTGAGTTTGTAGAACTTTTGAAGAAATGGGTGCAAAAAGGATGAAAAGGGGTGTCAAAAGTCGCATGCCAAAGTAAAAAATCAACCTAAGGCCCAAAAAGACCAAAGAGGCTAAACATGCACTAAATAATCTATTAGACTAAGGTCCTAATAGATTATAAAGAGCCAAGTTTCAAATTTTGCGTTTCATACACAAAATAATAGATTAGATGGAAGAGATAATCAATTAGGGTATTGAAAAAAATATCACAACGACTAGTTCCGAATGGCTAAGTGCACACATTAAACAACCTAATCGATTAAAAATATATTATAATCGATTAGGTAGTGCCTATAAATATGTATTTTATTTTCTTCCTTTTCATCTTATTTTACCTTCTCTTGTTTTCATATTTAGTGTGTTTTACAACAAACTTTCTTCTTCATCGTCATTACCAATGGCACCTAACAGTGCACAGACTTCCGAAGCCTCACACACCACTCCAAAATTTTATCAACCTAAAATCAAGAAATAAAATTCAAATCGTGATTATGCATAAATAGATATTTTTTTAGCCTCGCTAATTGGATGAGAAAACCTAACTAATTTGTCCAAGTTTATGCGAAGGCCGGTTTAAAGAACTCCATCTTAAGGTTTTAGGTGGATAGGTGCATACTCCTAAACTTTGTATAAATGCTCCTAGTAACTCCCCTCAACAAATGGTACCAGAGCCTTTGATTTTGAGAAAGGGACCAACTTACTTATATCGAAATGTTGGCGGTACAAGTAGGAGTGCATTGTGAACTCACACTTGAGGGGGAGCACTAGAATAATAATTCAAGTGTGAGTAAGTGGAAAAATAGTCCCACATTGGATAGGAAAGACTTGAGCCTATATATGGGGAAATCTACTCACCTATCACCTAAAGGCTTTAGGTGGATAAGTGATGTGTCTCTCACAAAGGTGCATACTCCTCATCTTTGTATCAATGCTCCTAGTAACTTGTCCCAGCAATGATCCATCATATGGTGGGGAGAAAAAAATAAGAACACGTTTCTACCATAAAGTGAACTAGTCCTGAAAATATTGGTGCATAATGACTATAATTTAGAGGAGGGGGGATCGAAGATTAGAAACTCAAGAATGGGAAAAATCACCTTAAGTCAAATAAGGTTCATAATTGGAAATGAGGAACTAACTTCACTATCTCTAAAAGTATCACGAAGAGCACAACAACAAACAGAAAATATGGAGGAATCTAACATATGTCCTACCTTCTATTCCAACAATATCCTCAACAACCTCCTTCAAAATAAATAAGAAATGATAAGGATGCAAATGAGACTAATTCAAGGATTTGTCTCACTGACAAGGTCGTTGAAACCAAATTCGTATCTCATATCATATCCAGTGATGAGGAGGAGAAGGAAAATTAGTTATTTGCTTAGTTGTCTACTTATTTTAAATGTTTTAGGTTCAAATTCCTTATATGTTATTTTGTGTTCTTATTTTGTACTTTGCATGCTGTAAATTAATGAAAGTGTTATCTTTTTAATCAAACATATATTTTATTCCATGATAAAAATATGTTCAACCTATGTGAACTATTTGCTTGCATATTTACATTTTTGTCTAGCAATTTTATCCACATTTTTATCATGAAAAAGGGAGGGAGAAGTATACTCTCAAAAGGAGTAGAATACACTCTCTACTCATGTGAGGGGTAGTTTAACCACTCCAAATTTTATCCATTTGTTTTCTATTTTACCAACTTTCTGATAGATGTGTTATCATTATCGAAAAGGGAGAGAATTTAGATCTATATGCTTATATGTATACTTAAGAAGTGATCTAAGATGGTGAAGCTTATGGATAGTAAGATGAAATTCAACCAGTAGCTGCTTAATTTTGATGATGACATGGTTTTGATATGAAAACACTTGAAGCCAAGAAGTTGTTGAAGATATCTCAAGCGGATAAAGATTGTTGATCAAGTTATCCTTCTTAATTAAGCTAAAGACGTTTGTTTAAAGTCAACACTATAGTCAATTCTATCAAGTGAAGACTTAGGGTTTATGATCATCAATGGTTTAAACTTTAAACATCCAAGATGATGGTAATTAACATAGAGATATCTCAAACTTCACCAAGACCAATCAAGGATGTTGGGTGATACTAAAGTCAAAGATAATCGTGTCAAGACTTGAAGCCTCAATGAGTGAAATAGAGAAAGAGTGAAAGTTGGCTTGATCATGTCTATTTGAGTGATCTACGTCATGTAAAGACACAAGAAAATTTTAGGAAGTATTATTGCTAAATCACACACACAAGCACAAAAAATGAGAAACCTCTTATTTTTTAGTTAAAATCACCAAAAAATATTTTTGAGACCTAGCGATATGATTAGGGGATTGTCAACTTGATTAGAAAAACCTTTTTGAAACTGTCTAATCAATTAGATTACTTGCCTAGTAAATTAGATGATGCCTGATTGAGTCTATAATTTATTATAAATACCTTTAATTACTGGTAACGACTATCTTAGTAAATATTTCATTTTGGGCCACAATAATCGATTATTTACACTACCTAATCGATTAAGTCATTAATTTGACTCATGGGCTGTTTCCAAATTTACATGATTTCTTGGCCTATGAATAGAGAGATTGTCTATCATTTTTAATCATCTAGAAAATAAGAACCTCGCTTTTCATTTATCTCATAATTTCTCTAAATCGTTCTTAATTTTCTCACTTATTTTAGCTATACTACTTTAAGAGTGTTATGTAGTCTCAATGAGGATATTATTTTGGGTTAGGGTATAACTAGAAATTAATCAATAGTATATTTTTCTCTTGAGTAAATAATTATTCCATGCGAAGTGATTATTTTGGTTGAGAGCTAAACCATTGAAAAAAAAATCTTATTTGTATTTTGGGGGATTAGTCTTGGTCTCAGTTTGGTTCGAGAGCCCCGTCATTGACAAATTTATCTTTTGATTCATGAAGATCAGCCAGTAAAAATCTCCAAAACGGCTCTTGATCTCAACTCGATTAAAAGGTGTATCGGTTGGAGATCATCCCAGTGTAAAATTTCACTTGATTTATGAATTTTTCTCGGTATAAAAACTCAATAGGTTCGAGATCATCCCGCAATAAATATTAGTTCGGCTCGTGGTCAATTAGTATAAAATCCTGGTTAGGTCAAGATGATAGCCAACTCAAATATTATGTTTGGTCCGAGATAAGTTAGTTTAAAAATCTTTGTTTGGTGTGAAGACTAAATGCTTCCAAACGTGTTCGTTGTTTGGTATGATGACTATCCGCTTCATCACTTGTTGGTTGTTTGATTAGAAGTAAGCTTTAAACGTCATTTCCTTATATAAGGGTGATTCACATGCATAACCTTCTAAAAACTATCAAGCGCAATGAATACTCTCAAGAATAATTTATAGGGAGAGGAGTGTGTCATTTCGTTAGAACGAACGTCTATAATTCTCTAGTGTTATCTCTCTATTTCTTTATCTTTTTTTATTTTCCACTTACTCGAGCATTTTAATAAAACGATTTCAAACTCTGATTTTGAAAATAATTTTTTTACATCAATATTTTTTAAACCTCCACAATCACTTCCCTCTTGTGTTTGGAGTCATATGTTCAACACCTACAAACTAAAAGAGCTAAATGGACGACTCATCCCAAGATCATGGAATTCAATTAATCTTATATATTATTATTGTAAGTCATTGTTTATATTATTTGTATTGAATAAGGAAAAAGGCCCTTTGCCAGGCAATGTATGAATCCTCTTAAGAGTTGATTATTGTTTATTCATGTAAAATACACCAATTGTTAATTCAATATAAATGTTGGACTTCCACTAGAAGATCCTTGTCGCCCACACAAACAATAAATTTTGGACTTCTACTTAAAGATTCTTACCGTCCTCATATGCAATATAAATGCTTGACTTCTATTTGAAGATCATTATCATCTTCAACTTCCACTGAACGATTTTTTCTCCCTCAGAGGTAATGAAAATGTTGGACTTCAACAGAAAGATCCTTGCGGCCCTCATAGACAATATTTATGTTAAAATTCCAATCAAAGATTCTTGTCACCCTCAAAGGAGATGTAAATACTAAATTTTGTTGAAAGATCCTTCTTGCTTAAGGAACATTACAAGAACATGACTCAGGGTTTAAAGTTTTATCTAAGAGATTTAGTATAAGAGTCTTGACCGAGGAGCGCAACTTAATAGTCTTTCTTGAAAGTCTCAGTTTAAAAGTATCGTATGAGGAATTAAATTTAAAAAATACGTTCGAGAAATTCAACTTAAAATCCGCATGAAATTGATTATATTAATTTAAGGGGACTACTTCATTACCCAACTAAAAAATATGATAATTTTACCCAACTCATTTGTCTTAAATAGATAGGTACACATGGCATGTCATTATATATATATATATATATATATATATATATATATATATATATATATATATATATATATATATATATATATATATATATCATTCCAACAATACTTTTAATAATTACAAATTCACCAGAATCATTAAATATGTGTTAGTTCCCATACAAATTTAATTGACTCGATTATTAAAACTAAATGGTAATCATTGTCATAATTTACTATTAACAATAAAAACCAGCATATTTTTCATTTTTCAAAATTTTCTTTTATTATAATTTATTTTTTCAAATATTAGTATAAATTAATTTAAAAAAATTATATATTTAGCATAATTTGTGTGTATTTAGAAGCTACACGTGATTTTGAGAAAAACACGCTGAAAATCACAGCAGATAAAAACTACACTTTGTGACTTCTGGTATTCATGATAGATTGCTTTCAAAGATGCGGTGGCGGTGAAAAAAGTGAAACCAAATACATATTTAATCTATATAACTCATTTTTGTTGAGCATAATTAATCTATATATAACTCTTTTTTTAAATATATTTTTGAATAATTATAATTATCACTTTTATTGTTTTAACACTTTTGTTTTTTCCTATACCAAAAAACTCTTTTGTTTTTTATTTTTAAAATTTTCAAATTAAAATAAATAAAATATAAAATATTTGTTAGAATTTTAGTTGGATGCCAAATTAATCACAGCAGATAAAAACTACACTTTGTGACTTTTGTTATTCATGGTAGATTGCTTTCAAACATGCGGTGGCGGTGAAAAAAGTAAAACCAAATACATATTTAATCTATATAACTCATTTTTGTTGAGTATAATTAATCTATATATAACTCTTTTTTTAAATATATTTTTGAATAATTATAATTATCACTTTTATATTGTTTTAACACTTTTGTTTTTTCCTATAAAAAAAAACTCTTTTGTTTTTTATTTTTAAAATTTTCAAACTAAAATAAATAAAATATAAAATATTTGTTAGAATTTTAGTTGGATGCCAAATTAATATTTTAAATCTCTAGCCAATTATTAATTAGATGAAGATATTGAATCATTATCGCTAATCAAACTACATATTGTTTATATTAGTTGATATCTCACCCCTTCTGTTGTGATGTTGCCTCTACGTGGGTAACATGCAGGTAATGAAGGATGAAGATTTAGTTGTTGTTAGTTCGAGTCGAGTTGTCGCTCTGATACGTAACACTCGAGTAAATGAACGCTAGTTGTTTTATTTGTTATTTTGATTTCGTTGTTGAAAATCATGTAGATTATATGAACGTAATTGTTGATTTTAACTTGTTTTAAGTTGAAAAGATGTCATGTAATCCAAGTTGATTAATGTAGTTCCGCTGCTTAATAATAATAAAGTTGATTCATGTTGTTTCGGTTCATTTAGTTTATGTGTTATGTATCTGTGATAGTTGTTCGCGGTAAAAAGTGACGAACGAGGGAATCGAATTGGAATTCGAATCTCAGGCTCAAAACGATTTACTCTTTTGATTTGTTTTAAAAAAAGATGTCGCGAGCATCAAGCTTTATTGTTTCTAAAACAAGAAAATGAGATGAAAAAGGGGAAAGCTGAAATACCCTAAATAAATAAAGATATGCGATGCGACTAGCGTGAACTAGACGCAACGCATTGGGAGAGTATATATATATATATATATATATATATATATATATATATATATATATATATATATATATATAGTTATCTATAGAATCTTTTGTATATATGAATATTTTTTATATGTTTGTGTGTTTTAATTTGCTACTCTATTCTTAGGAAAGTTTCTCCTTTGGATTTTAAGAAAGGTAGGTTAGGCAGGGTCCTAAGTTTTGTTATTATTATTCTCGCAAAGATCATTGAGATCCTCTACATACATATCCTCTAGTGGGAATCAGAGCATCTGTAGTTCGGATCTAAGGGAACTATGGTTTGTTTGGTTTGAGGGAGAAAGAAGTATGCTCGGCAAGGATGAGACCTTGTGCCTACGTATTCTCAAAGGGAGGTTAAGAAAGTCAGAGCAATCGTAGTTCTCACTTATGCTAGTGGAAGCAAAGGGTGTTATTAAGAGACAAAGACAAATGTCATCTTAATGAAAAATGTATCTAATCTATTTCATCACATACATTTTTGAAAGGTTGATTGATTAAATCTTTCATCGTAAGTATTAGGCGTTTTGCTTGAGTGTACAAACGTTACCACTTACGATTTAAGAAAGATGTTTGAAAAGATGTTTGAATCTTTAATTGTAAGCATTGGTGTTTTGCTTGAGTGTACAAGCGTTACCACTTACAATTAAAAGATGTTTTGTTTGAAAAAGTGTTTGATTTGTATGTGATGTTATAGATGAGATACTTCTTCCATAGAGATGATAAATGTCTAAATTTCTAGGAGAAATTGATTATTGATTAGGGGGTGCTTTTAAGAAGCCAGTGGATCCTTGTATTGTAAGCCCAAGAGGAGGCATTCTGAGGGTCATCAAGGGTCCTTGCATTGTGAGCCCAAGAGGAGACATTCTGAGGGTCATCGAGGGTCCTTGTAAGAAGCTCAAGAGGAAGCTATAGGGTATGGTTGGCTTTGTCTTTAAGAGTGGTTTCACCGGGAAAGCATCCTCTTAGGATTCAAGAGTGATTTCACCGGGAAATCATACTCTCAGGGTTCTATCCTAGCGCGGGTGATTCTTTGCATTGGAAGCCCAATAGGAGGCTGTTAAGAGATTTCCAGGTCTCTTTCTTGTTTGATGCCCAAGAGAAGGCTAAACTCAACGAGGGAGTTCTTTTGAACGAAGCCCAATAGGAGGCTAACTCAGCAGGGGAGTTGTCTTATACGAAGCCTAAGCGGAGGCTAAACTCAACAGGTGAGTTGTCTTATACGAAGCCTAAGAGGAGGCTAAACTCAACGTGTAAGTTGTCTTATACGAAGCCTAAGAGGAGACTAAAGGGGAACCTAGTTGTTAAACTAGTTATTATGTTATAAATGAACAGTTATATGAACAAGTATATGATAAAGTGTGTGATGTGTATTCACAGGAGTTTATGAAGGAAATATATAAACAAGTGTATAAAACAAGCAATTAAAGCAAGTGTAACTTGGATATATACAAAGGAGTTAGGACTTACACCTTAAGGGAGATCCATTGGTTTAAGAGCAGTTTCACCGGGAATAATGCTCCTCTTAATACCGATGGAATCGGTGTATAAACAAGTGGATGAAAACAAACAAACGAAGTTTGTTATACTTGAATATTTACAAAGATGATTGAATATGTACAAGGAAATGAGTATGTACATAAAAGAGGTGGATATGTACAAGGAAATAAATATATACATAGAAGGGTTGGTATGTACAAGGAAATAAATATGTACATAGGAGGGTTGGGACTTACACCGTGAGGGAGGCCCATGATCAATTTTGAAAGAAACTCGAGGAAAAACCCTAGTTTGGTTTATCTTCAAATCGAATCGATCATGGAAAAAGGTGTGTAAGTTTATTGAAAGGTTTTTGAAAAGGTTTTGAAAATAATTTTGAAAAGTGAAGGATATTCACAAGAAGTTTTGAAAAAGATTAAGTTTGAAAATCGGAAAGAAAACATTTTTTGAAAAGTATTAAAATACTTAAAACGTCTCATTTTTAACCTAATTAAAATATAATCAAAAAGAAAATATTTTTTTATTTTTTTTGACATAATCATAAAATAGGTATATTAAATGACAAGTGTGCAAAAAATCATCTCAAAATGAGAAATTTTTATTGGTGTTTGAAAATGTTGAAGTTTTGTTAAAAACTTAAGAAAATTAGTGATAAAAAAGAAAGTTTTGGTCCTAAGGAGGTTTGAACCCAGAACCTTTGGCTTAGAAGTGAAAAGTTTTACCACTGAGCCATGTGCTTGACTTGTCATTTACACACCTCCATTTGATTATATTAAAAAACAAGTTTTTTGAAAATGTTTGAAAATAGTGAAAATTGAAGGAAAAGTGAAAAAAGATGAAAAAAATGGTCTCAGGGGGATTCGAACCCTAGACCATAGGCAAGGCCTAAAGGACTAAGAGCGTGCTGGCAACCGCTGGGGCGGTAATACATCCATTAACTTATTCACTTTCGTGTTATTATATTATAAACAAATTTTTTGAATTTTTTGGAAACAAAATAACGCGCGCAACGTTCATCATCTTCCTCCAATCTTCCTCAAGCCATGGATTCTTCATTTCTCAATGAAATCAAGAGATGTAAACATCAAACTTGCTCAGATTTTCACCAGGAACATGATTGTGATGATTAGTTTCATTTATTTTTTAGTTTAGAGCTGTTAATTTTCGCAAGAACACGAACAACCCAAGTTCTAAGAATTGATCATGAAATCGTGTATGGATATGGAATTAAGCAATTGATTGAGGGTTATTGATCAGTGATAGTGCATAAACAAAATGGCCAAGCCATTTTTGAGCTGGAATTCAGAAATCAAAGAGTTCAAAGTTCAAGTTACTTACCTCTATGAGCAGAAATCGAATTCCTTGTTAGAGGGCTTCCAGAATTTGTTTAATGGTCCTATGAGCTTCCTTGAGTATCATTGAGTGTATTCCAACACCTAGCTAGCTTTGAAGCTCTCTGATTCCTCCTGCCCGAGTCAAGTTGCAAGCTGCTGATTTTAAAATGGAGGATGGTGATGGAGTTGTTATAGAGATGGATCAAGGGTTTTGATCACTTCTATATGATGTTTGGAAGGTGTTTGAATGATTGGAAAGTGAAGAGCACGAGTGAAATGGTAATTTGGAAGTTTTGGCTCAAAGTGTCATGTTTAGGAAGTTGGAGGTGGTTTCTGAGTTTGGCTAGTTCTTGGGCTAGCTTGAGGATTCTAACAACTTTCTAATAATGTTTAGAAAGTATTTGAAGCCTAAGATTGCTTAGAAATTGCAAGACTTGGAAGCTGCAAATTCTCCCACTTAAAAAACTTGAAACTTGAAAAACAAGAAAGAAAGAAGGAAAGCTTGGTTTATGATGCTTTGGTGTGATTTTGAATGAAGAAGTGACCTCTATTTATAGGCCAAGAGTTCTAAATGGCAAGGGCAAGAGATTGGCTTGAAATTGAACAACTTGCCTTAAAGGGCAAGAAAGACATTTTTGCGATAAATGCACATGGAATATTTTTTAACCATGGTTAAAATCTCACTTGATCTTATCTTACTCTTAATCACTCTCATCTGATATTTATCAGTTATAATCTATCTAATTTGATGACAAGGCTTCTAGAAGGAGGAATTTGTGAAAAATGACCTATAAACTTGAAAAATGACTTGTAATTTATGGTTATGGAGCTCTAAGTTTCAATTTTAAAACCCTAGCTACACAAAGTGTTTTTTTTAAGTTCTTGGACATTTTGGAAATTTTGTAACAAGATCTACAACTTTCATGTTTTGAGTTTTTCTTGAATCAAAATGGATCTAGGTGAAAAATGGCCATGAAAGTGAGGAAAAACCATATTTTTAACACTTGAAAAAATTGCTAAGTGTTAGGAAAATTTCAATTTTGACTTTTTTGTTGCTTTTTTCACATTTCTTGATTTTTTATGATCATGATGGATAATTTGAAATGATTTTATGATTGAAAAAATTTGAATTTGAAAAAGTTTGACTTTTTTGAACAATTGAATTTTCATCAGATGATTCAGAATTTGTCTGATGATCAATCATGGATTTTGGAATATTTTGAATCAAGAAATTAGGTCAAGATGTTGCATTGATGATGTTAAGATCAATCTCCAAGAAAATAGGTCATTCATCGAGCAAAAAGTCAATGATTCAATATCCTCGATCAAAACTCTAATTGGTCGATTCAAGGTAGATCGTGAGAAAAAGAGGGATTTGAAGATCAAATGTTGATGATTGATTAAGATAGATCAATTGAGGTGAGTGGAGACTCAAACCCTAATTGATCACATCTTGAACAAATGAAGAATTTTGATAAAACCCTAATTTGGCTTCAGGAGCACACACGCGACCTATCCTGTTCTGAAACTGTTAGTGATGCAATGATGCATATGTGAATGATATGATGCGGTATCTTAGGTCAAAAATTAGGGTATGACAATAGCGTGCAGTTGTTTTAGTTCAATTGTAATACTGCAATTGTTTGTCAAAAAAGAATTTTATAACTCTGATTTTCTTAATAATTACAGGGGTAGAATTGGAGTGTTACAGGGCACATGGGAGGAGACGTCCCCAACATGCACGTATAGGAGACGTTCCTCAGCGGGCACGTGGAAGAGACGTTGTTGATGGGCACGTGCGAGGAAGTTCTCTAACAGGCACAGCAACTTGGCCCACTATGGTGGGCCTTCTTCTGAGCAAAGTTGGGTTGGGCTTTGCCGACAACAAACTAAGTGCAGACCCAATCCAGAACAGAAGCCCCCAAGTTGTTGCTCTTAAATAAAGAAGTTATGAATTTTAGTTCATCCCGTGTGTCGACGAGGGCGCGAGCATCGATTTTTAGTCTAGAGCATGCATGAGGGGATGTGGTCGTCTAGATTAACGACCTTCCTCGTGGGTCTGTCCCGTTCTGGCCGGATGTAAACAACTTTTATTATGCCGATCTAATATCTAAAATATACATAAATAAAAATTTACAGGAGAGAAAAATACGATGATATAGATAAAACACATAATTTCACATAAAATATGCTCACACTCAAACTACCAGAAACTAACAAAGAGGACAATGAATACAATTTTAACATAATATTAATTTTTAGCCACATTGAAATAATGATAATTAGTTATAAATAATATTATTTGATTATTTTTAAATGAAAGAAATAGACTGATAGTTTCTTTCAATATAATTTAAATAGTTATAACAATTCATATGATATTGATAATAGGTGATGGTGATATTTTATTTTATAAAAAATAGTTAATTTATTATTTTATTTGAGAAAAATATGAAATTAAAATTATTTATTCTTTTATTATTAGATCAGTACAATATTTACTTGACATGTTAATTTAGTGCTTAAAATTTAAATTTATAACTTCAAATGGTGTTAGTTCAAATTTCATCCAGAATAATTGTAAAGTAGTCTCTAATTTTGCTAATATTAATACTATTTTTCTCTTTTCTTATATATGTTTTAGAAACTATTCGAATTTTTGATTGACATTCAAATTAAATTGGTTAAATATGTGAATAAATATGAGTATCAAAATGGCTTATGATTTTTATTTAATTAAAAAATTGGATCAATTGAAATCTCAATTTGTTTTTAATTTGATTTGGTTTTTAACAAACAGAAATGATAAATTTAAAGATAATTTAATACTAAAAAGAATTATTAAAGAAATATATTTTATTTTCAAATATAATAAATAAATTAAACTTATTTAATATATTCTGTATATACCTTTAAAAATATTAAAAGTAAAATCTTTATAAGATCGTTGTAAAAGAAAAAACATGTGCCATTTTTTTTAAAACGGAAGCATTTTAAAAAGCATGAAGTGATGCATAAGAGCATAAGAACAATCTATCTATCATCTATCTTTCTATTTATCTATCATCTATCATCTATCATCTAAGAAAACTCAATCATTTTCACCAAACACTGTCAATTAGGATGCTAGAAATTGAGAATTCCTCAAATTGAGTGTCACATCATCATTTAAAAATCCTTATTCTGATGGCAGTTACTTACCAATTTTCTAATGGCAGTTATAAGAAAATTATGTCATGTGTGCATGGTTTTCCAGTTTCCACCCTTCCACTATCCCTTCTATGAATCGGTTACAGAAGGCGATGAATGTTTTTGTTCAACTGCTTCATTCTCAATGATGATTGCATTATTTATAACTTTCCCAATATCTGCCTCTTCCACATCCTCGTCTCTCAAAATATCTCAAACCTCAATTTTTTCCTGCTTCACGCGATCGATTTCACGTTATGGAGAAACGATAGAGAAGAGCAACCTACCGGTATTGCCGTCGAAGACCTTTGACGAGGAAGATACCTTCCGCCGTAACTCTTCTTGCTTCTCTCTTCGCCCTCTTGCTTTTCTTTTATGTATTAATTGTTTGTTTCTTCTTCTTCATCACCTCTTCTCTTTTTGCTTTTCTGAAATTCTGTGTTGTTTGGTTATCAGGTATGAGTGTTGTTGTTGTGCATCGTGTTTATCAATTGTGATGATTCAGTGTTGTTGTTGACTTAGTGTTGACAATCAGCCTCGACAATCTTCACTATGACTGATGTTATGTCTATTAAATTTGTAGGTGATATTAACTGATTTTGGAATGTCGAAAGAAATTGAGGAATCTGAGAGATCTAACTCTATTTGTGGAAAGAAATTGAGGAATCTGAGAGATCTAACTCTATGTGTGGGACTTCAAAATATATGGCTCCGAAAACCTGAAAGGTAATGACTTGTGTCAATTCTCGAATACCGTCTCTTGAATTCTTTAGCATGACTTGTGTGTCAGTTGCGTGTGTCCATTTGTATATGAATGGGTTATATTTGTTGAACACCTTGAATTGTATGTGGGAATACGGTGGCAGAATGAAATGCAGTTAGTATATGTGTCTCATAATCAACTCTTGAACGAAGAAATTTAGGTGTCTATTCCTAGACATAATTGATTTTGCAATAAGGAAAAGATAGTTAATTTTATGGTAATGGTAAATTTGGATATAGACCGTTTTGAGAATCAAACTTTTTATTAGTTTATTCTTTTAGAAATTAATGTCTCAATGAATTTGCTTATTTCGCTATTTAGAACCTATGTGTTTGCGTAAGTGCACCAGGTGGATGTGCTTATTTCGCTATTTGGAAGCTATGTGTTTGCGTAAGTGCACCATATGGATCTCTGATATATATAAAGGGCTTTTGCTATGTGCTACAAAGTTTACAAAATTATTCCTTTCCCTGATTTTTAAGTATCATTTGGCTGGCACCATTTATACATAATAATACAAACAAGCCACAGGAGAAAATTATTAAAGAGAAAATCAAACTTTCTCCCTACCTTACCAGTGAAGCTCATTCTTTTCTTAAGACTAGAGACATCAATACTATAAATAACAGAAAAGCCACGACACTAACAAAGTCATTAAAATCCTCCCAAAGGCGTGAACATTCTAAAAAAAACATGTAGGGCATGGTTACCTACAAAAAGTGTAATACAAATAGTGAAAAAAACTCACTTAGTTGAGACATTAAATGCTACAACTTTTGAGGGACTTGCTCAAGCAAATCTTGAGGGACTCGCCCAAACTCTACTCGAGAGACTCACCCTTTAAGCAAAACTCAGGGGAATCATCTTGATCAACGCTTGAGAGACTCGCCCCAAGAAAAGCTTGAGAGACTTTCCCCAAGCAACACTTAATGAACTCACCGTAGCTATGCTCGAGATATTATCCCTCTGAGCATAGCTTGAGGACTCTCCTCAATCAACTCTTGAGGAACTCGCTCCAGGTAAAGATTGAGAAACTCACCCCTAATCACGCTCGAGGGACTTTCTCAAGCTTTCCTCAAGGGACTCGCCCTATAAGCAACGCTTGTGAAACTCGCCACCTAATCTTCGTCTCAAGGATCTATTTCTCTAGAAAGGGATCAATGTCACATGAATTTAAATCATGTCCCGCCTCCTATGCCTCATTTCTTTATAAGGAGTCGAGACCACCCTAAAGGAATTCTCATTCGAGTCAAGATTGGAAATTATCACAGCACTTTAAGGATAAGCCTCGCGAGATGTATTCATCAACTCAAAGAACATTGATAATACAAAATAAATAAACATATTTTCAAATACCTGAATATTATCATTAAAACACCCATGAAGGGCAATGTTATAAAACACTTCTAATATGGAAACATAATAAATAAATACAAAAGAAAAAGCCTAAGAGTTGGACAAGGTGAAATCCCCTTTTAAGTTTATCACTTCGGGGAGACGTCTTTACAAGTATCACCTGAGTGACTCGCCTTTACAAGTCTCGCATAAAGGTTCCACATTTATAAGTATCGCCTAAGGGGCTTGCTTGTCTTTACAAGTTTCACGTAAGGAAATCACATTTACAAGTATCTCCCAAGAAGGGATTAGAGTCTACCTTGTTTAATCACTTCGCCCTTTTCCTACCTCGTTTGTGAGGGGTTTCCAATAGAGCCATAAAAGGGAGCGACTTATAACAAAATAATCCTATAAGTCTTATGAAAAAGGATAAAAGATAGATGGACGACCAAAATGATCTGGATTGGGAGCGACGAGGCGAGTTAACAGGCATGAAAACTGCCAAAATTAGGCGGCGACGCGCTGTCACCCGCGGGGAGGAGGTGAAGCGTGAGGCCTACACGCAAGAAGAGTGACGACGTGTGGCGGCGTTTCCAGTGGCGAGACAAAGTGTGGCGGCTGTATCGAAGTGAGGCGAGTTGGGTGGTGAGATCAGTTATCTTAATCGTCGCCAAAAGGTTGTTAGAACAATAACGACGGTTTCAGCCGCATGGTGGTGGTTACCAGAAAATTGAGAAGTGAGGCAAACCAGTGTGATGATACAATTTGCAACAAAAAAAAATCACCAGAAGACAGTAGGTCAATCAGATAAAACACAGCGAAAATTGTCTTTTAGTGAGCTCTAGATACCATGTTGAATTATAAGAAAAAGAGACAATTAGAGAGAAAATTACATATCAACCGTATTAGTTACATAATAATTATATACCGATCCTATTCTAAAATATATTAAGGAATATTTTAGAAAATATTTGTATTCTATGTAGAAATATCAACACTTAACACCCACCACAGATGTTGAGTTCATCTAAAACATGCTCGCATAAGTTAATACATACATACTGCCGATGCTTGTTTATCTGTTTATGTGTCGGTAAAACATAACAGAAAAAGTGATAAGCAAGCACAAGATGTACCATAAATTCATAATATGAATTTATTTTTTTTGCAATATCATTTAAAACTATCGGTGTGAATGTTGATTTTTTGACACTGAAACTAGGAGTAGCAACACACCATATATGTAAGAACATTTTATCACTCAACATATGTCCTACGTACCATCTCTAGCTATTTATGCAACCAATCTTTACTTACAACAAACTCATCCAATCAATTTTGTTGAGAACTTTAAACCACATACTTAACACCAAGAACTAAACAGCAATACCAGTAAGTAAGTAATTCATCCGTCATCTTCGTCGCGAATAATTGATGGATGAATTAGATACCAAGCCTTTTGAGAAACCGTCTAGTCCTGTGCCGCATACGAGAGAAAACAACAACTACACAAGCCACTATCAAAGGAGGGAAATTCACACCTGAAACATTCAATTTCTGAACCCATTCTGGAGTACTAGTAATAGCAATATCACCCGTAACCAACATTATCATAATAGTTATCAGTGCCACTCCAATCAAGATCCTGCTCAACGGTTTCAGCAACGACCCCTAAACAAAATCAAAATTATATTCACCACATCAACACCACATTTAATTAGGGAAATTAGTAATAATTAGGTTAAGAAAACAATTGAAATTGAGGAAATTACCTTGGGTTCGCTGTCGATGTAGAGAACGGCACCGTTTCGGTAAGGCAATGCGGAATTTCCGGTTTTAGGGTTGAAGCGGATGGGGGCGGCGCGGCCAGATCGAGGGTTGAAGGCGAATATGGATTTGAGGGAGTGTTTGTGGAGGATCTGACGGATATTCAAACGGTTTTGCTCCGATCCGACAAGCTCCGATTTGAACACTGCAATGGGTCCTTCACCTTGCCGGAAGAGGTGAATCTCCACCTTGTTCACCTCGTCTGAGTCTGATTGGTCATTTTCGCTTTTTGCTACTAACGCTTCCTTTTCCTCCTCCATGCTTGAGCTCTTTCTTTATTAGTCTCGGTTTTTCATAATGTAGTGTTTTTTAAAATTATCAACCTTGTTTTGAATTAACTTTGTAAATAAGTATTCGACTTAATAGTCCATTATAAACTAAATTTGCTAATTTAAAGGTCGAATTAAAAATATTTATAGAATGGATCAATTCCACAATGATTGATAATATTGAAACTATACGATCAAATAGCCGATTTTTACTTAATTATATTTTTAAAAATATTATTATTATGCAATTAAAGTTATTAGATTAATGTAAAATAGTTTTAAAATTTTGTAGTGTTGACCTATTTTACAAGAAAAATTTGTTTAATAATTAAACTAAGCTTTAAATTTAATTTTGGTCTCTTTATTTTGATTTTTTGATTTTTTGAATCTCTTTTAAAAAAATCAGCTTTTCAATTATTTTATTGAATATTTTTGAATTTTTTTGTCAGTCGGCAATATCATTTGATATCATGTCACATATTTTTATATATCATATTAAAAAATAATTTATTTTAGAATATTATTTAATATAATTAATAATTAAATATTATTTATCAAATAATTAATAAATACCACATGTAAATATTTATTAATGAATGGGAATTGAACCGATGTTCTAAATGAAAATGTCTAAGGTTTTTGTCCTCTTACTGAATATTTACTAGAAAAATCTCATATAATGTACTATGTTGAAAAAAAATTGGAGCACTAAAGGAATATTAACAAAAACTAGGTGATGAAGTTCATTTGAAAGTACAAATTATTTCCATGGTTGAAAATTGATAGCATACCAATCTCAACATACCAATCTCAACATGTTATTTCTAATAAATTATCTATAAGTTGATATATTCATATATGTCTCGTCTGATTTATAAGAGTATAGAATTATAAATAAATAAATGGTTAAATATATGATCCCTTATTATTAGGGTGAGATTTGATTTTTCTCCTAAAATATTTTTTGTTTGTTTACACTTTGTAAAATAAAGATTCTATTTTGTGAATACCTTGTTCATTGTTTGGATGATTGGACAAGCATGCATATGTCCAGGTGGCCTTAAGGAATAGTTGACTTGATTAGCTTTTGTAATTGATAAAAATCCTCTTCCGTTCTAGGGTTTGTCCTCTATACTTCATTTATCATTTTCTTCTTCTTCTTTCTTTCCATCTTTCTACTTCATCGCCATCGTTGCTCCATTCATCTGCCTCTTATGCGTTAATACTTCATCATCTTCATCGCCATTGTTGATCCATTCATCTGCCTCTTCTACTTCACCGCCATGGTTGGAAGCAATTCCTTTGGGTGCAGTGAAAATTCTATTGGATTCCCAGGTTTACCCAAATGTGGGTGTGATCGAGCAATGAAGATGTGGGTCTCCAACACAGTTCAAAACCTCAATAGAAAGTTCTTGAAATGTCACAATTCAGGGGTAAGATTTTTATTGATAGCAAAATTTGATTTTTATTCGTGTTAACATATGTTTAAATTGTATTTTGTAGGATGTGAATAGTTGTGAATTATTCTTACGGGATGATAAAATTGGAGACTATATGAAGGGAATAGTGTAAATCAACCATTTTGTAACAAGTGTGAGATTCTAGAAGTGAAGTTAGAAACAACAACAACAACAACAACAAAGAAATTGGAGAAGTGGAAGATGAAGATTATAGCTAAGAGAAAGTTTAACATGAAGCTCAAGATGGCAATTGTTATGTGTTGTTTAATTATTTTTTTAGTGTATAACTTAATGTAATTATAAGTAGGTTCTAAAGTTGTATTTTTCTGGTTTTTGAAGAGTCTTAGCAGAATCATGTATTTTGACCAATGTTAGCATATTAATGGAAATTATTAAGTTTCAATCATACAAGTTTTTTTAATCATTTGATAAAGTCGCATAATACATTTGATAATCATTTGATAAAGTTGCATAATGCATTTGATAAAAGCACAAAAAATGTGCATAAGTCAAATATTACAAAAGAGCACCTAAAGTGTGCATCATTCCAAAAGACCATACCAGAAGTTTGGATCATTCCTTACAAAATAACAAAAAAACATAATAACTGTCATTAGACATATAAAGTAGAGGTTATTAACTGATTTCTTCTTTGTTGCCTTCTTTTAAACCTTCCTTTTAAGTTGGGAGCCACTGTCTTCTTCTTCTTCAGTCATATACATTGGTTGCTCGGAGTTAGAACCAGCACCTGTGAATGGTTTCAATTTTTTAAACAAATTAATATTTATTCTCTCACTTGACCTCTTTCTCATTGTTTTACCTTCTTGTTTGACATTTGCCTTGCCTTTCCTTATGGTAGTTGTTGAGCAAATGGTTGTTGTTGTTTTCATACTTGGATTAATGTCAGGTAGGATTGGCATCATTCATCAGTAACATCCATAAACAATAAAGCATCACTCTGAGTTGCAGCAGTTCCTTCATTTTGTGATGCCACATTCACACTTACAGTTTCATCGATCACACTTGCATTTTCACCAGAGTTTTGATCTATTGTTACAACTCCATCAACAACATTTGCACCAATAATATCTGCACCAGCAACATTTGCACCATATTTTAAATAATATCACAGATCCTTAATTTATCAGATGTTTTCATTTTCTTAACCACAACCTTGGCCACCCACTTAGAACTTGCAGATCTATTTTCTAAAACCCTTGAACAAAGCATTAAAAACCCACATTTAGCCTTACATTCTTCCCTCACTCTATACCCCTCATTTTTCACAAAAGTTATTTCCTTCCCATTTAAAACAGTCCACTCACTAATGGCCTCTCTAAAGTCATCTAGGGAATTGAACTTCATACCATACTTAAACTTGAAATTCTTATTAAGATGCTTTTTCTTAAACTTCTCAAGCCTAGGTCATTTTTCTTCTTCTGAGTTATCAGGATTAGAGATGTCTAAATATTCACTAACATAATCGTCTTCTTCCCATTTACTCTTAGAAGAACAAGTCAACAGACCAGCTATGATTGGACCTCCCTAATTGGTATAGTTACATCAATCCCATCAAACTCATTTGCAATAGAAATTGTTCTCTCATCCTCACTATTGTTTAACCTTTCAACTACCTCTTCATCATTAACATCTAACTCTATCATTTTATTCACACACCGTGGTCTGCTTCCACTCCCACTTGCATCGTGTTCCACAAACAGTTCAACATCAACTCAACTTCACTTGATATCGTTTCACCACCACCCATGTATATCGTTTCACCATTACTCAACTTCACAAACTCCCCTTCATGGTGAAAACAATGTTAAACATCATTTTATTTTGAAACGAATGGACTGAATATAAGATTCAATAGAACAATGCATGTTAGATTCAAGTAATGGATACAAAAATTCAAACTATCACAAACAATAAAGAAATCATCAACAATAGCAACATATTCATTATTGTTACCTTCCTTTTTTGTCGTTTTTGTAGCTCTTCTTTCTTGTTTTCCCTTTTTAACTTACAACAATACCTTTTTATGTATCCTTCCCCCCCATAATGATGACACTCTATATGAGAGAATCTATTAGAGCCTCCTTGTAATTTACCACGTGAAGTTTCACGATTACGTGAACCTCTACTTTGATGTCTCCCTCTTGATTCGTTAATCAACACCTCAGAATATGAAGAAGAACCTTGTGACTTATGCCTCAACTCCTAATTCAACACACTACTTTTAGCCAAGTATTTCGAGATGATACCATTCAACTCAGAGTTAGACAAAAATCTCCTAAAAGTCTACCAAAATTAGGCAAGGTACCATGAAGCCACATACCTTGAATTTAATCATCAAAAGTAAGATTCATCTCCGACAATTAATTTAGAATCCCTTGAAAAGTGTTTAAGTGATCGGTCATTGGGGAACCATCATTATACCTAAATGACATTAATTGCTTGAACAAGAACAACTTATTATTCACCGTCTTTCTTACATATCCTCAAGTTTGGTCTAAAGCGAGCGAGCATGAGTTACCGAGCTCACATGATTCAAAATATTATCATTCATCCATTGATGAATATAACCATAAACGTGTCTATGCAACAAAGTCAATTTTTCACCACTTTTTCTATCGGGTTTTTTATTAGAGAAAACCGACAAGTGAAAACCTTTCACATAAAATAAATCTTTCATTTTTCCTTTCCAGACATTATAATTTGAACCATTCAAACTCACCATCCTAGATGTGTTTGCATCTATCGTTACACAAACTAAACCACGACTCTAGATACCATATAACGACACAATCTCTCTCAAATATCAAATGCAACTTAGATACAATTAACAAAAAATACACCAAACAACACAACATAATTTTATCGTAGAAAAACCTCTATTAACTAGGAGTAAAAAACCACGAGATTCGTAGGCCACTTAAATATTCTACTATAACCAACAATGCATACAATCAAGTTTCTCTCTAACACTAGTTAGAGGCATACCTAAACATCATCAAGATTTGTAATCAATCTTGGAATACAACGATAATAAAGAGAGACCAAACAACCCCAAATACACCAAGAAATTATGACATCAAAGATGGACTTGACAGACCAGCTTAGAAAGCTCCTAATCCAATGAAAATCGCTCAGAATATGCTACTATGAGTCATGAATGTTGTGTCAAAATTTCAAGACGATCCGATCGTTAGATTTTGCGTAACTCAAATTTAATGGAACTGCTCTATGCTGAAATAGGGCTGCGGGATTTCACACTTCTCTCTATTTTTCACTTATTGTTTTTAACACTAAAACCCTATTACTTTTTGTTGGATAATAACAAAGGCTTACACATATATGAACCAATAACCCACATCATTTGGACCCACTGCAAATAGGAGGGATAACTCAACATACTTATCGTAAATTAAGGTTATGTCTTGGAATTGGATAACTCTAGGAATGAATTTTCATTCTATTTATAATTTTTATAATTGGTATACCTCTCTTTTGGATTATCTTAGGCTGAAGCGTAATGTTTTTGATTTGTTGTTGAGAGTTAGAGTATCCCTTATACTCTTTTCATTTGATATGAATTTCATGCTTATATAAAAAAAATCACGTATTCACATTCTTACGTATACATAAAAACATATTATTGTTTTACTATTTATAATATAAAATACTCTTCTTAACAAAACAAAACAACATAATTTAATTATAGATTTGTCATTTAATATGAAAACTCATAACTAATACTTTTTCAGTCTCATAAAAATGTCTCATTTATATTTTTCTATATTTTAAAAAAATTGTCTCTTTAGATATTAGTAAGCTATTTTTTTACTTCTTTACTCATATTTATTAACTTACACACTTTTCAACTATTTTACTAACTATAATAAGTAAGAGTGTTCTAATAAATTATACTAGTTTTATCATTAAAATTAATACATCTAATCATTTTTGTGAGTAACCAAAATGAATTAATAAAAAAGACGATCCTCTAACATAAGAGGTACTACAAGGATCACAAAAGTTTAAATCAAAGTATCAGACCAAACGCAACATCATTACCGTAAACCCAAACTAATATTGGAGTTTTGCCTGCACAAATGTGATCCACATCTAAAAAGATATCAATTTTACTCTATCTAACAATTGAGAAATACTTAAAATTTTGGCTTTAAATAATCTGATATTTCTTTCCGTCCACAACACCCAGATAGTAATCAGCCATTGTAACCGCAAGAAATCACGACATAAGTTATTTTCACCTATAGAGTGAATACGCTGAATAAAGTAGTCCTTTATATGCAAATGATCAACTCCAACAATACTAACCTAAGAATGAAGGTGCTTCCAAATCAGACTAAAAACAAGACACTGAAGGAACATGTGTTGAGCTGACTCCACCATTCCACATCAAAAACACAGAAATGATATATCATATGAGAATGTGAGAATGAATAACAACGGTTGAATTTAAAAAATAATGGTTGAGATTAAATTGTAATTTTCACTAAATCATGTGTCATTAATAGGAAAAAGATTTAGTCAAAATCACAATCTTTCGTTTTTAAATTCAACGGTTGTTATTCATTCTTACATTCTCATATATATATATATATATATATATATATATATATATATATATATATATATATATATATATATATATATATATATATATATAAAAAAATAGTTTTATAATTATTAAGAAATTCAATCAAGTTAATTTTTTAGATTTTTGAAAAAACATTAATTATATTTACCATAATGTCATTATTATTAAATTTAATAAAATATTATTATAATTTAATCCTTTAAATTTTTTTATATAATAATTTGATCATTTCATTTAGGGTGGTTTCTTTCCATCCTTTTTCTCACATTTTGAACATTTAAAAATATTTATTTTTATATTTTTTATTACACTTCATTATTTTCATACCGCTAAAAATAAATATATCTATAATTGATAATTTTTCTCTATTAAAAAAGATAATAGTACACATATTTGATAACTTTAAGGATCAAATTATTGTAAAAAAAAACTTAAAAATCAACATGTTTCAAACAAATAATTAAAATGAGGTCGGGTATATTTTTGTCTTTTGAATAACTTTTGAATTAATAATAATAATTTGGTGTGAATGTTAATACACCCAAAACAAATTATCTTTTTCCTATAATAAGTATTTATTTATTCTATTAAAATTTTATAACTATATGGACCGCTATCTACTATCTACTAGTAATAATTTTATAAAAATGCTTATCAAAATGAAACTAGTTCCTGTTATCTTGTTTTTATTTTTTGTTATCATGATTCTATAAATAGTTACTTTAAGGAACAATTATTAAGTTTCCTCACGAAAGCGATGTAATAATGACAATCCTTTTCCCCATTAGAGTTCGAAGTTGACACACCCAATACACAATTCATCATCATCAACCCAAAACAAACCCCCAACGCATAAACAATTCATCCATTTTCCACGCACCCCCACCGTAACCAGCTATGTCATTGCGCAGAAGAACCTTGCTCAAGGTCATTGTCCTCGGCGATAGTGGGTACGTTACGTTTTCCCCTCTTTTCTTCCTTTCAAATTCTAACAATTTCAGTTCACGCGTTTTCATTCGTTCTCATTGTATTGCCAGGGTTGGAAAAACCTCCTTGATGAATCAGTATCCTCATTCGCCTTTTTATCGATGAACTCGCTTTAACACCGATTTTGTTTGTTAATTTTTGGTTTAAGTTGCTATTTGTTGTTGTTAATTAATGTTTAGGTGGTAATTAGTTTGGATCTCCCTTAATCAATTTTTACTGTTTTTTATAATTGTAACTTATGAAGAAAGTTTTGACTTTTTGGGTTCGAATAGTTATTAGGTTTTATAGTATTTGAGGATCGTTAACTATATTAGATATGTGCACAACAAGTTTAGTCAGCAATATAAGGCTACAATTGGTGCTGATTTTGTTACTAAAGAACTCCAAATTGACGACAAACTTGTTACTCTACAAGTGAGTTTTGTATTTCAATGGTGTTTTTGTATGCTTTTTGTTGTCTTTGTTTTGGGAATGTTGTGAGAATTTTGTTTATTTGAGTGAGTTTGTATGTATGGTCGGATTGGTAGATATGGGACACTGCTGGGCAAGAGAGATTTCAAAGTCTTGGAGTTGCGTTTTATAGAGGAGCGGATTGCTGTGTTCTTGCGTATGATGTGAATGTCATGAGGTCGTTTGATTCTCTTGATAACTGGCACGAGGAGTTTCTCAAACAGGTTATTCTTGTCTTTTTTTATACTAGTTTTTTAGTATTGTTTTATGATATATCTATGTTAGTTGAGGGAATTAGATTTTGCTAGTTTGTTAAGTGTTAATTAGGTCAATTTTTATTTGAGACTCGAGAGGGATGTGATAGTTAGAGAAACACAACATGTTACTCTGACATGTAAAGTAGGATGCCTGGATGCGTAGGAGGCTATCTAATAAACTGATAAAGTCTCGGGCCATTTGAGCATTGGCAGCTGTAGACCCTCAATCTTCTGCAGGGTTCTATCTTCTAAATTGGGATTTATCCCTATTTCTTTCTAATAAAAATTCCACTTTCTGTTGTTGTATAATTTGACTTGTGTTCTTTCATTCATCTTTTTTTAACCTTGTGCTAATGCTCTATCTCTTACTGATTAGATTATGTTCTAGCATCTGCACTTATACATATAATGAATCCACATATTGATTAACCTATCACCACATGATTGGATTTGTCTCACTTTTATATAAAATATACTAGTATTAAAAATTCAAGTATAAGCTTTTGGATTAAAATTCATGTTCTCATTGTGATAGGCAAACCCTTCTGATTCAAGGACATTTCCATTTATATTACTTGGAAACAAGATTGATATTGATGGTGGGAATAGTAGAGTGGTAAGCAGATATTATCACACTTGTAAGTTTCCATATTTGATCATAGATGTATAATTATATGATGTCGTTCACATCATTATCGTATATACAGGTTTCTGAGAAGAAAGCAAAGGACTGGTGTGCTTCAAAAGCGGATATTCCATACTTTGAGACATCTGCAAAAGAAGATTACAATGTTGATGCCGCATTCCTGTGTATTGCAAAGACTGCCCTGGCCAATGAGCATGAACAGGACATGTAAGTTTTCATACACATATACATTATGATGTGATATGAATTTTAGTTCTGTGTCAAGTTAGGCGAAGAAATAGTACTATGATTATGAATATAAGTTAGGCAAAGAAATAGTATCATGATTATGAATCTACAGGTATGGACTTTTAATTTATTTAAACTTAAATAATTGTACCACCCTATTTTAAACTCAGAAAAGAAATATGAAGATAAGTGTGTATTCTATGGAAAATACCAAGTAAAACAAACATAACCAGAACAATGCTCCTTAGTGAAGATAATCTTCAAATCACAAGATAAAGACACTCAAAATGGTAAAAAGTTGACTTCTCTCTCATCACTATCTTACCCATACAAAATATCCCGGTCACATGGTCTCCAGTTTCTCATAACTGGCTTTTCACCTCAGCTTCGTGTCCTTGCTGATAGTTTCTAACCTGTCGAAACCATAGGCCCATGAGCTAACTGTTCAGACTTTTCTCTTCCCTTAACAGATTTGTGATTAATCAATGTTAATAAGATCGCAAGTAAGATTGTGGGATCGGCTGCCTAACACATTCGTTGGCTATAAGGCTAGCTCTATGCAGGGTTTAAGTGAGTAGCATGTTATAGGCGCATGCGCATCTACTGCCAGTCTCTGTTTAACTGTCAATGAAGTGTTAGAAAATAGAAGATGGTTCACTTTTCTGCATTGCAGGGTACCTGCTTCGGTTTTTTAAAAGTTTTTTTTTACTTAATATTTCTCCCCCTCCCCTCAAAATAGACGGTCTTTAAAAAATCCTTATGGAAGATGTTTTGATTAAGATGGTTTGTCTTCTAACTGTCATTCACATGAAATAGGTTAAGTGCCTCAAAGTTATCATCATAATCACTCTCTTCAAGCATACTGTGGGAACTTGCTTTTGTCACCTTTTCCCATTTTCTTTTGCTCAATCCAAATAGGCCTGTATTACTTAAAAGAATTACTTGTAGTTGCATCTTAAACTATAAGGTGAACTTCTATTGACTTTGTAATGTTATTCCATGAGAATATTCATCACCAATCTTTTTGAAGCAGTGGAATGACATTTTAAAGACAGTGGATGCTTAGTCTGGTGTTGGGATGGAATTATACTCGTGAAATACTTTAAATCTGCGTTCTCTTAACTTTTATTTATTTGTCTATGATTTAGTGAAGTCTACGAAGACGTTAAGACTTATTGGTTCAAAAGATTAAAATGCATAGGAAAAGGTGAGAAGTTGGCAAATGCCAAAAGGGATGGCTTGAAATATACACTGAAAGACATTGATCTTTCAATGATATTGCTAATTTTGAGGCATTTAACCCATTTTCCTTCCAACAAAAGCTATTATGGAGATCATCTTTAAAAAATTCTATTTGAAAGCTATCTGCATCTATCTTGAAAGGAGTTGTAAGGAAAACTCCTGTTACAAACATCCTCACTGAAGGAGTTCTTGATATTAAAACTGTATTTTAGGCCCAGTTGCACAAATCATGTAAAACTAGTAGCAACCTAAACAGTAAGTCAACATTAAAGAACAAATTGAGAAGATTCTAAATAACATAGATTCAGAAAGATGTACTAGATCTCTATTTTTACTTTTACAAATTTGTTGCGTATTTACAGAAATTTTCTTCGTTGTTGCAGATATTTTCAAGGGATTCCGGAGGCGGTTCAAGAGACTGAGCAGAAGGGTGGTGGATGTGCATGCTAAAATTGAAATACTGAATAATTTCAAACACTCCCCTCAATGCTGTGTTTCGTATTCTTTTTTATCATATAGTGTACACTATATGCCATGATTTTGTGGGTAAATTGTGTGCCTTGATGTTCCCATTTTGATAGTAGTCTTGTTTTGAGAAGTATGAGTTTGAGAATGTTGCACTCTCCTAGGCAAAAACAATGAAACATGTTCCATTGATTTACAACGAATTAGCATATAGGTTTAAAGTATAGTAATTTTTTGTTTTCTTTGGTGTCCAAATTGAGATTTGGCATCGAATGTTTATATTGTTTGTATGATACATACTAGACATTAATTTGTGCCGTGCTTCACATAGCTGAATATTTTTGTTTGATTCTTTTGCAAGTAAAATTACTATTAGAATTTTTGAGCTGCTAATGTTAGAGGTAAGGTTGGTCTGGTTTCATTTGGACTATAATGAATCATTGTTGTAGAATTTCTTTGTCCACCTCTAAATGTTGAGGTAAACTCCTGAAAATTCAAAAATATTTTTCGGACGTATTTAATATTTAGTTTCAGGGTTTTTTGGATATGCATATCCGAAGTATTCTAATATTTTATTTTCAGGGGTTTTCGATCTGAAGTATTTTAATATTTGTATCAATTAGAATCAAGGTGTATCAATTGTATTGATTGATATATTTTATAACAAAATAAAATGTAACTAAATAATCTCGGGATTCTAGACTATGCAATCATGCGTCTCTGGCCTTTACGCAATTTAATATAAAAAATATGATTATCTGAAAAACCGACTCTGAATTAAAATTTTACCATGTCTATTCATAACTAAAAATCAAGATCAAAATTCCTATTTTGTCACAAAATAGGGGACTGCACCCTAAAAGTTTTAAATTCATTGTTTTTCTATTTTATGCACAGTAAAAATTTTAAAATCATTGTTTTTCTATTTTATTTTATTTATTATTCGTTTCCTTATTTTTGAAAAAAAATCTAAAAAAATTTATAGACACCTAATTTAATTTAATTTAATTTTTAGTTGTATTTTTAATTTTTTTTATAAGAGAGTAAATTTTGGAAATATATATCCGAAACAATTCTTTTTTTTTTTGTAAAAAAAATGTTTATTCCGAGATACATATTCAAAGATATCTTTATTATAATTTTTTGTGTGAAATAAGAGTCCGTTCGAAGATGTATATTCGAATTTTGAAATATTTTTAGTTTATCGACATAGGCCTCCAAAATACATAGGTGGAAAAATAAATTCTCTCATTGTTAGAATAAATATGATATTGACTTGTGTGGTATGAGTTAGGCTATAAGGCCCATTAAAAATTTAGTAGTGTGGAATGTCACATTCAAAGTGAAAAAAAAAAAAGTCAGTTTTTTTCATTGTAATGACGAGGCTAACACATTAAAAAGGTCAAAATTTTCTTCAAATTTTTTTTGAGATATATCTTCGGACACACCTTATATCACCTCATCTTTTATAAATCAATAAATTACTCTATTTTTGTCAAAAAATTTAATTTGAAGGTGCTTTTTCAAATTAATTTTTTAGTTCAATTTTTATTATTTTAACACAACCATCTTATTTTTGCAAAAACATTTTTAGTGAATTTTTAGCTATTTTGCCATTGTAATGATGAGGCTAACACATTTAAAAGCTCAAAATTATCTTTAAATTTTTTTTGAGATATATCTCCGGAGACACCTTATATCACCTCATCTTTTATAAATAAATAAATTACTCTATTTTTTTCAAAAAAAATTAATTCGAAGGTGCTTCTTCAAATTAATTTTTTAGTGCATTTTTTATTATTTTAACGCAACCATCCTATTTTTGCAAAAACATTTTTAGTGAATTTTTAGCTATTTTAACGTAGTCATTCCATTTTTGCCATAAATTAATTCGGGAACGCATCTCCAAAAATGTTACTGAGTTTATTTTTAACTATTTAAATATCTGTATTTCGTATATTATGAGTGTTTTTGAAAATGAATATCTAAATATACCCCATGCAATTTTCATTCACTCATTTGCACTTATTTTGTGAGAAAATTTCGCGTCCGGAGATACATCTCAAAAACCTGAGAATATTTTTTTACTTTTCGCTAAGAGGTTGTTTGTGTGTTGGTTTTTGGACGAAAATACTTTGGTGGATTGCATCTAAGGGTGGAAAGCGATCATGCCCGCCCCATTTAAGTCTGTCCCACAAAAGTCCACAAAAAAATGAGGCGGGGTGGGGAAGGCATTGTTGAGGATGCGACAATAAAACCTATCTTTGTCCTGCAAAAAAGTGAGGACGGGGCGGAGAAAACTCGCGGACGCTGCACCTTTTAAGCCAAAAAACACAAAAATTTATGTAAATGCACATGTCCACAAAAGTCCGCGTAAAAAACGGAGTGGGGAGGGACGGACACATTAGAGTGTGGGGACCTAATCTCTTTGAAAATTTTCACTTTAGGATTATTGCTCACCGCAAACCAAACCAATAAAGAAGCATCCTAATCATTGCTAAAAGGTTCAAGATATTTTCCAAAGAATCCTTTTCATGCTTCCATCATATTTTCACTTCATCTACACTAAATGTAGAGTCCATCTCTTTGATAAGGTCACAAGCTTCAATGAATGATAAGAAATCTGTGTCTTGGCCACTAAATGCAAAAATGTTCCTACCTTCATTCCTTAGCTTTGAGTCTTTTTCAAAAGACCTTTTTGTATAAAACAAACCTTAAATAACCCCATCATGTAAATAGGGTAAATTAGACATTACAACACATAAAATGACCACGCACGACTAAAAACCATATCATTAACAATCAACAGTACAATATAACAGAGTGGTCCACACATAATGCAAAAAACTACAACTTGTTGGGCAAATAGGCACCATAAACAATTCAAAAATGAGTGACTTTATCTTAGGACCACACCTTTCGAACATCAGCTACAAATGATGCAATTGACGCTTCAAATAACAAATATATGAAAGAACGATGATGAACAAGTTACGTCTTCAACTCATCTTCAATCGACGAAGATGAATATTTCACCCTTTAAGTATTTCAAACCAAATGACTATATATTTTAGGATTTCGTTCAATTTGGGGATGGATTGATACAATCTTTGATTATTTAACTAAGCATATACCACATAAAATTGGTGTTAATATATTTTAATCATAATAAAATAAAGTTAAATGAATTTAAATTACACATGTGCGACCATGTCAGTTGCCGTTAACTCCATTTAACATTAGAGTCAGATATAATACTGGATATAATACGAATATTATAGATGAAATTTTTTGTAGAAATTATTTATTGAAGGAAATATTTAGAGAGACTACAAAAGATCAAAGTATATTTAACCTTAAAAAAGTGATAATGTTAAAAAAATTGAGTAAAATATGTTTTTGGTCCCTACAAATATCTCAATTTTCATTTTTAATCCCTATTAAATTTTTTTTTTCAATCTCTACAAATTTTTTATGTATGCTGTTTTAGTCCCTGCTATTTTCTAAAATTTTGATTACGGTTTAATTACCCTTAAACTTTTAAATTTTTGAATAATTTTTTTCATACATATTCAGAGTACTATAAAATGTTTGACCAAATTTTATAATTTTTTAAAATGAAAAAAATTAAATATGAATTTTTTAAATTTCAAAAAATAATCATTAAAGTAATGAAAATCTCGACTTAAAAATTAAATTTTGAATTTATTTTTCTTCGAGAAACTTTTTATAACGTTCTAAAAATATATGCAAAATAATTATTTAAAAATATACATTAATTTAATAAAAATGACTAAAAATACGTGCATAATAATTTTATAAAAGTTAAAAAATATTATTTTTTAAATAAGAATTAGAATTAAAAATTATGATATTTATAGGATGAATAACATATTTAATCCAATTTTTTTTTTTTACAAAATTCAACAATCAATGCGAGTATAAATTCATAATCTGCAGAGGACGCAACTTTGATTTTTCCTCATAAGCAAGCAAGTGCAACGTGGTTCTCTGGTGTCCCCGCGTTATCTATTTTATTTCCCAAACGCACCCTCCTTCTTCTTTCTTTTTTTCTCCTTTTGCAAAACCCTCCGTATCTCCAACTATCAATGGCGTCAATTTCTGTATCAAATGGTTTGAAAACTCTGTTCACTGTTCTGGGAGCTCTCATGCTTGTTCTCCTTCTCTACACACTCATTACCGACGGTTTCCCCTTTCGCAAAGAACTTCTCACTCCGTAACCTCTCTTTCTCTCTCTCTTGCTACGTTGCTCCGTTTTCACTGTTCATGTTTATTTACGATACTTTCTTCCCATGCTCTTTGTTTCATTCAGGTGGATGGCAGCAACTTTGATCGATTTCTATATCAATGTTACAATTTTGAGCGTAAGTCTAACTAATTAACTCAATAATCTACGGCTCAGACACCCCGAACACGACACGGCGACACCGACAATAAGCTGATTTTATCAGTTTGATTTTATTTTATAAGTTTCATCAGCTCTGACATGTTTTTTGTCACATCAGACCTGGGTTGTTTACAAGGAAGCAAATTGGGTCAGCTCAATAGTATGGATAGTTTTACTTATCTCCCTTGGAAGGTACTGTCATTTTCTCTATATTTTCATGTTCATTAGTGTGTGTTATTACCTCAAATATCATGATTTTACTTATAAAGCCTATCTATAATCTAAGCAATGAGATGAATCTCTTCTTTGTTTCAGCATTGCTACATCTGCCTATATTGTGTTGCAATTTTTGAAGCTATCATCTCAAGAATCTTCACAAGATCCAATGAGCTATGTTCTTTTACGACATCCACACAAGTATGTCTACAAAAAAACTATAGACTAATTTTCTCACTACATCTGATTCACTAAAGGTGCAGGATGATATTTTAAGAATCCAATTTCATGTTTTAGTATTTTAGTTTTCCGTATGAATTTTAATGTTTTGATTTTCACCATGTTGTGATGTTTTCTATACAGGAGTAGCACAGAACCAACAACAAAGTGTTCTGTTGTTGCGACTCTAAGAATCCTTTTCAGCGTTTTGGGCGCTGTCATGCTTGGAACCTTGGTATACACTCTTGTCACTGATGGTTCTCCTTTCCGTACCGAGCTGTTGACTCCGTAAGTGCTTACTATTTGTCATTGTTGTTCATGGTGTTGTTATCCTTGTTGTCAACTTCGTAAATGCTAACATTTTCTTGTTAAAAAGAATATCATTTCCAATCTCAGTACTTAAGTTAGGTTTTCTGGTTCAATGGGAAACAATACACAACACACCGTTATCACTCACATTCCACTTTCTATGTACTGTCTTCTATATAGTTCACTGAACTTATCTTTTCTCAACAAGCTATCAATGACTTTTTACTCTCTTATTTTGGGTTAAGTTCTTGCTAATTATTGTAATGGAGTGGTTTCTTCATGAATCACGAACCTTGTAAGGCCTTAGAAAAGGGAAATTCTAAGATGAAGTCATCGAATTAACTTTTTAGATGAAGTCATAAATTTGGCCAATCACAAAGTAGTGTTGACTTAGAATTTCCCAGTGTTGACTTAGTCAATGCCACGTAGAACTATGAAATTCTAAGATGAAGCCATCAAATTAAAAACTCTTGTTTGAAGAAAAGGAGTACAAATTTGCATGGCAAGTGGATGAATGGTGGCAACCTGTTCCCGTTATATACTCATTATATGCCAACTATCTGTTGGTAAACATTTGAAAGTGCATGCATAGAGTGCAGTGTGGACAACATTGATTTTGAAAGTCGTGATCTATAAAATGTTTTTCTTTCTTCATTTTCCTAATTGAAATACTCATAAAGGCAAATCATTTTATTTCTGTGTGTCATTCAAGTATATATTTGCAACTTGTGATGCTCATGTGAGTAAGTTTCTGCACTGCTTCTGCTTGTGGCAGTCGTTTATCATATAAATGAACTTCATAAGCTCCAAAATGTTTGCAGGTGGATGCAAGCAACACTAGTTGACTTCTACATCAATGTTGTGGCCCTAGCTGTAAGTCTAAATTTTTATAATCTTAGCAGCTCTAAATTGTACAGAATATATAAAATATAAATTTATTTTGTTGACTTGGAGGATTAATATTCAAGAAGCCACTTAAAAGTGTTTCTGTTTGTCCACAAATAGATTTTAAGACACTCTGTTAACATTATAATTATTTTTGTGCTTATAAAGAAAGACTTAATTCTATGAAATTGTCAATACTCCTCTCCCTGACCTATCTTATGACTGACTAGGGGTTATAAAATGATCTAAGATAATAAAAGTAAAAAATTTGTGAACAAGGGATTATGATCAATACTGTATAAATGTGAAAGTTTTAATATCAATATTAGTATTCAGTACACTTGTTTTCGTTTGGATTTAATTATCATAAGTTCTTAACTATTCATACAATAACAGGTCTGGGTTATCTATAAAGAATCTAGTTGGATTTATGCGGTCTTTTGGGTGATTCTATTGATATGTTTTGGCAGGTTAGTCCACACTATTTTATGTTTTTTGCTTAATGATCCATGATTAAAAGCATCTATTATTTGAATATAATTTTACTCAGAACGTGAAATAATTTTAGTTTTATGACATAGGTTACAATTTCCATTGTTTAATTTTCAACTGTACTTTTATTTGTTCTTCACATTTTGGTTGGTCATGAGAAAATAATGTACGGTTTATATATTACTATATACATGTCATTCTACCTTACATTGTTGCTTTTTATTTTGGGGATATTCCAGAAAATGCATGCAAGTAGAACTGAACTGATTATCTCTTATGCCAGTTGACATATACATCTAGGAAGTTGTTGTATAAACTTTTAATCCATAGGGCTTAGTTTTCTCTTTCAAATTCTTAAACATGTTACTCTGAGGACTTTCCTTGACCATTGAGAAAACTAGAAATCAAATAATAAAGAGAAATGAGAAATGTTTGTTAACCATGAAGATTCACAAGTACATTTATAATTTTGGATTATAGCTTCAGAAGAGCCGCGTCATCTATATCTATCGTTCTCGTGTGCAGATCCCTCTAATCTTATACCTATCATAAGTTTCATGCTTTCATTAGGTTCTAACTATAACATATTATTTTGTGGCTGATGGTTATATTGACGTTTCCATATTTTCAGCATCACTTCATGCGTCTACGTTGTATGGCAGTTGTTCAAGATATCTTATCAGGATCCTGCTTATCTTATTTTAGTGCATCATAGTGACAGGCAAGTATATATATAGCAATTTTTGTTTTCTTCGATTTTTTATTACTTTTATTTGAGACTGAAATAGGCATGAAGCAACATTATTTTTCAACTGGCAGAATCCTCTAACTATATATTCTAAGTAATAAGAAAGAATCCTTTACTACTAAACAAATAAATGTTCTCTCTTCCTTCTATTAATTTATTTAGAAACGGCAATGGTTATTGATGCTAGGGCAGAAAACAAATATAAGGGGATTTCTGCTGATGCAACATAGCAATGATGTAAATGAACAAATAGTGTGGTATACTGGTATGACCATACAAATCTGTGAGTGATATGTTCTTACACTCTATTTGACAGTTTCTTTGTTATTAGGTGACTGCTATGTGGGTGTCACTAAATTTTTTGAACTCACTCTTTTTGTTGAGACTTTCATGAAATTCACCTAATAATATAAAGCTGCACATTCGAAACAATTTGTTTTTAGTATTACTGCTGCAAATTGAGCTTAACATCCACATCATTGATAATTATAGGAAGTAAAAAGGGACCAGATAATCCCTGAGTAGATACTGTGACCCCCAGAAGACAGAAAATTAACATATTGATGAAATTGATGCCTGGAGATAGTCGCTGCAAACACTAGTTGGTAGTTCGATGATATCCCTCTCGGTATAAATAAATGAAACGCAATTATATTCATGGTGTAATTTTTTATTTTATAGTTGTGTAATTTGAACTTCAAACATACACGGTATGTACTTTCCTATTTGTTTATCTCTATTCCTCCCTTCCTTTTATATTTTTTTAACATTTGGGATGCAACTTCACTTTGAAGACAACAAGACAATAACAAAGATAAATTTTTTAGAGGTGGTGTTTAGAGGACTGCAACTTCTCTCTTGTATATTGAAATGTTTAACTGCCTTAGAATATATGATACAAATGAGTTCTATATATAGAGACTCAAAATACAAAGATATAAATGCTACATAGGAAATGCTATATAATAAATGCTCGATATTTTTAAGGAGGTGTAGATCCAAGGAATAGACTTTTCTAATCCCAAGTGAATATAACTTTCAATTTTCTTTGACTGCATTTAATTTTATTCCAACAAAATTCCCCTATAAAATTAAATACTTCTTCGATCCATTATTCAAAACATCCTTTTGTCTTTGTCGAATAACTCCTTCGACAATGGTTTTGTGAAGATGTCTGCAGTCTGATCCTTGCTTGATACATGTTTTAGTTCGACACTTTCTTCCTTCAAATGTTTTCGAATGAAATGGAATCGAACATTAACATGTTTGCTTCTTTCATGATTCATTGGATTTTTCGCTAGTTCAATTGCAGATTTGTTGTCCACTCGAATTGTTGTTGCATCCTCCTGTTTTTGCTCCATCTTGCTCAACAGTCTTCTAAGCCATATGGCATGACATACACACCAAGATGCTGCTACATATTCTACTTCACATGTCGAAAGGGTTACAATTGGTTGCTTCCTCAAAACTCAAGTGAAAGTAGTATTTCCCATGAAGAACACATAGCCTGAAGTGCTTTTTCGATTATATATGTCTCCACACCAATCACTATCGGAGCAGTCAGTCAACTTGTAATCTTCTATTTTGGAGTAAAACATTCCAAGTGACATAGTTGCTTGGACGTATCGAAGGATCCTTTTCAATGCCTTCCAGTGTGTGTACTGTTTCTTCCATAAATCGACTCACAATACCAACACTTAGCGAAAGATCTGACCTTGTGCAAGTCAGATATCAAAGACTTCCTACCAAACTTCGAAATTTACTTACTTCTACACGCTCCCCCATCAAATTTCGAAAGCTTTGTTCCTGGTTTCATTGGTGTCGAAATTGGATTGCAGCTATCCATTTTGAATCCCTTCAGGATGTCTTTTGCATATTTTTCTTGTGAGATGAAAATTCCTATTTCTTCTTGTCGAACTTCTATGCCAAAATAGTATCTCATCAGGCCTAAGTCTGTCATCTCGAACTCACGTGTCATTGTGCTTTTGAATTCTTCGATCAACTGATCATTGTTGTCCATGAAAATCAGGTCATCAACTGTCATCTCGAACTCACATGTCATTGTGCTTTTGAATTCTTCGATCAACTGATCATTGTTGCCCATGAAAATCAAGTAATCAACATAGAGAGCAACAAGCAGTATATCTTCTTTATTCTTCTTCACGTATAGAGCATGTTCGTAGGGACATTGCTGAAAATCTTTCTCTTTGAAGTATGTATCAATGCGCGTATTCCATGCACATGGTGCCTGCTTCAATCCATAAAGTGTTTTCTTCAATCTCAACACTTTTCTTTCGTTTTCGACTTTCATGTATCCTGGTGGTACTTCGATTTAGACTTCTTCTTCAAGCACACTGTTGCACCCCAAATTTTACTGCTATTTTTCTACTTGCATTACATTTATAAAAAAAACAGTCATTTACTCATTGCATATGCATCATTTCGTCGTATTTAAACTGATCAAAAGTCAGTCTAAATCGATATTCGCATCATTTTTAGTTATAAAATACCCGTTATTTCACTTCATTTATTTTCATCTCTCTGCCTGTTTATTGCATTGTTTTAAAATTATTTATATGTCGATGATATCGATATTTCGGTTTTATAAACAGATTGTTAAAAGCGATTTGACGCTGTGCGAAATTTAGCGGGGAAAATATTTCAAGTTTTCATTTTTTACTCACTGTTTTATAAATTTACTTATCGCGTAAATCATAAAAATGTGCTATCCCTAATTTTTCGATACATTTCGAAGTCTCGTTTTTAACTGTAAATGTTTTAAAGTCGGGTATTCTTTATTATCATTTTATTTCGATTTTAACCATTTAGATAATTTTTCTTTAATCTTTGAGACCCGTAATTTATTTTAATGTGCTCATTTTATTTTTTGATAATTTACTTGCAACACGCATAATTAATTCACACCCCTCTTTTCTATTTTATTTTTAACATTCAATAAATTATTTTCATTTTAATATTAATTTTAATTAATAAAAATTAATTGATTAAATGATTATTTCACTTGTACATTTTTACATGGACTTGTAATTTATTTTCGTCATCCCCATTCGGAAAAAATGTATCTCAATCCCCTTGTTGCATTGTAATTAATTTACCGCTTTTCTATTTTTATTTTATCGCTTAAATCCCCATTCGGAAAATGTATCCCTCTCCCCACAAAAACTTGTAATAATTATTTATCTCGCATTTACTTTATTATTTATTTTAACTGTCACTTACACAAAACCAAAAAAAATATCATTTTTAAACTAATAATTATAAATCATTTTAAACCCGTAAGTCGACAAAGCTTAGAAGCGTCGCAATGACCACACATGCACACATGTACGCTTGATCTTGAGCCTTCTTACAGAGAGCCTATTTCGATAAATTGTTCCAATTAATCGTTATAGCAGTCTAGCCCACTTTGCTAGTACACATGTAATTTAAATGTTTTATACTTAGGTTGGCCACCTTGTATGGGCTTTGTCGATTTTATTTGTTATTTATAATTATTTCGATCCTCTTCCATCTCTCGCGCCTTGGTCCACATACTAAATTCTTCTCATCTCCATAAGGGTTCAATAGTAGGGAATAGGTTTGGCTATTCTCTCGAGATTGATCAAGTCTTTTGGCTTGATTGATCATAACTTGATTCTTTCTCCATTCACCAAGCATTTAAAACACTTTTAATAAAACTCGATCCAACGTCGAGTCTTCTTCTCAAACCTCGATCCAACGTCGAGTCGTTTTTAAAAATGTTTTTCATGATAAACTTGGATGAAATTTGTTTAAATCGTTAGATGGTAGCCTAATGTTTTAAAAAAATTTGAAGTCTTTAGATTGTTGGATGATAGCCCAATAAGATAAAACTTCTATCCATGTCAAAATACTAGAGCGGTATTCAAATAAATTGTTGGATGATAGCCCAACGATTTAATTGAATTGGGAGTCTTTAGGTTGTTGGATGATAGCCCAATAAACTAAATACTTCTATCCGCATTAAAATAGTGTAGTGACATTCGTTTAAATTGTTGGATGATAGCCCGACGATTTAATCGAATTTAAAGTCTTTAGATTGTTGGATGATAGCCCAATAATTTAAATATTTTATCTCACTCAAAACACTTATTTCATAATAAATTTTTGGGATGAGAGATGATTGGTTGAGCTCACTCGCCAATTTCTAGTATTTGAATCGTTAGATGATAGCCTAATGTTTCGATACTTGTCATCCATAATTTAAAATCAATCCCAACTCATTCAAACTTCTTTTGTGTGCTCCAAGCACCTTTTACCTTTAAACCCTTTTTCAAGATTAGACATGATTTATTTATAATTGAGATGCTTCTTCCTCTATTCCCAAGGTTTTCGACTTCTCCACTTGAGTACTAGAGGTGTTCTCAAACCCTCCCTCATGTTGGTGCGTAGTCTTTTATTGTTTATCACACCTTGTGGGCGTTAGAAGAGGCTTCTCCTTTAAAAAATGACGACTTGTCTTTTCATTTAAAATCAATCAACAAACAATTATTTTCTAGCCGAACTACGGCGCTCTGACTTTCCCATTGCACGAGGGAGTACGTAGGCACTAAGTCTTATGACCAAAGGTGAGCAAAAATAATAAAAACATTTCTTCTCTCTTTTTCCTTTTAAACTTAGAAGAACGTAAAATTTTCACACTAACACACAACCACACTTTGAACTAAATGGGTACCATCGAGTACGATGGATGTAAGGGGTGCTAATACATTCCCCTTGCATAACCAACTCCCGAACCTATATCTCTTAATTTCGTAGACCGTCTTATCCGATTTTTGTGAGTTTTATCTATATTTCCCCGTTCTTCTTTTAGAATAAATAAAATTAGGTGGCGATTTCATTCTTTTGAAAATTAAATGATTTTTGAAAAAACCGTGGTCGTCACACACCATTCAGAAAAGTTGATTTGACATCCATCTGAAATATCTTCCATTTGAATTGAGCAGCTTGAGAAATAAGAAATCGAATTGTTTCCATTCTTGCAACAGGTGCAAATACTTCATCATAGTCAATTCCTTCTTTTTGTTTGTAGCCTTTCGCCACAAGTCGCGCCTTATACCTTTTGATTTCTCATTGAGCATTCATCTTCTTCTTGAACACCCACTTCACACCAATGGTCCGACTTCCTTTTTGCAACTCAGCAAGTTCCCAAGTGTTGTTATGTTCAATGGCCTTGAATTCTTTGTTCATGGAATTTTTCCATTTTTCATCTCTCCAAACTTCTTCAAAACTAATGTTTTCAGAATCTGCCAATAAACATACAAGATGTATTTCTTCTGTGTTATGATACAAATCTTGTAGACTTCGCAATCTTACAGGATCGAACAACTTGTATCGCTTTGTCTTCTCATCATACCCAATGAGTATGTACTTTTGACTCTTGTCTTCAAGCTTCGTTCTTTGTTGATCTGGTACATGTGCATATGCAACACTACCAAAGACTTTAAAATGAGACATAATTGGCTTCTTTCCACTCTAAGCTTCTTGTGGTGTTTGATCTCCCAAATTCAAATATGGACATATATTTTATTCAAAAAGACTCAGAAACTACGAATAACTTACACCAAATTACGTCCTCCACGGCCACGCCCTCTCCCACAAAAGTTTTGAGAGAAGAGTGCCTTTTCGTCTCTTCTAGATTCCTTGGTCTGTTCTGCATCATCAGACGCCCCCTCCTTCATCTTCATCTTGCGTTGCTCATGTGCTTCGAGAGAACTTGCAACTTCTTCGACAATAACTCTTGAAAGATTCTTCGATTCTTCTATTGCACATACTATATTTTCGAACTTGTCTGTCAAAGATCTTAAAATCTTTTCGACAATACGAGCATCAGTCAATGCTTCTCCATTTCGAATCAGTTTGTATGCCGCCGTTTGCACACGCGTTATGTAGTCCGACACGGACTCCGTCTTCTTCATCTTCATTCTTTCTAGTTCACCTTGAAGAGTTTGCAAGCAAACTTGCTTAACTCTATCTGCTCCTCTGAACGCTCTTTCAAGAGTGTCCCACGCTACTTTCGACGTAGTCGAACTAGCAATCTTCTTTAAGGATGATTCATTGACAACCCTAAATAACATGTACAATGTTGTTTTATCTTTCGATCACGTCTCTTTCAACGCCTTGTTCTGGGATGCTGTGTACCCAGTTGTATTAGCTGGTTCTGCAAACCCATCATTTATTACTTCCCACACATTCAGAGATCCAAGAAGCGCCTTCATCTGGATACTCCAATTTTCATAATTCAATTTTGATAGTTGTGGCAGTTGCATCAAGCTCTTTGAAAAGACTCAGAAACTACGAACAACTTACACCAAATTAATAAAACCATGCTCATGCGTCTGAGGCACATGACCACATTGAACTTTGAAGATACGGAAGAAAAGGGATAGAGAATGTTTTCCCTTTAAATATTCACCCCAATACTCGAAGACTTTCATGTATGCCCAACTCGTAGTTTATAGCTGCGACGAGGCACTCAAATGATTAAGAACTTCTAGTTCAAAGTTGCTAAAGGGAAGTCAAAGACCTATGATCCAGAAGACACATTCGTAAAAAATGATGACACGATCACCATAGCTGCTACCGATTCTCTATTTTTCACTAGGGGAAAGACACCCTAATTTGAAGATGGACCAACATCTAGAAAGGCTTCATCGAGACCACCCTTTCGAGCGAAGATAGAAACAATTGAAGAAGAAACAAGATCAACCCAAGAAGCACAAGTATCCTCTTTTGATTTTTGACTTATGATAAACACTTATTTCTTTAAGTACGGGAAAAGAAAGCATGGTAGAAAATGCAAATAACAATGAAGTAGAAAGAACATCTCAAAGAAATGTGAAACTGACTCTAAGAATCATATGATGCCTTACTAAAAGAGATAAACCCTATCAACGCTTCAAGTCACATTTGTGAAACACTGAAGTGTTTCAGTTCCCAAAGGTCATTATGAGAGTACCTCCTCAAAGACATTTGAAGCATGTGGCACATTAAAGGTGCAAATTCTCAAGAAACACTATCGTCTTCTTTTGGTTTTCCATTTCATCTAAAAGAGTGATGGGCGAACGAGACAGTTACGGGAAACTCTTGCACTGTCATACAGAGACAAAAAGGTTTGTGTAGCAACTGTTTCAAATTAACTAGATTGACCATCTACCGACCACTCAAAGGAAGTCATGATTCACTCGTGCTTGTAGAACATGAGAACTACCCTATAGAAGAGTACTAGTGATCCAGGACCAAGATACATCTAAGGACTCTCTGCTTCCCACACCTAGAGGCTAGCAATTTGTTACAACTGCTTCATTATATAAATTTATACAATTTCAAATTCAAATTTCATGCATTCTTTTTCTATCCATACTGACTTGAGTGTTGAAATATTAATCTTGCAGGTCAGTTCCTCCTCTACAGCTGAGATTTATGTCCACTGTGGTCCACCACGATCACCAATTTTCCGATCAATTTTGATTCTATAACAGAAAATCTTATTAAAAACCATTAATAGATTTGAATAACTTCTTATGTTTTGTAATTATTTATATATAATTAAGCAACAAAAAAAAAACTGGAAAAAACAACAAGTCTTTAATAAATTAAGAAAAAAAACTGGAAAAAATAACAAATCTTTAATAAAATATAAAAAACTCCATTGCATATTTGATTCCGATTAAAAAATAAAAATTAATATATGTGAAATAAATGAGAGAATTAAATAAAGACGGAAAAAAACAAAATAATACATTAAAAGAAGAAGAAAAATAAAACAACAATTATTTTCCAAGTGAGGTAGGTGTATGAAAGAGAAAACGTGAGACCAACTTTATTTTATAGGATGTGTTTGGTTGTGAGAAGAAAGTGTAAAGAGAGAAAAATGTGAGAAAGAGTGTGAAGTGAGAAAAACAAATGAGAAATAAAGTTGATTTAATGAGTTGGTTGATATAAATGAAAGGTAGAACAAATAGGGAAGAAAGAAATATATATTATTTTTGAAATTACTAAAATACCCTGAACTAAAAATTATTAATTTTTAATGTTATAAATAATTTTAGAAATTTTTTTAGTTGAGTTATCTCTCCATCTCTCATTGTATGATAGACTATACAATAAGAAAACAACTTTGACTGTACAAGGTTAAAGATAAATTACTCCCTTCGTTGTTTATAACTTTTATTTTTGTGAAAAACTTTTGTTTTTATTTAGTTGTTGTTTTCAAATTTAATGTAGTAATTAAATTTTTGTCAAAATTACTCTTAATTATTTATTATGAGAAAGAGAAAAAAGTATTGAAATGATTAAAAATTAAGTGTATTATAGAAAAAAGAAAATTTATAATTTATAATTTAAAAAGTAACAATAATTATTAGCTTTCTTAATATGTGGAAAAAAAAATTAAAATGTGATAATTAAAAAGGAACTGAAGATATAATATAAAACAAAATATAGCATATTCATTTGCTTTTCATTGCAACTTCTTCGCACCATTTGAGAGAACGAATATCTAAGTGGATCTCTCTCTCTCTCTCTCTCTCTCTCCTATTTCACTTCATTCTAAGCAGGAAAAGTAACATATATCTTTTAAATTTATCTCTTCACAAGTTATCTCTTCTCAATTTCTATTAAAACAAGCATACTCTAAAAGTTTAAAATAGTTTGTTAGAGATAAGAATGGATAGGTTTATGAGACTTACTTGTTTATACAACTGTGCATGTTGATTAAACTATTCTTTAACACCAACTTAAACATACCACAATATTCTGAATTGCACGCGTCTTCTCACGCATATTTTATATTCTTTAACACATATGATTCAATGGTCAGATTCCTTCAATGCATGAATATCTTTTATTATTGTTTACCTCATTATCGTCGCTTATCATCGTGATTGTTATGATAGCTTATCATCATAACAATCAGAATCTTAACAATCACGATGATAAGCAACGATGACGAGGTATCAATGTATTGAAGGAAATACAATATTGAATCATATATTATGTGTTAAAGAATATAAAATGTGCAAAATGAGACACATGCAATTCAGAAAACATTGATTGATATAAGTTGATTTTCAAAGACATCTTAATTTTTAAATTATAAGTTTCTATATCAATTTAAATAATTGCATTTTTATTAAAAGATTAGTGATATAAACAATATACACAATATATAATAAACTAAACTTCATCTACTGTCAACCTGTATACGAATTTAAAGAATAAAATATTGATAAGTCACAATAAGCCTTTTTCTTATGACTTAACAATGTGTTGTTCTTGTTTGATAACATTTGTCAACAAAAATATCATACAACAACACAACAAATACAAGCAACAAATAAAAAGCATACATTTTAGCAAAAAATATCATACAACAGCACAACAAATACAAGCAACAAATAAAAAGCATACATTTTAGCAAAAAATACTAACAACATACAATATCACAATATATATTAAATTGTTTATGAAATATAATTTTATTGAAAAATAATTGTGGAACTATGAAGTTCATCTAGTTTGTGAAGCAATGAAAACTATACAAGGTGGATGAAGTTTCCACAATGACTTCATATTTCTTGTATTTTTTCCATTGCTACACAAATCATGTTAACCTTATCAACTCATACTATACGCTTGCTACCACCATCATCATTACCATATGAGATTCATCTAGTTTGTGAAGCCATGAAAATGAAATATAAGGTGGATGAAGTTTACATAATAGCTTCATACTTCTTATATTTCTTCTCAAAGTATCTCAAACTAGATGAAGTTTGCTGCTGTTGTTGTTGTTTCTTCATTCACTTTTGTTTAGTCCTATAAACATATGTGAAATCGCAAACCTATTTGTCAACAACACAACAACAACAACACAGAACAACATACAACAATAAAAGAACCATAAACTATCTAACAAGAAGAAAATAATAGTAAAATCATGTGAAACATAACAACAACATACACCAAAACGAGAGTAAGGAAAAAGAAGAATACCTTTATGTAAGAAGAACAAGATTAACAACTATACTGGAGAATATGAATGCTAATGACGAAGAAGAGAAAAAATGGGTTATAAGGTTTTGCTGTGAAGGATATGACACTAATGTCAAAGAGCGAGAGTTAATTTGATTATATATAAATATTTTCACAACGATTTACATTATCAACCATGGTAATATATGTAAATGTGTCACAACGGTTGGACGAGATAGCCGAAGTCATAACCCATTATTTTATATTTAAAAATAAATAAAATAGAAAAGACACGCCTTAATGTTAAATGAAATATATATTTGAGGGCACTCAGGTTTGAACACATGAAAGCTTGATTATATCACCACGGTTAGGGTATCAACCGTTATTATATACTAATAATTTTTTAATTAAAAAATTGAAAAAATTTAGCATATGAGTTTTGAGATGTCATCACGGGGTTTGGAAAAACCGTGGTGACTTGGATGTTGTTGTATCAGTGTTTTATAGTAGTGATATATAATCACTTTCTTTGACTTTATTTTTATTAATTTATTCTAGGGTGATAATGATAACTATAGAAAAATTTCTTGGGTGAATTGGGCGACTATTTTTAAAAATAAGGTGTTCGGGGGGTTGGGGGTTAGGAGGCTGAAGGAGTTTAATATAGTTTTGTTAGGCAAGTGGTGCTGGAGGATGTTAGTCGAGCAAGATGGGTTATGGGTAAATGTGTGACACCCCAAATAATTCGATTACTAAATAATTATGATTTTTAATTATTAATTTAATTGAGAATATAATTTATTAATATATTGGATTTATTGGGATTAATTATGGAGTAAGGGAATGGAATTATTGGAGGTGTGATGAGTAAAGTGAGGGTGTGAGGAGTAAAAGACTCTACTCACATGATTTAATTTATTTTATTTATGTTAGAGGAATAAAAGGAATAAAAGAAGGAAAAGAGGAAAAAGGAGTTATTTTTGGAGAAAACACACATACGTGCAATTGAGAAGAGGAAAAGGAAGGAGGAAAGCCGATTCGTGTCGGAAGTCGAAGAACCCACAAGATAAGGGGTGATTTCGATTAATTAATTCATATTATCGGTTTAGATATTCAATGGTATGGATCATAGTATGTTAGGGAATCCCGGTTTAGAATTCTAGGGTTCCGTAGAATTGTCCCTATTGTGTCGGATTGTAGGTTGAAAACAATTAGAGTGTCAGATAATAAAAAGGAATGATGAAATAATGTTGTTTGATGTTATAATGGTGCAAAATGGATGTGTTTTGGTGTTTCTCATGATGCAATTCGTATGGGTATGTTTGGAATTGGTTTAGAATGAATAAATGCTGTCAAAAGTGCAGATTTTGACTTTTCAGGTCGTGGGAACCGGTTCCCCGTGGGTAGGAACCGGGTTCCACTGTGTAAATTTATAAAAACTGGCAAAAATGCACTCAGGAACCGGTTCCTGTATAGGTAGGAACCGGGTTCCCATACATTTTTCCAGAAGCGAGATTTTGGAACTACTCAGGAACCGGTTCCTGTATAGGTAGGAACCGGGTTCCACTGTTAATTTTTGAAAAATATTAAACTTTAAAAATTCATAACTTTCAAACCGTAAGTCCGTTTTGAGCGCCGTTTTGGACATTGTTTCTTAAAATTAATGCTCTATTTTATAAAATGAAAATATTTCCTAAACCTTGAATTTATTTTGAAAATGAGTCGATTTCCGAAATAAGTGATTATTGACTGACGCACATTGGAATGTATGTAGCAGTGGACCTGTGATGAATGGATGTTTTAGGATTGTATGAAGGTAAGGCATGTGTATGTTGTTTATTGTGTGCATGATCATTGAAGTGTCATGTTTTGGTTTTGATTCGGTTTATGATAATTGGTGTATTCATGATTGTATTGATATCATGTGTTTTGTTGGTGTTGTATATGCCTGATAGTTGTTGATCTTAGTTGTTGTTGTTGTGGTATATACTGGTGATAGTCTTACCAATTGAAGGGTAAGCGTTTGACATATTTATGCTTTGTGATTAATTATTTCATGATAGGTGATTATATTATGTTGTGGATGATGATGGTTTATGATGTCTGATGTGGTCATAACCTGTGTTGAATGTTGCATGCTGGTGTTGTGCATGCATATGCATTCTTGGTGAAGTTAATTCCCATTGTGTGGAATTTGACTTGTATTGCCGTTAACCGATACCGGGTGATGATGGGTGGTTAGGCTGGATTCTTGACTCAGTGGCGTCTTGGCGAATTGATGATTACTGTATCTGGTTGATGATGGATCAGTGTTGGGTGACTTGGTCACGTGTTGGTACCACATGCATTGTGTCTGCATTTGTGTTTGCATGGGATTGTAACATGTTAGGATGTCTTCCAGTGTTACAATTCTTTTGTTGATTATTGATTGCGCATATTGACTTGTATGATTGTGACTGCGTATTGAATCTGAACTTATGCTAAAATGGGTGAAATAATATGCTTGTGATATATTGTTGATTGAGAAGCTTATAATGTGTTTTAATTATGAGAAGTCTCACCCTTACTTTAACAATTTCAGATTAAAGTTAGCAGCTCAGGAGTTGGTGAGGATGACTCTAGAGCTTGTCATTTAAGTCCTCGTGTCAGTGTCATGCTCTGATTAGGTTGTAACACTGGGGAACGTTAGTTGAGGAATTAGTTATTATTCAATTGTTTCTTTGAATTTCATTTGGGAATAATTATATTTTGGTTTATTCCGTTTTGGTTATGGTATTTTTCCGCTGTGTAAGACATGGTCTTAATTTGATTGAATTATTTGAATAATGACCCTCAGTGTAGCATGACTACTATTTTATTGGAAGTTTTATTCATTTCATAATTGTGACATCCCTTGTTCCGTGTTAACTCTGATGGAATATGTCCTTTAATCATTAATATAATTAATATTGTTCGGGGTATTTTAGAAGGGGTGTTACAAAAGGTGTTTGAAGCTAGGCATGAAGTCGAAGCGGGGCGAGTGAAGGAAGTAGAGAGGTGTTGTTTCAATTGGTGGATGGATGTGTCAAGTTCTGGATGAGGGGTTAGATGGTTGAAGTTCGTTTAATGAGAATGTGCATATGAATGTGACTATGTGAGTAATGATGTTCATACCCTTTTTTTGGACGGGTACTTGGATAGGAAAGGTGCATTTATGTGAGAGATTTAGGCGAATTTACTAGTTGTATGAGCTTATACGGGAGATGGTGGTGAATATCTTTTACTTGATGTCTCTTTACAAGAGTGTATCTAGGATGAGTTTATGTGTGTTCTATATGATGGATCGAGCTACAATGTCAGTGATGTTTATCAAATGATAACTAAGTGGGATGATCAACACGTGAAGTCTATTTTGGATGTTGTTTGGCATAAGCAGGTTCCTGCAAAGGTTTCAATATGTGTGTGGCGGCTTCTGCGGGATAGGTTACCTACAAAGGTTAACTTGGTTATGCGCAAAATTATTTTTTAAGACGATCAAGTATGTGTTTCTGTGTGTGGAATGATGGAGTCAGCTCAACACTTGTTCCTTCAGTGTTCTTTCTTTAGTCCCATTTGACAACAACTTCGTTCTTGGATTGATATTTATGGGGGTGACCCATTTCATAAAAAGGATCACTTTATTCAGTTTATTCACTCTATAAGTGAAAATAACTTTTGTCACGAATTCTTACTGTTACTATTGCTAGCTACTATTTGGATGTTGTTGACATAAAGAAATAGTAGGTTATTTAAAACCAAAGTTTTAACTATTTCATAAATGTTAGATATAAAATTGATATCTTTTTAGTGGCTAAAGGTTAATTCTAGTAGGTTTAATTCTGAATCACATTTGTGGTGGTATAACCCCTTTGTTTGTTTGAATTTAAGACGACGGTGTTACTTTTGGTTTTTTGATGTAAACTTTTGAGATCCTCGAAACACATATTTTACTAAAGAGTCGTCATTTTATTAATTAAATTAGTTTCTTAAAAAAACCTTTTATTTAAGAAGAATACAAAAATCATTTTTTCGAATTAAGAGATGTATGTATGTAATTTATTTCAATGATACACATCCTTCATTAAAAGATGCAATCTAATAATGTTTCTTTAATTCATCAAAGAGTTAAATGAGGTTATTAATGTGTATCTTATATAATGTTCATAGAAGATATCTTTTACCATCTCACTTAAAATTTTAGAGAATTCCTAATCTACCCCATGATTTTCGTAGGCACTAAGTGAAATTCCACAAATGCCCCTGAAAATCAGAAGTATACAAATCACGTTGAAAGAGTTAGGTGTAAAATGGAAGTATACTTATGGTTCCAAACCGTAAGTATAATTCTAGTTTTTGGATGCACTTAAGGGTGCCAAAAACTCTTCCTCTCCCACAAAAGCAACTTATTTCAAAAACAAACTCAAACTCTCTTTTCAACCCTTCTCACCAAAATCAAATTTTTTCTCAAACAATCAACACAAATCATCAAGCATTGGGTAAATATAACATCTAACGGAATCAAGCAAGCAACAATCACTACCAATCAATCAAGTAAGTGATTTAAGATATTTTTAGAGTTTATGTAATTTCTACTCAAATAAGTAAAATAGGATTTTAAATGTGTTGTTTTATCTAGTTTATATCATTAGGAGTCATTAGAATACAATTTGTAAACTTTATTTGATGATCAATGCATTTTTTTGACACATTTGAGGGTTTTGGGACGCTCACCTTCATTGTTCTGTTTCATAGAGGAAACCGGAAGTATACTTCCGGTTTTGGGGAAGAACATAGCCGAAAGTATAGTTCCGGTTTTTGTCTACACACTTTTTTTTGGCATTTTTTCACTTTAACATATGCTTTCATTTTTTCTGTTTTCATTTTTTCACTTTTTCACTTTTTCACTTTTTCATTTTTTCACTTTAACATATGCTTTCATAGCCGAAAGTATTGTTCTGTTTTCATTTTTTCACTTTTTTTTGGCATTTTTTTGGCATTTTTTCACTTTAACATATGGATGAGAGATCATCACGTTTGAGGCATGAAAGGGTTGCACAACATACTTTTGTGTGGAGAGAGAGGAGTTAGGCAACACAACCTTCTTCGATATTTGTACCTTTGACATCCGGACAGGCCATGCCAGATGCTGTTTCTTCTGCTTTTGATTATACTCCTTCTACATCATCCTCCCGTAGTAGATGAGATTATCCAGTACATCATCCGACACACATCCTCACCACCTAGGATATTTGATACATGATCATCATGTGGTACACATGCGTAGTCATCTGAGATGAGACCTAATGCTACACCCACAACACCGGTGCCACCTGAGGCTCCAGTGGCATCCGAGGCACCGATGCCACCCGAGGTACCAGAGATATCAGAGGCACCGACGGAACCCCAGGCCCCTCAGGTCTTTGGAGGGGGACCTTCTGACTTATCTCTGCTCTCTCTTTATCCCACCGATATGGCTAAATGTATACAAGATGCACAAGTATGAAATTTACATTTATATTACAGTTATGAATTTTATTATGAATATTATTATGAATTCTAACAATGATTTTTTTTGCAGGAAAATGATATAGTGAAGGTCATAAACCATGAGAGGAAAATCAGCAGACTTATTACCCCTCTTGAGCCATGGTTTGATGATCTTCTACGCCTTACAGGGTTGAGAGATTTGACCCTCTGTGGATATAGCATGGTGAACTGGGGGATGATCAACACTTTTGTTGTTTCATTTATCACATGGTGAGATGACGATCACAATCGATGATGTCGCGTGTCTACTTCACCTGCCAATCAAAGGGGACTTTTGTTGGTTGAGATGTTGGGATTTACCCTAGATAGTGCCCTCCAAGAGGTTGATAAGACACGTGGTTGCCACGTGAGGTATAGCTACTTGGCGGAGGTTTTTAGGGATAAGCTTGCGCATGCTATAACAGTTGATGGTGATGCCGAGAAGGTTACCCTTCACAGGGGGTATGTGATAACACGAATTTATATAACATATTTGACGTAATTTTCATAGATAATATTACTATTTTTATTTAATTATTCTATTTTATTTCTGTATTATGTTGGTATTTCTTTCGTTTCAGGAATTTGCATTAAATAAAGATTAATTGAGCAAAGGAATAAAATCGAGGAAAATCGGATTAAAAGATAAAGAAATGAAGCAAAAGGGTGATATAGCAAAAGGAGGAGTTAAGAAGAAATAAATAATTATAAGACTAAGCCCGAGAGAAAAGCCAGTGAGTTCACCATTATCGTGACGGTCGTCGCCATCCGCCACGACCGTAAGACATCCATGAAGCGCGTGACGACCGTAACACCCTGGCCACGATCGTAACACGGGAAAACATGAAACCTGCTCGTAACGCACTTGTGACGACCGTAATGCGCCTAATATCGATTCTGAAAAGTGCGAGCGTGGAAAAGCTTCAGAGAAACTTCTCAACCACCCACTCATGCCACGTTCAACCCACTTCTCCCACTTCCTTCTTTCTCTCCCATGTTCTCCCACGTTTTGGCAGTTTACCCATGATCTCCATTACTCTTCGTATGAAATTGGAAAAAGGTAGTTACTAACAAAGGCTATAAATACAGCTTCAAAGCTTCAGAGCAAGGGTCGAGATTTCTTCCCAACAACCGTTTACGAGTTTTTCTATTTTTGTATTTTCTTTTCGTTCGCATTTCTATTTTATTTTATTTTTCAGCTTTTCTTATATTTTATTTTCGGTTTAAGTTTAGTAATTTTCTCACAACAATTTCTACACGGAAATTGTTGTGTATTTTCACGATCTAACCTTACGTTAGATCTAGTGCTTTATTTCCTTGTTGCAATTTTCTTTTCGATTCAAGTGAAGAACAAGATTATTCAAGTATTATTATTTCCAGGTTCTTAATATAATTATTTTATTTTGTTTTAAATATTGTTGCTTGATATTTATTTATTTAATTATGGAGATGTTTAAATATATTGAACCTTATTATTTATGCATGTCTAAATTAATAATTATGTCCGGCTAAACCGTTTAGGTATCGGTAAGTAATAGTAGTAAAAGTAGGAATTGAATTGTTTCTAAGCTAAGATATTAATTAACATAATTTCTGGTTATAACTTTTTATAATTAAAATCTATCTTTTCATTACGAAAGTAAGTTAAGTAGAATAGGTTAGGATCGAGACCACGAAAGTGTGAGGTTTTAACCGGATAGCTAAAGTTAGACATTTGCTTTAAATACAATGAAAGCGCTTTAAACCAAATTAGAATTAATTAAGTTTCCAAAAAGTACTTCTAAACACTTATAGGCTAGCGAAAGCAGGTATAGGGCTTTAGACGTATAATCCGAGATAAGACCATGAAAGTGTGAGTTGAGGGTTTTTAAACTGATTAATTCTACAGACAAATTAAGTTAACAATCTTTATACGCTTAGGTTCGATTTAATCCGCTTAGGTTCACTACGTTACGTACCGATATCCGTTTTATTTATATTTCTATTTTTCCTTAAACCAAAATCCAAAAGAATTATTCGCCTTAGCTGTATACCGTAACTTAGGATAACAATATATCGATTTATAGTCTCTGTGGGTTCGATATCTTTTTAAAACTACGCGATAGGACTGTGTGCACTTGCGGTCTCCCGATTTATAGACGTTAAGTCCTGCGATCAGTATGCTATGAGAGCATACCTCTTATATCTTGCTGGTACACAAATCTTCGTGTACACCAGTTCCACTTACACTGACATCATGTATCGTAGGTACTTTGATGATTTTGAGGCGATCAGTGGGTGGAACTGGGGGATGCCTACTTGGTTTACTTCCATAGCAAGTTGGATGAGGGGATTAAGTGGAGGATGAGGCAGATGACATGCAGCATGTCACTGTTGAGTGTAAAAATTATTTCGCTTAGTGGATTTTGTAAATTGTTTTGATTTTAAATCTAACTGTTTAATTTTGTTATTTCAGGGATGGATCCTACAACACTTCCCTCGCATCTCAGGATGGTCACTTGCTGAGGTTTATACTGAGGATATGCCGCATGCCTGTTGTTGCACCCCAAAATTCACCCTCTTCATTTTATTAATAAATAATTGGCTAACACTTAATCAGTAGGTGCATCGCATACATATCATTCATGCATTGATCAGGGGTTCAGAATTTGCTAAATCATGTGAGTCTGTGCAGTTCTGAAGAAGAGGTTTGGTTCCCAAAAAGTTGAATATTTGAGGTTCTGTCAATTCAAGCGTCATCCCAATATACAAGATTTGAGCATCCGAAAGCTGCTGATTATCTCTCGAGAATTGAGGTTTTGGAGTTCTGATCGCCTATCAGGTGGATATTGATTACAGTTTCGAGCTACAGTGTGCTACTGTCGAATACATGAGCCCAAATTGATTCTATGGTCTTCTATGAGTGGTGAAGTATCAGTATACGACTTATCGATCCGCGCGATTCATCAGAAAATCAAGAACGGACGGATAAAATGATATTTGAGTGCATGTATAAAAAAAAGTCAACAAAAGTCAAAGTTTGACCGGGTGGAATTTCAGGTCAAAATTATTGTCAAAAGTCGACATTTGAGGAAAATCGGAAGAATCGGGTGAAAATGAGATTTCTTGCATTTTAAGTAATCTTGGACTTAGAAAAAATTTCCAAGTTTTAAGTACTTTGTGTTCACGGAGACATGTTGTCGCATCCGTATCTTGCCCGTCTGTGGTCAGAAATTTGTGAATTGATAGTCGTTGGAAAGAGCGTATTTCGTACTCCGACTTTGTCCTTGTGAAGATTTTTCCATAAATGCCCGAATTTCGAGTTATAAAGCTCCGAAGTTTGAAGTTCATAACTTTTGAAGTTTTACACTTAGTGAAATTTTAAGTGTTTTTAACATGTTCAAGTGCTCGACTTCGGAGGTATTTTACACATGTTTCGAGGCGTCGATTCGAGTTAAATTCAAAATCAAAGTTGTTCACTTAGCGGCAATCTACAAATTTGCTGAAGAAATCGAATCCATTCGGGAAACGGATCAAAAATTACGGACCTCGGAAGTTACGGTTTATCATTTCTCAAAATTTCAACACTTAGAAATAATTTGAAGCGTTTGTTTCTATGCTCAAGCTGACAGCTTCAGGGTCAATTTTATCATAGTTCGTGGCTCCGAATCGAAAAATGCTCAACTGAAAAGTTGTTCATTTCACAGCAATCTAAAACTTTCCTGAAGAAGTCAAATCCATTCGGGACTCTGATCGGAAGTTATAAGGCTCGGAAAATAAGAACTCATTATGTTTGCATCGTATCGAACGGTTTTGTGCGCGTGTTCAGGGCTGTTTTCGTCATTGATTCGGTCGCTGCACAGAAAAATTCCGAACATGAAAGTTGGAGTTCGTAATTCCATCTACAAGTTCTGTTTGAAAACTTTTTCATTTCGGATGTCGGAGCTGGAAGATAAGGAGCGCCGTAGTTTGCTATTTGAAGTTTATAAAATGCAAGACAGCATGCACATTCCTTGCCAAGCATACGGAAGCACTTCATCGAACAGTTAGTGTGCTTATGTTCAGAGCTGTTTTCTTGTCGATCAGATCGCCGCACAGAAAAATGTCGAACATGAAAGATGAAGTATGTCGTGTCCTCTACAAGTTTTGTTTAGAAACATTTTCGTTTCGGACGTCGGAGCTGGGAGATACGAAGCGCCGTAAGTGATAACTTGAAGTTAGAAAATTGCCGCATGTCATGTACAAAACTTGCCCAGCCAGGCCAAGCATTTCATCGAACGGTCGCGTAGCAAATTTCAAACACTTTTTATTCGATGATTAAGGCCTCGTTCGGAATTTAGTCGAACTAAAGAGTTGTTGTATCACACGCGAGCTTTCCAACTGTACCGGGTTTTTATCGTTTGATCGAGTATCGAGAGAGTTACGGGGCTGCAAAGTAGTACACTTGGCATGAATGAATAATTGGTAATGTTCAAGAAAATTCTCAAGTATTCAAAACAGATTGTGTCGGCATGACTTCGAGGCTGAATACGGCGAGCTTGTGATCAATTTTTCATCGGGTGCTCAACATCAATGTTGTTCTATCAAGTACACTCTTCGAGTCGACGTTCTTGTTGTATCGATCGGACTACTACACATCAAGATGGAAGCATCTAAAGTAGCTAGCAGGAGGTAAGCTTGCATGTGTAATGCGGAAGTTGTACTGGAAATAAAAGATTTCACTGCCACTCCTTTTTTTTTCCACGACCTGCTAACGGCAAGGGAGGATTTTTCTTTTCTTTTTTTCACTGTCACAAAAAAATATAACAGTATCAAAAATCACACTTTTTCTCCACCACCATTTTTCTTTTCTCCTTCATACTTTTTCTCCACCACCATTTTCTTTTCTTCTACACACTTTTTCTCCACCATCATTTTTTATCACCTTTTTTCTTTGTTTTTCATAACAAAACTAACAGTAACAACAGACTATGCTCTTCCATTCTTCTTCACTCTAACAACCACATACATCTTTTATTTCTCTCTAACAACCACGCTGCCGTAACAAGTTTCGGAAAACCATCATCTTCACCCATTCTTTTCACCTTCTTTCTTTCCATTCTCTTTTCCGCCATCAAACACCTCACATCGCCTCTTTCTCTCCCTCCATCAAGAACCATCACTGCCATAATCACCGCCCTCATTCTTACTCCTCTTTTCTAACCGCCTTCACCATAACAGAATCAAGATTCAACAAACTTCCATAACTCACCTTCTTCTTGCTTACCCTTCACTCCCTCTCAACTAACTGCGTCATTGCCGCACCACCGTAACGCTACCTCGCCGGAGCTCCGTTTCTCCATTCTCACCGGAAACACTCAGCGAGTTTCATCAAACTGTTCGACAGAGTTGTATCTCCTCTCTTATTCTCGAGTTTACGAAACTTGAGATTCCTTGTGGCCGGAACCGTGCGAGCAAGAAAAGTTGAATCAGAAAAAGAAAAAGAACAACTCGTCTCTCTCATTCGTTTTCTGCGTCGATGTTCTCTCTCTGGATCTTCTCAAGACCAAGCTCCATTTGGGGTTATGAATCGACCTTTTCGGAGCCTCTCTCATCTTCTCCATTATTAAGAAGCATGTTTGTCCATCATTCAGAAATTCTATCATGGAAAAATTCATCACGGACTGAGGTAGCCGAATAAGAACACAAGGAAATTTCTTGAAGCTTTTTTCTCCATTTCCCTGTGCGATTTCAAGAATGAGGCGGCTTCTTGTCCGTCAGGATTCGTCAAGTTTGAGTAAGATTTAGAAAAATTCAAGGCTAGATTCAGATTCTACGCGGAAAATCAAGCCGGAAGGTAGCGCTGGCGTTTCGTTTCTGACTGGTTTAGCCGTCGCCGGAAGCAGGAACCATCACCGGAGAAGATGGCCGGGAAGTTACAGTTCCGGCGAGTCCCCCTGCGAGCCCTTGACGTGGCTGCTCTTCATTGATCATGTATGTTTTCTTATCACCAATCCTGCTTCGCCACGTGTCATCTCATTTTTATAATAAAAATCTGAATTTTAGTTATATGGACTAATTGATATATAGGTTACATGAAATAAATATTAAAATGTGACAGTGTGATATATTAATAATAAAAATATGAATATTTTGATTTAAATATTTTGACCAATTGATTAAGTTATAACATACATAAAATATAATGTGACATATTGTTTTAAAAAATCTGGGTAATAAAAATAATATAATAATAATGCAATACAAAAAAAACAGAGATTTGGACTTAGAGAAAAAACGTAGAAATGGACTTAGTACAATTCGTTCTGGGCCCAGAACTTCACTATCTTTCACTCCCTGAATTTAAGCCCAGCGCACCAATAACACTAGATTCAGTTCAATTAGATAGTTCAGCTTTACACCCTCCTGTTTCATGTACCATAATATTAACATCCGTTCGATTTTAGTTTCGATTTTCGATTATTTCGACATGTAAAAAATATATAAAAAAAACATATTCTGATATTTTAGGATATTTGACTATTTTTGACTTTTTTTTTTAAATATTTTTGCAATTAATTATTAATTCATTTTTAAATAATACATTTAAATGTTTGTTTTATTTTTTATATTTGACTTAGGAGTATAATGTCATATTTTTTTTTTAGAAACTCTAAGATATTTTTATACCGTTTAGTTATAGTTGAAAGTATACCTTATCTTAGTGTTGTAAGTAAAGTTTCAAATTTATTTTTGATATTCCGATTTCATTGATTGGGATTTATAAAATCCATTGATCTGATGTTACACACATGTGTGTATTCTGTATCTGTCTGTTTGTTTTTTACCATCTTTTGCAGGTTATCTGATTGATTTTGGATGTATAGAATCCATACCTGTTGCTCGCACACTTGTGTGTTCCCCTTGTCGTATTATCCGGATATTTTCCGGGTTTATTGGATATCGTCGAGTGTGTATAGACACATTTTGACCGTGCATATCGATGCACATCATTTATCTGTATTATGCGGATTATGATCTTGTACGTGTATTCGCATGTATGACACACATTACGGTTATGCTATTTGTGCCTCCACACACTTCTCACGGATTTCTTTATTGCGTAGATTGAATTTTTCCGAGTATTTCTATAGCTGCGTTGCTCTTGATTTAATATTCGGTATTTATTTTACTTTATTTATCGCATTTCATTTATCGCTTTTTAGAGCATGAGTAGGATTTTACCGCTTTGCCATGAGAAGTAGGAATAGAGATGTATGAAGGGGCTTAGTTGGAGCATGTTCAGAACCCTCCGGTTTATTTAAAGACCGGTTAGGGCAATTCTGGTTGCTAATTGTGTTTGGTTTGTTTTAAATCCTCCATCTGCATAGGGAGGTAACTTTCAGTAAGTGTTTACATTTGTGCTTGCATAGGTCAGAGTGGTTAGGACACCCGACGTGGTACCACTAAGCGAAGTCCCGCTTTTTATATTTCCTGACATCGAGTCATTGATATATGGGCAAGCCGGAAGATAGGGTCCGCAACCAACCCCCGCACAGTTCTAGTCCGTGTCAGCTCAGCACACGCGAATCGTGTTGCTTTCCTTTATCGAGTCAATAATAAAAGTGGCAAGAGTCCCCTATTCTGACTCTCCACTCATTCATGGGGTTCGCATTTATTGCTGAACTCGCATCATTTGCTCTGTAGGTTATGCCTATGATTGTTTGACATTTGTTTTTGCATTGCATTGTTTGTGTGCTTCTGTCAAAGCACTTGTTTTCTTCATCCCTTTTGTCGTCTTCGACTCTATTTTAGTTAGTGATTCGAGATGGACATAGACTTAGGTTGTAAACCTTTTCCCTCCTTTTTGTCATCTTCGACTCCATTTTAGCTGGTGATTCGAGATAGACATAGATCTAGGCGGTAAACCTTTGCATGTTCCTTTAGGATTCTCTCGACTCTATCTTAGGTAGTGATTCGAGTTAGACCTTAGGATGTAATCCATGTATGATGACATTAGGGATAACATTAGATAGTTTCCCTTGTTTGTTTTCCAGTTTCTTTTGCATCCTTGCATGTAATAAAACTAAAAATTGTTTTCTTTTTCTTTTGCACATTAAAACACTTAATAATGGTTCAAACTCCTTTTTCAAGGTAAAAACAACCAACCAAATGCAAACTTTTTGCCTACGGGTTTTCTTTTGTTTTTTTAAATTATTTTTCATAATTAAAAAACACATAACCCATCAAAATATGTGAGCCGAACTACGGCGCTCTGACTTTCCCATTGCACGAGGGAATACGTAGGCATCTTGTCACGGGGCTCGATCGAGCAAACTTTGTAAATATTTCCTTCTTTTCCCCGTGTTTTCTTTATTTTCCTTTCTTTCACATGCATTCTCTTTTAGCATACAATATAGTAATTAAGCAGTAAATAGATATAAACACACCCATTAGATAGAAAGTAGAAGTGGATACCGTAGAGTACTACGGGCGTGTGGGGTGCTAATACCTTCCCTTCGCGTAATAGATTCCCTTACCCTATCTCTCGGTCGCAAGACCGTGCCTTATCCCTTTTAGGTTTTTACGATGCGTTCACCTTTCTCCTTTTGCGAGATAAAAAACGTCCGATGGTGACTTCATTGATATAGTTATCGGATGATGTTTAGCCGGTTGTTTCAGCTGGCGACTTCATTGGGGGTCGTGTAGACCTGTGCTGGTCCGATCAGGAGTCGATCCTAGCTTTTATTTTCATGTATATTGGGTGTTTATTTATTTGTTTACTTATTTACCTGCTTTATCGCAACATCCTTTGTATGTTTGCATTGCATTCTATGTGGCATATTTATTGCTTTCATATACTGGTTGAGCTGTTGTGCTGTGATCTGTTTCTGATTTGGGTGGGACTTACAAGAGGTAAAAGGCCCCATACCCCGGCCAAGAGACACATAGGACACCTAGGAATAGAGTGGAACATGTCAGATACCGGATGTAGATCTTGTAGTCTCGCATGTCGTCCATGCTTCAGAGGAGGTTCAATCAGGGGCTATCATCTTCACGTAGGTGATAAGATGTTAGTTTCTCTAGGCGAACTAGATCCTGGAGTTACCTTGACCTTACCCAAGCCTTAGTTTCACCTGTGAGCGGGGCGGGATCATGATTATTACAGGTACCGTTGGTGACTATGCTCAGATGGTGACTATTTATCCTGATGGTGATTGTATTGGTCCTTATGTGACGTTCTGTTATTGATGACCGTGTGGTTTATGATACTTGGTTCTTGACACCGGGTTTTCTGGTATTTTCTATGGTATCCTGAAATAACGTCGGACCTTTGATCTTATGATATCCAGACTTGGTTCTTCTATGGTATTCTGAATTGGTGTCGAACCTTTGGTCCTGTGATATTCAGATTATTCAGATATTATGCAACCATTATTCAGAGGATTGTACAGATGCTACCCGTTATTATGCTGAGATTTTGAACCCATGGTTAATGCACTTGCATAACATGTTTATTTTTCAAAAGAAATGTCAAAAAAATTAAATATGTACATATCTAACCTGCATATTCATTCATTTCATGCATTCATTACAGGTGTTCGAAACTTGGGGATTTCTCTTATAATTTAACTTTGAAAATTTTGAGGCCCTGTGCGGTAGGCTGCCTTGCACGCCCTCAAAGATGGCACTGACATTCACTTCAGTTCCTACGTCGACCACCGTGAGACGATACCGTTTGATGAAGTTTCGTTTTTACAGGTTGGTTGGCCTGCGAGACTCGCAAGATTACTCCTTATTTTCCTGAGTGGGTGATGCATTAGTTCAGGTTTACCCAGACCATTCATTGAGATCCTGCTGTAGGTGCTCCTCCGATAGTGAAGAAGAGGGACATGGATGCTCTATTTGATGATTTCGAGCATCATCTTGTACCTGATGAGGCCAAGAGTACCGTGGCTCCAGACGACTAGAGTTACGAGTATGGTTACATGATATGGTTCTTCAGGATATCTCATCTATACATGATAGATGATGCTCCAAGGAACCCGTCAATGCCAGTTCATCAGGAGATCCTAGAGGAGGAGCAGGCGAGGAGGGATTGTAACACCCAGAAAATCATTTAATTATTTAAATGAAGTATTAAGGAATTATTAGTTGGAATTTAGTTAAAGAAGAAATTATCGGACTAATTATAAGGGACATTAACGGATTTATAAGTCGGTTTAAGAGGATTAAGCGAATAATCAGTTTAGTCGGATAATTATTATTATGAGTAGAAATTAATTAATTAAAGTATTTAGTGAGTTTTATTATAATGTGAGAAATAAAATGAGAAGTATTATCTAATTGACCAAATAGAATATATGATAGAATAATATTTGGATTATTAAAAGAGTAGAATAATTAATTAATTATTAATAGAGTATGATATTAAGGAGTATTTAAAGGAAGGAAATAATAGGAATATGGTTTGTACGTGAGAAGAGGAAATCAATTGAAGAAGGTGGAGGCACAAGGGCTAGGAGGATACCGGAAGTGCACAATCGTAATCGGAAAATAGGAATTCGATCGGAGTTATAACCACCGTGTAATTTATGGTAAGGGGGTGGGGTTCTAACTTTCTAAACGGGATTATGATAAATCGTATGTGGGGATGAATTTATACGAAATTATCTGTGTTTGTGTAGGCCGTATGTGAATTAAATGATTAAATTATATATAGTAGTATTGCTGGTGTTAATCGAAGGGTAAGAATGGTTGGAATTTAGTGAAATACAGTGATCGATCAGACGGTAGCCATAAGAAGAGGAGAAAACAAACAAATGGAGACGGAGGTCTTGAAGTTTGGAGGCGGGGGCCTTGAAGGATTGGAGGCGGGCGCTCTCCAGGTGGCTTGAAGTGGAGGCGGACGCCTCCCTTGGAGAAAATGGGAGGGACGTTCGTCCCTGTCTGGGAGGGGATGGGCGCCGCTGTTTGTTTTGCACGTACAACATACTTGTTTTAGGTACCTGCTATATATTTATTTATGTGTAGGATAATAGAAATAACAGTGAATAATAATAAGATGAGCAGATAGCAACTGGACAACAACATTTCAATGGAATAGCAGCAGGAGTGATTAGCAGTGTAGTACTGTAGCATGGTCAGGGAATAACAATACAAGTAGTACTGTATCATGGTTAGGGAATAACAATACAAGTAGTATTGTAGCATGGTCAGGGAATAACAATACAAGTAAATTAATTGCAGTGTAATTAAATACAAGGAAATAGAATATTAGTAGTATAGTTAGAGAATGGAAATGTAATTCTGAGTAGTAATAATAATGTGTTCAATTAAACTGGCAGCATGATAATTAATTAATATTGGAAACATGGTTGATAGTGAGTTAGCAGATTCATAATAATTAATAGTAACAATAGGATTTAAAGTAGTACCGAATTAACCGAGTTAGCGATTAAAGCGGTATAATTAGTTGTCCGAAATTAATTAGAAATGGTCGGAATGATTTGTATATTTTAGTAGATGATTATGATTGGTTATTTTGTTGAATTTGTGTGAAGGTATTGCGTTGTTGATTTGTTTGCGAATAATTAGCGATGAATATGTTGTTGTATGTTGAATTATGTGAAGTTGCAGTATATTTTCAGTGACGATAATTACCTCTGATTATTGGTAATAATAGTGATGTAGGCATATGCCTTGTGAAGTGAATTTATGTTGTTAGCATCGCATTTCATTTTGCATTTGTGAAGGCCTGTATTGGCGGATTTGTGAAGAAGGCTTATGCCTTGTGCCTCTGATAACTGGCAATTTAGTGAAGGGAGTTTACTCCACCGGTACCACATGCATGTGCATTGTTGAGTCTCATTGGAAGTCATGTCGTTGTTAATTGCGAAGTAATTACGTGTTGTTGCTAACGAATGAAGTGTGTTGTGTTGTTGTTGATTGGGAATTTAATTGTGACGTATTAATTGAGTTGTGATAATTTTATATGATTTAATCCTAATATATTATTTATCATACATCTGTTTATATTGGTAGATATCTCACCCTTTCTTTTGTTGGCCGTTACCTTTATATTGGTAACGTGCAGGTAACGAGGAGTAAGGAATTTAGTTGCTTATGGCGTCGTCGCTCTGATACGTAGCACTCAGGGGAAATAAACGCATATTTGATTTTATAATGTTTTCCGTTGCATTATTGAAGTTAATACTTTGAGAATTGTCCCTTGAATTAAGTTGTTTTGAAAGATGTTATATTACGTTCGAAGTTTTAAAAATATTATAAATTCGCTGCGTAGTTTTTGAATAAATATGAAGTATTTCTGATGAATAAATAATTACTATAAATTCTTGGAATTAAATGTGCTATGTATCCATTATGATATGTTTTTTAAGTTGACGGTTTTGATTATGAAATGTAACGCCTCATATTGTTGTAATTTTCCGCACTCTGATTTTCATATAAACGTTGGGTAGAAATTGGGTGTTACAGGGATCATGCTTATGACGTGTTGCCTAGGTTCCGCCGTATCATGGAGCTTGCGTGCGATGACATTAACAGAGGGCTGTTTTCTGACGGATCCGATGTCAGAGGAGTTTTGAAGGCCATCATGGCGGAGGCTTAGGGTGCCCTGTCATACAGGAGGAAGTTGAGGGACGCCTCGAGGGTGATAGGTCAGCTCATCATCTGCCATACCCAGTAGTTTGGGTTGATCATCCACTTGTATTTTGATTTTAGTTTTTTGATTTTGTAATGTATCGAATTTGTATTTTGGATAACATTACTTGTATTATATTAAAATGCATTTTGATAATATTTTTGGTCTTTTGTTCAATTTATAATTTGTATAATTTGTTAAATTTTTAATTTTTATAATTTTTTCAATTATTGTTTTTGTTTAATTTTCGATTAATGTCATATGCCCAGAATCAAAAATATATTTCTGGTTTAGAATTAGATCTATACTTTCAATTTTAACACAAATATTTTAGAAAATGATGTGCATCAAAAATATAATTTCAGTATTAAATGAGCATTTTAGAAAATACATAAGTTTAATTCTCTGGTGGATTAAGAAATTCTCAAATTTTATATGTGTTTGTGTATCAACATACATCTTTAATGATGTGCTTCAAAATGACGTGAATTGCCAACATCTGTATATGTGTTTGTGTATCAACATCTTAATTGCCAAAAATGAATGATTGATACAGTTTTGATGTGGTCGGACAAAATTGGTTATTTAAATTTGATGGCTTACACCCATAATACTATTACAGTTTCTTGTTACAAATATTTAATTTAATATCACACATTTTACTTATTTTTTATCACACATAAATCTAACCATTTAGGCAAACTTTCCTATTCATGGAACGTTTTTTAATATTGCCCTATCCCATCTTAATTCAATCCTATTACATAGTATTTTCCTTGCAAGTATGTTGTTTTGTGTTGTCATAAGTCCTTTTTGATAAATTAAAAGCTGTTTAGTCAAAACCGAAATCCACCTTTACTTTCCTACCAATTTCCCAATTCTCCAAACATCCAAACAAATATTTAAATAATGTTTTTAATAAAATATTTTATTTATTTATTTATTTATTTATTTATTTTTATCACCTGTATAATTTGATTTAGGGATAAATTTTAATACAATTCTTTGACTTTTGTTCAGTGTTAATTTTTAAAAGAAAATATTAAAAAATATATTTTTTAAAATTATTAAAAATTGTAAATATAAATTTTTGAATTAAAAAGTACCCTGTATTCAATTTTTTTAAAACTTTTAAAATCATCATTATATTTTACTTTTTAATTAGTTTTTAAAAACATTTGTTAGCAGAGATCTTTTAACCATTTTATTAATTTATTATGTTAATAGAAAATAAAATAGATATGAATACTTATTTCCTAGTAAAAGTTAGGTGATTGTAATGTGATCCCATAATAAAATTTCTTAAACTTTATCTATTGAACGAACTAGTTTTAGTTCATTAACACGTGTGAGTTGATGTTGTTTCTATATATCTAAAGATATTGAAATTACAAAAACATTCTTAGCAATTTTTAAAAAATAATATATGGATTAACTCAGTATATGAATATATATTTGAGTCTTAAATTAGTAGAGTATTCAGCAAGTAAATAAAAAATAAAAGACAATGGATATAAATAAAAGTGCCAGGTCATCATTTCGAAAACCCCACGAATTTGACGTCGAGAAATCACAAGGAAAACGAGATATTGCACTTGCATTCCACGCACGCGTTGTTGAATGTATAAAAGCAAAACTCATCGTCCCTTACTTCTTGCTCTATCCAACGCTCTATTCTCGGAGAGAACCGCAACCAAAAAAACCGAAAAAAATTCCCTAAAAATTTCAAAAGAGAGGGTTTGCTTATTTGATTTTCTCCCAAATTTTCATCCTGCTACTCCTTTTTCTCCTTCTCAGTACCCACTTTCATCATCTCGGTCAACTTACAGTTATTTTTCGCGGAAAAAACGGAATGGCGGCTGCGATTTCTTCACAGATTGCTCAGTCAGCGACTGTCGTGACTCCGATGACGGAGGCATTAAACGGAGGACCGTTTGCGAATGCATCGCTTTACGTAGGCGATCTCGAAGGGAGTGTGGTCGAGGCACAGCTTTTTGAGCTGTTTGGCCGAGTGGCTCAGGTTGTTTCGATCAGGGTTTGCAGGGATCAGACCATGAGGTCCTCTCTTGGTTACGCTTATGTTAACTTCACCAACGCACAGGAAGGTTTGTATCACTCTGCATTTTCTTTTCGTTGAAAGTTGAATTTTATGTTAATAAATTTGTTTAATCTTTTATTGATACCCTATTGATCATCTTTATATTGTTATCGTGATCATCAATTTTGTTTTTGTAACCAGCTCAAATTATAATCAACATGTTTTAATTAATTCATTTAAGCAGTATGTTAAGTCACAAACTTTCCGCATTAACGCAGTTGGATCAAGTTTCGTATAAGTTTTAAAATTAGTATTTAAGAAGATTGGTTTTGTGATCTAAAAAGGAGAAACGGCGTAGGTTGTTGCCTGATTGCCTTCTATTTTTGTATTTACCTAATTTTTCATGATTAAAAAAAAAAATTGCATTGAAATCTAGACTGTTCAATTTTGATATAACCATGGCTAATGTTCCAAATGCGTGAATGCGGCTATAATATGTGATGGCATGACAGCAGAAAATCTGATATCATATTAATATCGGGGCAATACGTTGCTCATTGTATTATTGTGTATTACTTAAAGTCTATATCGGTTCTCATGAAAGAAGTAGAAATTCTATGACCGGCCGTGGATATGGCTAACCCCTAAAATTTGTGTGTATATTGTGTCTTCTTAAATATGCTATATGGTTTACTCTTAGCTTACATTCCTATCAATATTTCAAATTACTATTGGACTGTTATTTGGACGGTTATTTATATGATTGATATGGTTGAGTTTCTGAACTGATTTTTCAGCGGCCAAAGCCAAGGAACTACTTAACTTCACTCCTTTGAACGGGAAGTCCATTCGGATTATGTTTTCTCAACGAGATCCTAGTGTTCGGAAAAGCGGATTTGGAAATGTGTTCATTAAAAATTTGGACGCGTCAATTGATAACAAGTCATTATATGACACTTTTGCTACCTTTGGCTCGGTTCTGTCTTGTAAAGTGGTTCTTGACAGTAGTGGCCAGTCAAAAGGACACGGTTTTGTGCAGTTTGACAATGAAGAAGATGCAAAGCACGCCATCAAACAATTGAATGGAATGTTGATTAATGATAAACAAGTGTATGTTGCATCTTTTGTTCGCCGTGAGGAAAGGGCTAGGACAAGTGGATCACCCATATTCACTAATGTATATGTGAAAAATTTGTCTGAAACAGTAACCGATGAAGAACTGACACATTTATTTGACTCCTTTGGAACGATAACTAGTGCAAAAATCATGAAAGATATAAATGGGATATCCAGAGGTTTTGGTTTTGTTAATTTCCAGAGTCCAGATTCAGCTGCTACTGCAGTCGAGAAGTTAAATGGAACCACCAATGATGGCAAGGTTTTATTTGTTGGGCGTGCTCAGAGAAAAGCAGAACGAGAGCATGAATTGAAAGTCAAATTTCAACAAGAAAGAATTAGCCGATATGAGAAATTACAAGGGGCTAATTTGTATTTGAAAAATATTGATGACGGTTTTAGTGATGAAAAATTGAAGAATCTCTTTTCTGAATTTGGAACTATAACTTCTTGTAGGGTATGTTAAAAACCATTCTTAATATCTATTTATTTGTGAACAAGTGCAACCAAGTGTGTTTGTGTTTGAGTGTGACTTCATATGGATTGACTTGACCTTTTTTCATGTTGTTTTTATTGTTACTATTAGGTGATGTTGGATTCACATGGTCACAGTAAGGGTTATGGTTTTGTGGCCTTCTCTACGCGGGAGGAAGCAAGCAAAGCTGTAAGTATTCATAGAGATGTGACTAAGCTATATGTTTCCTTATAATAATGAATGCTTGAGCTTTCAATCTTTTTTTGTTTAGTTGAATGAAATGAATGGGAAATTGGTTGGAGGAAAGCCTCTGTTTGTTGCTGTGGCCCAACGCAAAGAAGAGAGGAAGGCCCAGTTGCAGGTGATGCTCTTTAATATCATTGTTCATATGTGATTTTAATACTTTATTATTAAGTAGACTTATAAAAGTAGTATATACATATTTAAAATCTATATATTTGTTCAAAAAATGATACTAGTTATTTGAGTTCTACCATTTTACCTTTCTTTTTTAATTATAGTTTCATATTAAAATTTGACATATTATTTAGTTGATTGTTATTGTTGTACCCTTTCCTCCTAAAATGTTTTTTTTTTTTCTTTTCTTAATTTTAATGGTTAGTTGATTGTGTTTAGTACTTTAGTTGTTGTACCCTTTCCTCCTAAAATGTTTTGTTTGCTTTTCTTCAATTTAATGGTTAGTTGATTGCGTGTAGTAGTACTTTCATACAATCAAAGTGCTTTTAAACAAATTAGTTTTTCTGCAGGCTCAATTTGCTCAAATTCATGTCTCCGGTGGAATGACACCTCTGGCTGCAGGAATTTCTGGATACCATTTGAGGTCTCCGAGACTTGCCCCTCAACAGTTATATTACGGTCAAGGCACGCCTGGTTTCATACCACCTATGTCCGCTGGATTTGGTTTCCAACCGCAAATCTTGTCTGGAATGCGACCAGTTGTTGCTCCAAGTTTTGCTATGCCTTATCAACTTCAAAGACAAAGAATAGATGCTGGACGAAATGGAAACCTCCAATACCAGCAGAATGGAGTAATTATTCCTCAAATTTAAAGTTTGATATTAATTTAAAGATTAATCTCTTAAAATGATTTACTTTATTCTTCTATTGAAAACAGATACTACAACGTAACTCTAAATATATGGTCAACAATCGAAATGGTGGAGATATGTCTGGAATTCATGCAGTTTCTATTGATAATCAGCTTCCGGAGTCTACATCACTTGCATCAGATTTAGCTTCTGCCTCCCCAGAAAATCAGCGGATGGTACGTATTTTTACATGGTAACTTTATATTTGTGTTATTTCCAGTTTTCATCGAAAGCCATAAAAATACTATATACATATAATTTTAATCACCATGGATGAGGAATGTAATTTTTGTTATACACTGTTTTGAATTAACAGATGTTGGGTGAACATCTGTATCCACTTGTGAAACATCTTACACCAAACAAATATACGGCAAAGGTGACAGGAATGTTACTTGAAATGGATCGGTCCGAAGTAATTCATCTTATTGAATCTCCAGATGATTTAAAACAAAAAATCTACGAGGCATTGCAAGTCCTTCATGACGATGCGGCGTTGAGATCTGAAGTTGGAGATCAAGTTGGTTAGTTGTCATCGAAAGAATGAATGAAGTAATTTGACCTATGAAGCCTCCTCTTATATGTGATACATGTTTTCGTACTTAATTATCTTATATTATTTATATTATTATGGGTATGTTGTAATTTTGATTTTATAGAAATTGTGTTTTCTTTCGGTTGGATTAGTGATTGGATGGGTTGATATTTTCATTTTCATTTCTAGTTTTTTCTTTTTAAGGCAATTTTATGATTTTATTTTATTTGATATTGTTGGTAGTAGAGTATCTAGTCCATTAAACTTTGACAATTATTGATAAAAAAAATTAGCTGGTAGCAACCTTTCTTACTTCTAGATATTTTCAGAGAGGGAAACTTTAGAAAAATATCATCCGAAAATATTCGGAAACCAATGAAAGATAAAAGATATGGATCTTGCCAAATCATTGATATATTTTTAAACAAAGTCAGTATGTTCTGTTCTGGTAAAGTCTATATTGCTCTTTGCTCTAATTAAACAAAGTCTGTTTCTTTGAGGATATAACAAATCTATTAGAAATGGGTCAAAAATCATTAAATGATCAGCTGAAGTAATCCCTCTTTTGTTGCTTTCCAAGTAAAATCCTTTCAAATTTTGGCCAAATCCAGTGTAAGGAAACAAATTGTAATTACTGAGGCTCAATACCCTTTCTTCTTTCAACCTACAAATCTTAATGCATTGATTCTAAACTACCAAAAAACATAATTTCTACATATTCTCTCTCTTCTTCTCTCTTCCTCTTTCCTTCTTCTTCTTCTATTTTTCGTTTCCTCTCTCTTAATCTTCTTCTTCTTTCTTCTCTCTTCTTTTTCTTTAACAAAAATGATATTTATATCCTTTTGTGCTTAGATCTAACAAAAACAATTATGTTATTGATGACATTTTGTTGTTGTTTATAGGTTTCAATTAAATGCATATCTCCTCTTCTTTTTTGAATTTGATTCTGATTTTCCTTCTTTCTTTTGCTTTTGTTTTGTTTGTGTGGTGTTATAAAGTCCGGACTCGGACACTAAAAAAATAATATATATAATAATAATAATGCAATTTATGAACATAATTTATAAAGAGTTTAAAATGAGAAACACATATTTTTGTTTATTAAAACTTAGTATTTTTAATCAATAAAAAAAGACATAAATCCACTAAAACAAAATGATACAAATCATATCATATGGAAGAAAAATACACAAAGCATAAAGGAATATCAAATGGTGATGTCGTGGAAGTGGATGGTCTGAATTAGTCTAGAGACACATTGATAAAGTGATGATGTCGTGGAGGAAAATACACACACAAAGTGGAGACAAAAAATATACACATTTATATTTAAATAGTTTAATAGGAATTGTATATAGCATTAATAAGTAAAAGTTCATAATAGAAGAAGGAAGGAGAAGATAAAAAAAACCTTTGGAGAGTGGAGACTGAACATTGGTGGCAAAGATAAACAAGGATTCTAATTTTGTAACTAATTGTTTAATTGTGTTGATTTTATAGAGAGGAAGTTGTTCTTGCTAGAAAAAATGGATATGTATGTTTAGGGATTCAAAGCTACAAGTAAAGTGACTTGTGCTCCAAGCTAAAAATGTCTTGCTTATCCCTCATTTTGGAGCTCTTTATATAGAGGTGTTGGGTCCTCTATGACTAATGTCTGTAACGGTTGTGCCTTCCCAAGTTCCATAACTGAGTTTCCTTTAAGGAAGGTAACGTCCGCTGCTGATGAATGATGACCCAAAGTGTAACGCGCACCGTCAGCCTTTAAGCGGCAGTTACATCTTAAACGGTCTGACCTGGGCATAACGCCCTCATAATTATTGGGTTACTCATAACTCCCTAGGTCTGAGTTGTATGCTGGGCAAATACCTCTTCATCCTCTGGCGTTATGGTCATTGGCCCCTCCGGCTTCACAACCCAGACGAGGCTTCCCTAAAGGTCCGGTGTATACCTTTTACAGGTGTACCTCAATTAACCATCATACCTCAGCTATTGGATTTTATGCATGAACATAAGCCCCCGAGCATATGGCTTTTTTCCAAAAAGACTTATGGTCGACAGGAAAGAGCATGGATCCTGGCCGAGGTATTCGTCGGTCGCGAGTAAGTTACCAACGCGTGTGTTTCACTCTCTAGATTCCCAACAGTCACCTACGATTTTTAGGTGTAATGATGACAGTTAGTGGGCTTTAAATGAAAACACGCCAACTTCTCCCTTTAATAACGTCTCTTTCCCATTCCAAATTTTACTTCCTTTTCCAATTCTTCCTACAAAGTCTCATTCGCCGCCGCTTTCAATTGGAAATCGCCTCAGCCCTAATTCGCTATCACTTAAATCAGGTAACCCCTTTTCCTTTCATTGTTTATTTTTCCATAGTCTTTTCAAGAATGGTTGTTATTAGAGAATTCGATTACTTAGAAAATATGATTCGTTTAAGTAGTGATGAGCGTAGGGCTTTATGGGAAGAATGAATGCAAGAGATGGGGGATGTGTTAGAGATAGAGGAACTTAACAGGGTTATGAACAAGATAAAATCTGAAGTTCTAACCACTGAAAGTGATTCAGACCCTGATATAGTGGAGATTTTGATGGAGACCAACAAATCTTTTAGCGCAGAAGTCCTAGGTTTGAACCACAATACCATGAATGAGGTAGAAATCGGAAAACTCCTCTCTCTTATAGACGTGTCCTCGAATGGAAATGAGGATGACGTGATTTTGGAGTCTTGCATAGAGGGTGAACGAGTCTTCATGTCTCGGCCAAAAGGAGTAGATCCTGAGTGCTTTTATTTCTATGTCGAGTTATTGATAAAATTTAAATATTTGATTCCCTTTCTCCGACTTTGAGGCAGATTTATTGAGAACAATCAATATGGCTCCATCACAGCTATGCCCCAATAGTTGGGGATTTATAAAAGCTTTTGAATTGATCCGTGAGGCCCTGAGCATTACGCCCACTATCGGGCTTTCCTTTTCTTACTTTGAAGTGAATAATATGGACGTTGGATGGCCATTAGCGGCATTCCGAGGAGAAGCTTCCTACAAGCCTTTACTTCAAACTATAAAGGCTTTAAGGAGCATTTCCTCCGAGTCCGATGTGGTGCTCGGTGTCCCCAGATAATATACGGTGCTAACGGTCACCACAAGTTCCCTATTTACTGGACGAGTGATCCCCTCCCTATCTCGGGCTTTAAATATGATAAGCTGAGTGATTCCGAGATCAGATCTCTCAAGGTTTTAGACTCATTCATGTCGATCAAGGTTAAAGATCTATTGCCCTTACCTTTTGATGAAATTCCGGCTTTCTTAGGTAATAATTTATGTAAGTGTTTGTCAACTAAAATGGTTTTATTCGGTATCTACATGCTTTCTTTAACTTTATCCAGACAAGATGTCTGACCTTTCTGTTAAAAAGTAAATGAGATTGATGGTTGCAGCCCAAGGTACGAGAAAAAATACTGGTGGTCCTTCAGAGGCCAAATATGACTTGGTCGGCTTAGAGATGCGAATTCCCAAGAAAAGGAAAAATCCTGGATCTAAATCGGGCATTGTTGAAGAGGCTGAAGTGATCACGGGCTCTCCGCTTAAGCGTACTTTGGACGTGGAGGTTCCCGACAAAAAGACTCCCAAACGGCACAAGACCATTATGACCACCGAGATCAATCAAGTTGATTGAGAGATTTCTGATTTGATGATGAAATAGATCGGAGGTGGCTCCAATCAATCTCCTACCGAAAACAAGTTCTGGTCGAATGGATTTGATGGTATGAAATTCATGTATGATAACCTCAATGCTACTGAGCATGTAAACAAAGTGAAAAGTCTTGGTCCCCAGAAGATTACCCAGCACCTCAACTCTTATATGATGAGGTGTGCTATTTTGGCCCGAGGAATCTACGAATCTGGAGATGCTGCAGAGTCCAAATATGTTGATTTGGAGAAGGAGGTCAAATGGCTGTCCAACAATGAAAAGTCTCTCAACGAAGTCAATCCGCACTTGAAGACCAAAGCGTGTGAAAGTGAAGAGAAGGTGAAGTCTTTGGAGAAAGAGCTTGAAACCATCGGGACTTCAGCTTCCGAGCTGGCAGACGGTTTTAAGGCTTCGGAGTCACCCTGTGCTAATTTGAAAGAAGCACTAGAGAAGTCTCAGCTGGATGTCCTTAATGTCGGGGACTTGGCTTTTGACCGGGCCAAAGATTAGGTTGTCTGCCTTTATCACGACATTGACATCTCGGCTATAGATTTCTTTAAGGAAATCATGGATGGAAAGCTGGTGGACCCTGATGATGACGATGAAGGCGCCATGGACGAGGAGCCAATTACTGTTGACACTTATCTTCTTGATGCCAACTAAAGGTCTTAGTTTTCCTGATATTTGTTTGAACCTGTGTTAAGTTCCGTTAGTCACCCTTTGGTGGGTGCATTTTTGTAAAACCTTAACAATTGCCCTACGGGCCTCTCTTTAAATATCATACTTTTTTGCATTTTCGCATTTATACTGCTTATTTGTATTTTGCATTTACAAAGGAGATTGTGCTTGTATATCAACCCAGAGTGGCTCTTTTAAGACAATAAAGACTTTACACGAAAGGTAGTAGCTCTTTGTATGCCAAAATGCTTAAGCCGACTCTATTAACCTAGCTTGCAACGAAGCCTCCGAGTCAACTATAAGACCGATTAGGACGGGAAAACTTCATACCTTGAAGTGTTGTTTTTGAGATGTTTGATCGGTATTTTAGAGATTAAATTTTAATTTTCTTTAAGATCTAAATTGAATAAATTGATGCGATTTGTTTTAATAAGACTTGTTGATTTCTAAAGATTAACATTTATAATAATACATAAATATAAATAAATGTTAGAAATAAGAATTGAAACTTATAGTTAGACTAGAAGGCTACACACATTTGAACAAATTGATATGATATTCATTTATCATATATAGTGAAATATATTAATTGATTGTTAAAATATATTATTTTTTATTAATCGTTGAAACTGATAGTAAATTAAAATTATGTATTTGAATTATTGGTAAAACCTTTTATTTTTGAAATATGTACTTCTTTGTTAAGAAAATAATAAGACATAAATTGTTTTTATAAATTTTCTATTTGTAAATAATATGTAAATTATTTACTTAACCTGTTTTATTATAATATTCAATTTTAGAGATATTTTTACTGATTATTTAATAATATATGTTGAGATTTAAATTGATTTATCAATTTATATATTTTTAAAATCTGCAAAAATTGTATGTTAAGTGTTTTATAGATTAAATTTTAATTTTCTTAAAATAAAGAGATCTAAAGTAAATAAATTGATGCGATTTTTTTTAAATAAAAGTTGTTGAATTCTAAATATTAACATTTATAACAATACATAAAATAATACATAAATATAAATAAATGTTAGAAATAAAAATTAAAACTTATTGTTAGACTATATGTTTACACTCATTTGAACAAATTGATATGATATTCATTTATCATATATGGTCAAATATATTAGTTGATTGTTGAAATATTTTTTATTAATTGTTGAAATTGATTGTCAATGAAAATTACATATTTGAATTAATTGGTAAAATCTTCTATTTTTGAAATATATACTTCTTAAGAAAACAATAAGACATAAATTATTTGTATAAATTTTCTATTTGTAAATAATTTGTAAACTTTTTACTTAACCTATTTTATTATAATATTTAATTTTAGAAATATTTTTACTGATTATTTAATAATATATGTTGAGATTTTAATTGATTTATCATTTTTTTAAATATATTTTCAATCTCTCCAATAATTATATGATAAGTATTTTATAGATTAAATTTCAAGTTTCTTAAAATACAATAGAGATCTAAATTGAATAAATTGATGTGATTTGATTTAATAAAAGTTGTTGATGTCTAAAGATTAACATTAATAATAATACATAAATATAAATAAATTTTAGAAATATGAATTGAAACTTATAGTTAGACTATAAATTTACACTCATTTGAACAAATTGATATGATATTAATTTATCATATATCGTTGAAATATATTATTTTTATTAATTGTTGAAATTGATTGTAAATCAAAATTACGTATTTGAATTAATTGATAAAATCTTCTATTTTTGATATATATACTTCTTTGTTAAGAAAACAATAAGACATTAATTGTTTGTTTAAAAATTTTATTTGCAAATGATTTGTAAATTTTTTACTTAACCTATTTTATTAGGATATTTAATTTGAGAGATATTTTTACTAATTATTTAATGACATATGTTGAGATTTAAATTGAATTATCAATTTTATATTTTGAAAATCTGCAATAATTGTATGTTAAGTATTTTAAAGGTTAAATATTAATTTACTTAAAATACAATAGAGATCTAAATTGAATAAACTGATGCGATTTGTTTTAATAAAATTTGTTGATTTCTAAAGATTAACATTTATAATAATACATAAATATAAAAAAATGTTAAAAATAAGAATTGAATCTTATAGTTAGACTATAAGTTTACACTCATTTCAACACAATGATATGATATTAATTTATCATATATGGTAAAATATATTAATTGATTGTTGAAATAAATTATTTTTTATTAATTGCAAATCAAAATTTGGCATTTGAATTAATTGATAAAACCTTCTATTTTTGAAATATATACTTCTTTGTCAAGAAAACAATAAGACATTAATTGTTTGTTTAAAATTTTTATTCGTAAATGATTTGTAAAATTTTTTCTTATTCTATTTTATATTTTATTAAGTGTCAACATAATATATATATATATATATATATATATATATATATATATATATATATATATATATGAGGAGGGATCAAATTACACCAATTAGTTACACCAAGTATTACACTCATTTATAACCTTTGATATATTTAAAATCTAATGGCTATTATTAAAAAGCATCTTAGTAAAATGTTTCTTTTTTTCACAAGACCAACCATTCCATATATATTTTACTAATAAATGTCATATATCTTAAACAAAATATTTTTTTTCTGTCAAATGAATAATCAATTTCATACATAATAACATATACTGTCAAAGAAAAAAACCATGTGACTTGAAATTTTTTTAAAATATATTATTTTTAATTTGTAATATTTATATTTATTACTAAAAAATTACTATCAAATTGAAATTATTTAAAATTGTTCTCATTGTTTTTGTAGGTTTATTTAAATTAAATTATATTCTATTAATTTAAATTAAATGATAAAATTAATATATTTTTAATTTAAATGAAATTATATTCTATTCATTTAAATTAAAGGAAAATTAATATATTTTAAAAATAAACTACAAAATAATATTCAAAATGCACATAATTTAAAAAATATATATTAAAAAATAAGTAGAAAATATAAAATAAAACTATTTAAATTTTATAAGTATTTGAATAGATATTATACAAATACTTACAAAATAAAAATTATTTTCTTCCATTTTGTTTAAATTAAATTTCTCATTATTTATTTTTTTGTTTTTATTTTTCATCGTTCATTTTAAATTAAATAAAATGATAATCATAATACAAAATAAATTTAAAAAATAAGTAGAAAATATAAAACAAAATAAATTTTATTGATCATATTTCATTTTGTCTAAATTTTATTTAAATGTCATATATATGACATTTTTTAAAATCATATTATATCTTATATTATTTAAAGTTATAATTACAAAAATATTGTAATTTTAGTATTAAAGAGAACAACTAAAAGAGAATAATTAAAAAAATAATTACAAGAAATAATTTGGATATTAAGATATAATAGTGTTAATTGTATTTATTATTATTATTACTATTTTACTATTATTATTTTACACTTATTATTATAGTTAGATATTATTATTATTATTATTATTTTAATATTATTATTAATTGTGATATTTAATTGAAATTGGTGTGAAAAATTAAAAAAGAGTGATAAAAATTTAATTTCTAATGTAATATCACATAAGCGTAGTATGATGTCACATAAAGATTAGGGTTAAGGTTGTGTTCAAAGTTGTATGACAATCTTAAATTTGAATTAAATATATAGATATATGACATTTATTAGTAAAATATATATGGAATGGTTGGTCTTGTGAAAAAAGGAAACATTTTACTAAAATGCTTTTTAATAATAGCCAACTGAGTAGAGTAATAAATTCCAATAGGAAAGAATATAAAATTTGGACAATGTTAGAATAGGGAATTTGGGTATGCATATAGATTCTTTTTAAATGAATGATATAAAGACTAAAATGGCATTAGGTTGGAATATTCTCTATGAAAATTGGCAATTAAAAAAGTGCAAACAAAAGATGATGCTTGTGGAAAATATACACATTCAAATAGAATGTAAGTCTGTTACCAAAAAAAAAATAGAATGTAAGTTATGATATTCCATCTCTGTCATAATAATATTAAAATATTAAAGTAATAATAATATTTATTTTTGTTTCACAAATGCATTTTTATTTATTGAATTTCATTCAATTTAAAATCTATATTAGTCTTACAATTAAATTATTATATATTTTTTTATCTGTACCATTAAAATTAATACAAATAAATTTACACAAAATCTAAATAAAATATTTTTATGACACATAGAAGTAGTATATTTTTTTGGTTCAAAGAAGTAATGTATTATTATTTACCTTTTATGTAAAATCATTCATATATTTTCTTTCATTTTTTATTCAATTTGTAAGAGAAATTCTTGGGTTAGACCATAATAATTTGGTAAATTTATTTCCTCTTAATTTTACTATTTATATTCCATCCCAGAATACACTTTTCCACATCACATTTGTTCTTACTCTTTTCTTTCTTACTCAGTTTTTTCTTCTGTTCTTGTTTTTTTCTTCTTCATGGCGTCTTTGTTTGATTTATCTGAGGGAAATTTCAGTGTGAAGGGTGTTCCTTTGTTTCATGATGTTCCAAAAAATGTTTCTTTCAGTCCTTTTTCTTCAATATGCAAACCCTCTGAATCAAATGCCCCACCTTCACTTCTTGAAAGAGTTTTTTCTCTTTCTCACAAAGGTGGTTTCTTTGGATTCTCCAATGAAACCTCTTCTGATAGGTTCATGAATTCATTGGGTAGTTTCACTGGAAAAAACTTTCTAAGTGTTTTCAGGTTCAAAACTTGGTGGTCAAGTCAATGGACTGGAAATTCTGGTTCCGATTTGCAAATGGAAACTCAATGGCTTATCATTGAAATTCCTGAAATCAAATCCTATGCTGTAATCATTCCTATCATTGAAAAATCTTTTAGGTCTGCTCTTCATCCCGGCTCTGATGGCCATGTCACGATTTGTGCTGAAAGTGGTTCCACAAAAGTGAAAGCATTGAATTTCAGTGCAATTGCTTATGTTCATTTGAGTGAAAATCCTTATAACTTAATGAAAGAAGCTTATAGTGCTATAAGGGTTCATCTCAACACTTTTAGACTTTTGGAAGAAAAAGCCCTTCCAAATATAGTTGATAAATTTGGTTGGTGCACATGGGATGCTTTCTACTTAACTGTGGATCCTAGTGGTATTTATCACGGTCTTGATGATTTCTCGAAAGCTGGTATCGAGCCCAGGTTCGTCATCATTGATGATGGATGGCAAAGTATTGGTTTCGATGAGTGTGATCCAAAAGAAAATGCTAAGAATCTTATTCTTGGTGGCGAACAAATGTTCGGAAGACTCAATAGGCTCAATGAAGGTGACAAGTTCAAGAAATATGAAAGCGGTTTATTACTAAACCCTAATTCACCTCCTTTTAATGCTAAGAGAATCAAAGACTTGATTTCAAAGGGAAATCAACATAAGCTTTTGAGGAAACAAAGAGATGAAGCTGTTTCATCAAAGAGTTCTGATTTGGCTGAGATTGATTCAAATATCATGAAACTAAAGGAAGAAATTGATGAACTCTTTGGTGGAGAAGAAAGTAATAATGTTCCAAAAAGTGAATGTGAAACTTTGAATGGAATGAAGGCTTTGACAAGGGATTTGAGGACAAAGTTCAAAGGTTTGGATGATGTTTATGTTTGGCATGCACTTGTTGGTGCTTGGGGTGGTGTGAGACCAGAAACTACACACCTTGAGTCCAAGATTGTTCCTTGCAAACTTTCACCTGGACTTGATGGAACTATGCTTGATCTTGCTGTGGTTAAGATTGTTAAAGGTTCAATTGGGCTAGTTCATCCTGATCAAGCCACTGATTTTTATGATTCCATGCACTCTAATCTTGCTGATTCTGGCATCACAGGAGTCAAAGTTGATGTGATTCATGTAAGTTGTTTTAATTTTATTTTCTTTTTCATAGTTATTACTATTAGACATAATTGTTATTTATGAATTTTTTCTCATTCCTTTTCATAGTTATATATTAGTTAGTTTTATATTATTGGTTAGCAATATATACTAAGTGAGATAATTGTGTGAAAATGATTTTTTATTATAAAATAAAATCAATTGATTTTTTTCAATCAAACCTTGCCTCTTTTAGATATATTTGGAAATATTGTAGGAATTAACATCTAAAAATAGATACTTTCATTTGATCTGATTTGATATATATAACTATTAATCTGTAATTTATTCTGTTTCAAAAATTATTATTACTTTTAAAATATTAATATAATATTTTTATTCTTACATTAATATATTTATCTATTGAATGTCATATGCGTTAATCAATTTATTAACTACACTTAATAATAATATTTCATTAAATAATATTAATATTTAAATAACATTTGTGCACACAGGATTGGCTATTGTAGTGTTTGTTAGGGTTAAATAATAACCACCTAATTTAGTACTTAAAAAAATAATTATAACAAAAATAATAATAGTTATTTTTATAAAGTTTTTAGGATAAAGTAATAATAGTTTAATTTTTGTTATTGTTTTTTTGCAGTCTCTTGAATATGTGTGTGATGAGTATGGAGGCAGAGTTGACCTTGCCAAAGCTTACTATGAAGGTTTGACAAAATCCATTGTCAAGAATTTTAATGGAACAGGAATCATGGCTAGCATGCAACAATGCAATGACTTTTTCTTCCTTGGAACAAAGCAAGTTGCCATGGGAAGAGCTGGTAAGCCCTAAACTATGATCCATAACTTTTTATTTTATTTTTAATTTATTCATTCGTAAAAGTGTCATGTTTTTATGTGTGTAGGGGATGATTTTTGGGTCAAAGGTCCTGAAGGTGACCCAACAGGAGAATATTGGCTACAAGGTTTACACATGATTCATTGTTCCTATAATAGCTTATGGATGGGACAAATTATTCAACCTGATTGGGACATGTTCCAATCAAATCATGTTTGTGGAAAATTTCATGCTGGTTCAAGAGCTATTTGTGGTGGTCCAATTTACTTGAGTGATCATGTTGGATTTCATGACTTTGATTTGATTAAGAAGCTTGTTTTCCCTGATGGCACAATCCCCAAATGCATACAATTTCCCCTCCCAACTAGAGATTGTCTTTTCAAAAACCCTCTATTTGACCATTCAACTGTCCTTAAAATTTGGAACTTCAATAAGGTACATATCAACTTGCTTAAATGTTATTTATATTTTTTAAATAATATTAATAACTTTTTGTATCTATCTTATATTCATATACGATGATTATTCACTGAATCTGAGACTTGAGGGAGTATGTATTATTGTGTAATCACCATAATTTTTTGTTATGTACCACAGAATGGAGGAGTGATTGGTGCTTTCAACTGTCAAGGAGCAGGTTGGGACCCAAAAATGCACAAGTTTAGGGGCTTTCCTGAATGCTACAAAACCATGACTGGTTCTGTTCATGTAACTGATATTGAATGGGATCAAAACAAAGAAGCAACAGATTTTGGTAAGGCTGAAGAGTATATAGTCTACTCCAATCAAGGTGAAAAGCTTTGTTTGATGACTCCAAAATCTGAACCAATCAAATTCATCCTTCAACCATCCACTTTTGAGATATATAGTTTCATCCCAATCACAAAGTTTGGTGGCAACATCAAATTTGCTTCAATTGGACTATCAAACATGTTCAACAGTGGTGGAACAATTCTGGATGTGGAATATGCTGAAAGCTGTGCTAAGATTAAGGTTAAAGGTGGTGGAAACTTTCTAGCTTATTCAAGTGAATCTCCAAAAAAGTTTGAATTAAATGGTTCTGAAGTGGCTTTTGAGTGGCTTAGTGATGGAAAATTGTTCATCAATCTTCCTTGGGTTGAAGAGGCTGTTGGAGTTTCTGATTTAGCAATTTTCTTTTAGAGTACTAATTAATTATGGCACTTGTTATGAAATTAACAGTTATTTTTTATTTTAACAATAGTACATTGTGCTAATGAAATATTATTCATAGAACTTTTATATCCTAATATCAATTATAGAACTTTTTGAATTCTAATATTAATATCATAACCGTTTTTGTTTCATATTATTGTTTTTTTATTTCATCGTTTTTTTAAATATTTTTAGTTTTGTTAATAATATACACACTTATGGTGAGTGTATTTTATATGATGACTACGTGCGATGTTGATTTTATTATATTTGAATAAACATTCTACTTATTTCACATAGACCATTGTTGAGAAAAAGTATTTAAATCTTCTTTTGACATTATAAAATGTTGTTTAAGGACTGTGATTTTGTCCCATTGGTCAGTTAGAATCTTCATCCAACAAATGTATTTTATGGCTATCTACTTTTGTTAGTTAGTTGTCACAAAACTTAATTTCGTGGGTGGTGTCTCTATTAGTTTAGTCATACTTAGTGTGTCTAAGTTAGACAAATCAACATTTATGATTATTTTTAATTAATTTTAATTTTTAAATTATTATTAATATTGTTGTATCCGCGTGGGTATCATATTTAGGATGTGCGTAAATATTTATTCTATAATATTTTTATATTATATCATATTTTTATATTATGTCATATTATTTGAAATCATATTTGTGTTTTACATGATAGACTATATTTTGTCATATTTATTTTTTAATTTAATTATTTTTTAAGTTATTATTAATATTGTTGTGTACATGTCAGTGTAATATTTGCTATATTTTTATGTTGTCATATTATTTGGTGTCATATTTATTATATTTTTATATTTTATAATATTATTTGATGTCATATTTGTGCTTCACATGATAGAGGATATTTTATCATATTATTTAGTTTCATGTTTGTGCTTCACATGATAGAGTTTAATTTGTCATGTTATTGTGCTTGACATGATAGAGTAAAGCATACCATTAGTTGTGACGTTTCCCAACCCGTGTGCTTGGAGGGGTTCTTGTATTGATAATACATGATATTACATCCTCACTGACCCAACATCATCCCTCCTGAAAAAATCCTCACTGACCCCACATCATCCCTCCTGAAAAACTTAGGCATGAATTTCCATTTTTGTTTAGAGAGTTATATTTGTTTTATGGACTTTTTTAAATAATAAGACATAAATTATTTGTAAAAACTTTCTACTTGTAAACTTTTTATTAAATATATTTTATTTAAATATTTAATTTTGGAGATAATTACTGGTTTTTTTAAAACATGTTGAGATTTAAATTGATTTATAAATTTTTTTATTCTCAAAATCTGCAATAGTTATATATATAATATTCTTAAAATATTATATATATATATATATATATATATATATATATATATATATATATATATATATATATATATATATATATATAGAATATTTTAGGAATTGACATTATAATTTTTTTTTTGAGTTTCTATTGAATTTTCTTTTTTGTGAGATTGATTGTAATGTCATGTCTCAAAATAGCTAGGTATATAAAGAAATTATTTTAAAATTATTTATCTCTTTAAATATTTTTATTGTTTTATTGTATTATCTAAATAATATTAAAAATAATATCTATTTATGGAAATGAAACAATTTGTTATTGTTTGAGAGAGAGTGTGTGTTTTTTTTGCCGTTATAATCCTATCAAATTCAAAGAATTAATCTCTGTTTATGCTTGATAATACTAGGGTTATACTAAATAATATTTGTATCACTATATCAATTTCAAATTTTATTCTTCCATTTTAGAATTACAACAAATATGAATACATAGATATAATGTGATATATTTTAGTCAAAATATTATTTTCTTTTTATTTACTCATTTTCGTATATGTAGTATTTGGTTAATTGATTTTTTGTTGGGATTTTAACAATGAAATCATAAAACTGGTAAAATAATTAACTCATTATAAAATCAAGTAGACTAATTAATTCAAAATGAAAGAATAGAAAAGATGGGAAATGTTGGAATAGGGAATTTGAGTATACATGTAAGTTTTTTTCAAATGAATGTTATAAGATTAAAATGGCACTAGGGTAGAATATTATGGAAATTGGCAACTAAAACGTGCAAACAAAATATTATGATTGATTTTGCTTAATATTTTCTATAATAGATATATGTGTATCCGCACGGATAAATTAATTTAATCGTATATATATATATATATATATATATATATATATATATATATATATATATATATATATATATATATATATATATATATATATTAATTATATCATATTTTATTTCACTAACATTTTACAATTTCATTAATTAATTAGTAATGAATTTCCTATACTCATATAGTTATATTAAAAATGTAGTGGACTTTTGTACTATCTTAATAAAAGAGTAATGAAATTAAACAAAAAAGGATAAGTACAAATTCAACATTGTCACGTGATTCGAGAATGTTAATGTAGTATGAATTTGACAATATTTTGAATTAGTGTGCAGTTTGTTTGGACAAGTACTTAATCCTATTTATTTCTTTTGTCACTCAAGTTAGACGGAACAATCCTCCAATTTCCTAAGAAGAAGAGCATTAGGCACACATCATGATGTTGAACTTTGTGTATACGTGGATTATTTGAAAAAGTTTAGCAAATATGTCAACATCACATGATAGTGTTTTATGAATGAAAATATACAAAAGAAAAAGAAAAAAAAACATGTAGCAGTAGTTATAGTGAAAACATATGTAAAGTGTTACCTATGAAATATTGTGACACACTTCTTTGAAAACCACATTAGTAGTAGTTTTCAAACAATGTCTATCCTTGTCATAAATCAATATTTTGAGACTATCTTTACTTTTCACTTTAGACATTGCGACATAAAGTTGTCCATGGCTAAAAATATCTTTCGGCAAGTATAGTCCAACAAAGTCTAATGATTGACCTTGTGATTTGTTAATAGTCATAGTAAATGATGTTAGAATTTTAGGTCACAAATGTAACATTTAAGGTGTTAGTACCATTATTTTAATTAGTCAAGATTTAAGAGGGGTCTAATTAATATAATATTAAGTTTGTGGCTAAAAGCATAAATGTCATAAAAGGTCAGGTTATTATGTAGATACCATAAGTCAATATCAAATTTAACGAGGGGCCAAATTAGAATATTGAATACTAAGAAATAACCATAAGGTTATTTATAGGGGTTATGGTCCCCATTTATAGACAACACAAAATGACTTATTGAGATTTCTCTCTTCATCCCCATTAGAGGAGAATCAGGGAGCCATAAGGAATTCTACAAATTAGAAGATCAAATACCCGCAAACCTCCAGTGATTCTCAATGATAAATTCAGGTACACTTGTGCTTTCATTCTCATAATTGTATGGTTTTATTTAAGGTTCTATTCTTGATTTCTATATTGATAGAAATTATAAGGTTTATGAACGAAATCTAACAAATGAAACAACAATGGGAAATTATCTCCTAATTAATTTGAATGGACAGGTGATTGTGAAGAAGACATGGACATCCGTAGAATGTAACTGATCCCAATATTTTTATCAAAAATAATTTTTGCCTCGATCACGGATTTGCAATCTCGGTGACAGTAAGTCTTGTACCATTGCACAATTCTTCAGATTGATCTAAATTACGCAACAACATAATAGTTGTGCCAATTTTTAACGTGATGGAATTATTTGGAAACCCTGATGTTTTAAGAGACTTCAAGAATTCATAAGTTAAGGGTTCAAATGCATCAAAGTAAGTAGTTCCAGACCTGTCGATTGAATCACTACTTAGATATTCTTTTTCTTCTCCTTCAATAGAAAACCAATAATTAATATGACATTCCAAAAATATACAATTAATTCAATATATTTATTTAATATATTAATATTGAAACTAACTACCTGGAATCAGGTTTGTGATATAGTCATTGATATCATCAACCACTTCAATAGTTGAAGCCAAAATTGCTCTACTTTGAAGATAGCTTGATTCTTTGTAGTTATCAATTAGATCTGGATGTACATGATACAATTTCTTCAAAAGGGTCCGTAAAATTGGATATTAAAAATTCATCTGAAATGGTAATGTCATCATAACCACCATTTGGCTCTGAGATGGTTCCATCACCAATTTGTAGTATCCATTCTGAGAAATTTTTTATATCTTCAGTCGTGGAAGATGAAGACCCATTTTGTAATCGCAGCTTCTTTGTAAGCTTAAAAACTTTGCAATGATCTCAAATATATGAAGCATTGATTGTTACATGTACAATATCTGATCTAGAATCTCTAGGTATAATTGGAAGTATTTGTCTAAAACCTCCACCAAAGACAACCACTTTACCGACAAAAATCTTTTGACAAGCAATCTTGTCATCACTCATAATATCTTTCATGTTTTTATCAAGTGGCTCGACATTACATGCATTATTTGTAGTAGTGTTGGTTTCTACCATTGAAACATCCATTTGCAATAAAAGGGAAAGAATGGGGTCGTCCCCGAGATTTTGAGTGCTCTGTCGAAATTATGAATTTGGTGTCCTTTTTCTTAATTCATAATTTTTTTTACTCAATTTAAAAGTCATATGTATAAAATAAATAGTCAACTTCATATGTATATATAATTCAGAAAAAAATTTGGTGCCCCTAAAAAACTGGTACCCTGAGTCACCGCTCCTCCCAACCACCCTTAGAGACCCCTGCGAAAGAGCTTGTGCTTCATCCCATATAATGAGAACGGTTACTTTAAATAAGTCAGCAACCTCGTCTTTTTTCCCAGGGGTCTCAGAGGGTGATTGGGAGGAGCAGTGGTTCAGGGCACCAGTTTTTTAGGGGCACCAATTTTTTTTCCTGAATTATATATACATATGAAGTTGACTGTTTATTTTATACATATGAATTATAAATTTGGTATAAAAAATTATGAATTAAGAAAAGGGGCACCAAATTCATAATTTTGGCAGGGCACTCAAAATCTCGAGGATGACCCTGTTTTTTTCCCTTTATTGCAAATGGATGTTTCAAAATCTCGGGGATGACCCTGTTTTTTCCCTTTATTACAAATAACGCATCTAATGTCGGACGTGAAATGAATTTTGCCTTGGCACCTGAAGCGAGGTAAATAAGATTATCATAAAAAGTACGGAATTATCACCTCGGTGTTTAGAACACTGAGGGGTATTTTAATAGCGCATGGGTTCGATCTCCAATAATTGCATTTTTATTATTTACAAAAACTAGCGGCTTTTTGAATTAAAATCATTACATGATTTACCCAAAATATTTCATATTTTTTACACAAGATCTAGATTTCAGATCTTCAAATCTTATAATTTTAGGGTAGATCTAGATCTCAGATCTTCAAATCATATAATTTTAGGGTAGATCTAGATCTCAGATCTTCAAATCATATAATTTTAGGGTAGATCAAATGTTGGGTGCAAGAAGATCTTCAATTGTTACATTGAAGACCTAGATTTTAGATCTTCAAATGATATAATGAAAGGGTATATCAAATGCTATGTGCAAGGAGATCTTCAATCACTTTTGCACCCATTTATTTCTGATATGAACAAAAAATGGATTAGATACAGAAAAAGGTTAGATAAATAAATAATCTTTTGCTCAAATAAATATTTAAGAACACAAACCTTAAAACCAAATAGTTTTCTGCTCTTGCAATCCATCAAGGAGAACTCTTCATGGAAAACACTCTTACAAACCTAAAACTCTTCATGACATTACAATGCTTGAGGGGCACAAGTCTTTATATTCAATATGCTTTTATAGTGGAGGTTTTTTATGTATCACGCAGATCACTAAGGGTAATATCTTAAGCGTTGATAGTCATGAAATGGACAGCGAGGATTTGATTAAGGATTTTTTAAATGTACCAATTTTAATGCTAAATTTGACGTTGGTTTTTTAGGAAAACTGGCATGTTATAACATTTTAACTTAAAAATAAAAATACAATTAAATAGAGGTTCAAATTTTAACATTATATTTTAAAGCTAGTGTCTACCTCAGTTTTGTAAGAAAACTGACGGGTTAGAACATTACTTTACAATTAAAAATATAATTAATAGGGAATTTAGAACAGCATGTGGCGCTCATGCATTGGAAACGTCTCTTTTATGTTATCACTAATGTTAGTTTTATAGATTGGCAACAATTTTGGTAAAATATTCTGCTCAAAAAATTCCACGAAGTTTAATGTATTAACAGGTTTTATAAAGATGTCACAGCAGATGTTGTGACACCCCAAAATAATTCGGTAATTAAATAATTATGATTTTTAAATTATTAAATTAATTTAGAACATAATTTATTAATATATTGAATTATTAAGCTTAAATGATGGAATTAATTGGGGAAGAGAAGTAATATTTATTTTATTTATGATTAAAAGGAATAAAAAGGAATAAAATAAGGAAAGAAGGAAAATAGAGTCATTTTTGGAGAAAACAAGATACGTGAAGTGAGAAGAGGAGAAAAGAAGGAAGAAAACCTAGAAGTGTCAGAAGTCGAAGAACCCACAAGGTAAGGGGTGATTTCGATTGATTATTGCTTATTATAGGTGTTGATTTTGATATTATAGATCAAAGCATGTTAGGAAATTTTAGTTTGTAAATTTCTAGATTTCCATGGATGTATCCCTATGAGTGTCAGATTGTGTCAGATGGTAGGTCTAAAATGATTAGGGTGTCAGATACCAATTATGACTGGTAGGAAGATGATAATTGATGTGATAAATGATGCAAATTGATGTGTTTTGGTGTTTCCAATGATGGAATTCGTATGGGTAAAATTGGATTGATTGAGGATGAGAGAAATGCTGTCAAGAGTGCAGGAAATGGCCCTGCAACACGTGGGAACCGGTTCCCAGTGGGGAGGAACCGGGTTCCACTTTGAAAACTTTTGAAAAACTGAAAATTTGTACATAGGAACCGGTTCCTGCATGGGAGGAACCGGGTTCCACGTTGTTTTTCCAGAAAATATGAAATTTACTCGGGAACCGTTCCTACCGAGGAACCGGTTCCCATACATTTTCCAGGGCTGATTTTTGAATGTGGGAACCGTCCTGTGGAGGAACCGGTTCCATCGAAATATTTTTAAATTTTTTAAAACTTCAAAAATTCATAACTTTCAAACCGTAAGTCCGTTTTGAGCGCCGTTTTGGACGTTATTTCCTAAATTTAATGCTCTACCTTATGAAATGAAAATATTTTAGAAAACTTGAAATTATTTTGGGAAGGGGTTGAATTTCGAAATAAATAATTGTTAGATGACACATAATGATGTATGTGTAGTAGAGGACCTTTGGTGATGGAGATACTGGTAATGTGTGGATGTAATAGCATGTTTATGCTGATGTTAGATGTATGCATGATTGGTTGATATATCATGTTGATTGGTTTGCATGTTTATGCTGATGTTAGATGTATGCATGATTGGTGATATACCATGTTGATTGGTTTGATTCAGTTATGTTAGATGAATGTATACATAGACTGATTGATGTTGCATGCTAGTGATGTGCGTGCATTTGCATTGTTTGGTGAAGTTAATTCCCATTGTGCGGAATTTGACTTGGATTGCCGATAACCGATACCCGAGTGAGGATGGGTGGTTAGGCTGGATTCGTGTCCGAGTGGTTATGGACGAATCGATGGTACTGTATCCGGTTGATGATGGATCAGGGTTGGGTGACTTGGTCACGAGTCGGTACCACATGCATTGAGTCTGCATTTGTGTTTGCCTTGAATTGTAACATGTTAGGATGTCTTCCAGTGTTGCAATTCTTTTGTTGTCTATTGATTATGCATGATGATTTATATGAATATGGTTGTGTGTTGGATTCTGAATTGTGTTAAGTGGGTGAAATAATATGTTTGTGATATATTGTTAAATGAGAAGCTTATAATATGCCTTAATTATGAGAAGTCTCACCCTTACTTTACAATTTCAGATTAAAGTTAGCAGCTGAGGAGTTGGTGAGGATGGCTCTAGAGCTTATCTTTTAAGTCTACGTGTCAGTGTCATGCTCTGATTAGATTGTAACACTGGGGAACGTTTAGTTAAGAGAATTGTTATTCGTTTAACTGTTTATTGGATTCTTGAGAACCATGATGGTTTATTAAATTTTGATTTTGGTATTTCCGCTGTGTAAGACATGGTCTTAAATTGACTGAATTATTTGGATAATGATCCTCAGTGTAGCATGGCTACTGTTTGAATGAAGTTTTATTTTATCTATTAATTGTGACATCCCTCATTTGCCGTGTTAACTCTGATTAAAGCTGATTTTGATATTAATATAGTTAATATTATTCGGGGTATTTAGATGGGGTGTTACAGATGTCCTGACATGTGAAACTGAACTGAACTGATTTTTAAGTTCATAATTATTAGGAGTCAGTTTGTTTTAGTTTGTATGCTTCGATTAAGGAAGCTATGTAACGTTCTTCAGCAATATTCTTGGAGAACTTTTGTCCTACTTCTGTGGAGAAAACTTAGGACTCGTGAAGGCTAACTGTGAAGCAACCCTAGTTGTTGTCATCATATTTAAAGGTTGTTAACCCTGGTTGCAGCGCTGGCCATTCCTGAAGAAGTTTAAGAGTTTTGTTTTAATTTTTTGTTTTAGGTTGTTGGTTTTAAGTCTTTTGTTGGTTGTTAATTATGAGCCACTCTAGCATTGTTTAATACTTGAGGTGGATGTTAGTTGAGTTGTAAATTGTTAATCATCAATAAGCTTTGAAGGAGTGATGATTATGTGTCATTGAAGTGTGTCTTCTACTATTTGTATTATTGTTAATTGTCATCACGTGTGACTGTGGGGATTGAGAGGGGTTTCTCATATCTAAGAGGGGGTCTTATGTAGAAGGGTCATTGGGGTAGTGATTAAGTGAGGGGTGTAAACGGGGAGTTTAACTCTAAATTAATACTACTAATAGTGGACTTCATTCCTGACTTGGTAGTCTCCATACGTAGTTGTGTAGCACCGAAGTGGATAAACAATTCACTGTGTCATTTATTTTCTGCATTTATTTTCTGTGTTGTTATATGTTCATCATAATAGATATTAGTGTCGTGACATCACCTTCGACATCTCATATCTGATACCAAAATTTCAATTGGTATCAGAGAAGACATCCTGCTCTGTCTCTGGGTGAGATCTAGGGAAGATACTTTCTAGTACTATGGACAAGGAAGGAAGATTTGTGAGACCACTGAAACAACCTTGTTGAACATCATCGGATAGAATATCAAGGAAGTTGCCATCGAACGTTTTTTTATCCTGCGAGAGGAAATGAAAACATCAAGTAAACCTGAGGGGGAGAAATCATGGTCTTACGACCAAGAGATCGGGTAAGGGAGTCTGTTACGCGAGAGGAAGGTATTAGAACCCCACACGCCCGTAGTACTCTACGGTATCCATTTCTATTTTCTATCTAAGGGGTGTGTTATATTTATCTATCGCTTAATCGCTACAATGCATATGAAAGAAAGTAAAATAAAGAAAACACAGGGAAAATAAGGAAGTATTTACAAAGTTTTGCTCGATCACAGCCCCGTGACCAGATACCTACGTATTCCCTCGTGCAATGGGAAAGTCAGAGCATCGTAGTTCAGCTCACATATTTTAGTGGGTTGAAAATTTTTTTGTGGGAAGTTCAACTTCGCATCCTTACAATTGCAACTCGTGCTTGGCGTTGCAGTTATAAGAAGTCTTATGCTCGGCCGCTCGCACACTTAGCAATTTGTTCAGACTTGAAAGGGAACACCCTTTTTGAAAAGGTTTTAAACATAAAAGAAAACCCGTAGGCCAAAAAGGTTTGAAGTGGGTTAGTTGCTTTTACCTTTGAAATGGAGTTTTGAACCATTATTAAGTGTTTTAATTTTCAAAAGAAAAGAAAACAAGTTTTAGTTTTATTACATGCAAGGGTGCAAAAGAAACTAGAAAACAAGGGAGACTAACAAGTTCTACCCTAATATTATCATACAAAGATGGCCCTATTGTGGAGGATAAAGGAGTCTAAGCTCGAAGGCTATCCTAACCGAGAAAACCTAGGGAAATTATCCTAACATCCACCTCGGTTGAACGACCAAGGGATGAAGAGCGATTAAGCAAACAAGTGCTTTGGTAGAAGCACACACAGAATGTAATGCACAAACAAATGATTCACACATGTGCAGGAGAAGAAGGAAGTCTCATAGTCTTCGATGGTAACTAGTATACTGGAGTCAACCAGGAGCCAACCATTCGATTCCTGAGAAAAATATCACAACATGATATGAATTATCAACTATGAAGAGCAATGAGTGCGGGTATCAAAGTAATAAGTGCGAACTCTAAGAGAAGTCATGGAGAGACAAAATAGGGGACTCTTGCCACTTTTATTATTGACTCGATAAGGGAAGCAACACGATTTGCGTGTGATGAGATGACACAGACTAGAATTGTGCAAGGGTCGATTGCAAACCCTTTTCGCGTGCCCATCATATCATCATCACATACAACACCTGTAGATCTCATCAAAGTGGGAATTTGTTTGGTGGTGCCTCTTAGCGGTTTTCCTAACCACTCTTGACCTATACAAGCACAAAAGTAAACACACGACCGAAAACACCTCCCTATGCACAGAAGAGGACTTTAAACAAACCAAACACAAGTAGAAAACATAATTGCCCTAAACGGATCTTTAAATAAACTAGAGGGGTTCTTGAACATGCTTTGTAATGCCCCGATTAATTAATTAATTATTTAATTGAGTAGTTTAGAATTATCTGATAATTGGTGTGTTGAATGGTGTGTTTTGACATTGCTTGGTGTGGGGTAATGTCAGATTAAATATTGTTGAGAGAATTTTAGATTTATTAATTGTTGGTGAATTATTAAATTTAGAATTAATTAATAGAAATTAGAGGTTGTTACTAATTATTTGGCTATTATTTAAATAATTAAAATAAAATAATTAGTAGAGATATGATAAGGACAAGGTGGTAATTTTAGTGGATTAAGTGAAGATAGAAAAGGGAAACCAATATTAGGAGTCCTAAGGGTAGATATGACTATAAGGTAAAATAAGAAGGATAATCCTCATTAGTTGCATCGTAAAAACAAGGAAAAAGTAAAATAGAAAGAGAAGAGAAGGAGAAAAGGCATTAGGGCAAGAAGAAGAAGAACACCATTATTGGAAACCTAGAGTAATCATCAATCCTAAGTTAAGGGTGGGGTTCCAACTTTCAAAAGGGTAGTATAATCTTAGGTATGTGGGGTTTGATGTATTCTTGTTTGTGTGAATGTATTGATTCATGAATTGGTTGTTTTGTGTGAAAGTATTAATTCATAAATTGCTTCTTTGTGCATGATGAATTGATGTGGAAATTGTTGGTTTTGGTGTTGTAGAATGATTCTCATTAGTAGCTATAATGTAAGTATATTTGGTAGCATTGTTGTTGCTGATTTGTGTGTAAAATTCTGGTTTTGGGGGTTTTAGAAAAAGGAAAATCGCAACTTATAAGTTGCAGAATTTTTAAGAAAATAACAGTGGGAACCGGTGCCCATTATATGGTAACCGGTTACCACGTAGAAAAATGTTTTTGGGAGAAAAACTGTGAGTGGGTAACCAACTTCCACTGGGAGGGTAACTGGGTTCCCACACGCGAACCAGAAATGAAGAGGTACTGTTTAGAAGTAAATGGTGCCCATTATATGGTACCCGATTACCACTCCACAATTTTGAAATTTTTTCCAAACTTTGAAAAATCATAATTTTGTGCTCGGGTGTCCGTTTGACGCACCGTTCGAACCTACGGGAAGCTAAAAACATGATCTTTACTATAAAAATATTTTCAAAACCAATAACTCAATAATTTTGGAATTTGTGTTTATTTTGGTGCCATATGTCGTATGTTGTGACGTTGTAGAAATCAATGTTGTGCTGCGTTGTATTATTGTTGTTGGTTTGCAGCAAGTGGCTGGAAAAGGTAAGGTGTTGGTTATCTTTAAATCAATACTTTTATTTTTGGTTGTATGATTTGGTTTCATGCATTCATGTTGCATATGTTATTGTTGTTGTTGTTGGCTCAAATCCTAGACGAAGTGGATACGGGCAAGGTGAATACAATTATTCCCTATGTTGATGGCTCTAATCCTAGATGGAGTGGATTAGTAGTTAGGTGGACCAATTGTTTACGAAAATGGTGACCCTAATCCTATATGGAGTGGATTCAGTTGAAATCTCGGTATTGCATGCATTGTGTCTATGTCAAGTTGCATTTCATATTGGTTGTTGATGTTGATTGTGAATGTTGTATTGCATGATTTATGATAATTGTGTTGTGTTGATGAGATGCTTGAACACTTATAATTATGCATGATAATTTCATATATATCTGATTATACTGTTCTTTATATTGTTGTGATATTTCACCCCTTCTGTTGTTATGTTGCCTTTACATGGGTTAACATGCAAATACTCAGGAGTAGTTCGAGTAGAAGGAGTTGAAGAGGTTGCTCTTATTTTTAGGTCGAGTCAACATTATGCTCTGATTCACAACACTCGGGTTGGGGATAAACATTTGAAATGTTTTAATTTGTTTTGGTCTCCTGTTGTTGATTCCAGTAGGATAATTTAAACTCTGGGATAATTATTTTCCATGATGATATTCCCGATGTACCGCCAGAGAGAGAGGTGGAGTTTGGTATTGATCTTGTTCCTGGTACGAGACCTATTTCTATGGCACAATATCAATGCCAAACTCCACCTCTCTCTCTGGCGGTACATCAGGAATATCATCATGGAAAACTTCAGGAAATTCACATACTACCTGCAATTCATCAATCGCTGCTTGATTATCAATAGACAAAGATGCTAGTAATGAAAATACCAGGGCTTCATCCTCCATCCATTTCTTCAGTTGTTTAACAGAAACAAATTTTGTTTCCTCGTCCTCTTCAGGAGTAGGAAACCTCACAGACTTGTTGCAGCAGTTAATATGAACATAGTTATATTCTAACCAATTCATACCTAGAATCACATATAAACTGCTCAACGGAAAACAAACCAAATCCACAAGAAAATCTCTGTCATAGATTAACAAAGGACACTTCAAACATGCTAAAGAAGTAGTTACCGATCCCTTAGCCGGAGTTTCAATAATCATTTATCCAGATATAGATGATAATACTAGACCCAACTTTTTCACACAATCACCAGAGATAAAAAATTGTGTAGCACCAGTATCAATAATAGTAATTAAAGCAATACAATTAATGAAACATGTACCTCTAATCAAACGATCTCCACTGGATGTCTGACTCCCTGCTAAAGCAAACACCTTTCCACCAGCCTGAGCTTGCTTCAATTTTTGACATTGGGTACTGAAGTGTCCTTATTCAGACAATCCAAAAGAAGATTCCAGCGCTGGAGATGTCATTATTGTGTACGCTATGGTCACATAAAACATTTCTGTTTCAAGATGTATGGTTATCCTAACCCTACACCTCAGTCTAAGGTGACTCAGGCTAGCACTAATGAAAGGAAATAATGGATTCACAAAGCTGGTGTTTCTTGTTCCTTAGCATACACGTCACCTACAGTAAGAGCCAAAGAGGATTGGTATTTTTATTGTGGATGCTTAAGGCATATAACAAGGGTTAAGAATCTACTGGTGAATACTCAAGCACATCCAACTGGCTGTGTTACCTTTGGAGATGGAATAAAAGTTAAAATCAAAAGAGTTGGAAAGACAAATTTCCATGGGATTCCTATTATTGAAGATGTGTTACTTGTTAAAGGATTAACAACCAATATAATTAGTATAAGTCAACTGTGTGATCAAGGGTTCAAAGTAAACTTCACAAAGTCCGAATGTATTATTATAAATAAGAAAGGTGAAGCTGTTATGCAAGGAATAAGGACTAAGAAAAACTGCTATCTATGGGTACCCCAAGACACAAGCTACTCCACATGTGTTGAACACATAAATGATGAAAACAAATATCCTTATGAGAATTGGTTGAATCATATGGTGACTGAACGCAATTTTGCACAGATTGTTGAAAGTAAAAGTGTTTCCCTGGAACATAAAATCAATGGGATGAAATTGGCTGACACTTACTCAGAGAGATGGAATGTTAATCAAGATGGATTTTCAAGAAGCGAACAAGGGGTCTGCATGCTAGAGAAATTATAGCAATTAAAAACGTGTGGGAATGTCATTAAAGGGCTTATGTTTTCAAAATATCACTTAACACTGTTTGAACATGTCATTCAACATATAAAGAACCATACCAAGTGCAATTAATCCAAATTACCCCCACACGCTACAAAAAATATGTGCTCTACAATGCTCTCATCTTCTACCTCCGAAAAGAAAACTTTCATCTTTCCACTTTTAGAAACTCCAACATGTCTCAACATGATGAATCCGCTCCAAGCAAGATCAATATGTCTTCATCCAACTCTGAAGCCCACAATGAGAACATCTCCACTGATGAAGCTCTAGACGTGGCTCCCCTGGCCATGATCCATGTCCGGAGGCAAAACCTAAGAAGCTTCGCACTTTCCATGCCAGATGTTCAAGAGGAACTTTAGTCCCTGTTGTAGGTAATGTCCCTAATCCTACTAATGATGAGTCAAAACAAGATATTGTAGATGTTGATAAGACTATTAGGAGAATAGTCACTAGGGTCTTGAATGAAGGCTTACTTGTATGTGGTATCTCGATTCCTCTCTCCCACATACCTGCTGAGATTGACCCTCAGCTTGACCTACTTGACTCAGCGGTTAGAGGAAAATCTTGGAAAGGCTGCTGAATCTGATCTTGGAAAAGCCACTCCTGATGTTGGAACATCACCTGTTAATGAAACATCTCCTACCAAGAAAGATACCACGGGCCCCACAAGAACAACAAGGCAAGATGGCTGAAGAGATAGTGGATGTGGATGTCGATGTGGATGTAGATGAGCGATATGACAATGAATTGATTATCAATGTGAACCATGTGATTTCTAAGTGGTTGAAGATGAGAAAGGGAAGACTGATGTTACAAATACTCCCACCAAGAGTGTCAATAAGAAGTTCATGTATGGACATCCAAAATCCTGGAGCAAGGTTATTCCCTCCTCAAGTAAGGGGAAGATTAGGTCTGAGTCATACTTAGAGTATGATATTGAAGATGATGTCCAGGACATCACTCCTGTGAAGAAATCTATAATTAAGAGTCCATCTGATAATGTGCTTGATGCATCTACAAACAACATCTGCTTCTATTCCATCAGCTATGTCACAAGATGGAAGTATATTTATCAAAGGAGAATTACTTTGGAGAGAGAATTGGGAAAATATGCCTTGGAGTACAAGGAGATTATGAGACTTATATCTAAAGCTAGATTGATGAAGACAATGACCAAGCTGACTAAATGTTATGAGGTGTTGGTCAAGGAGTTTATTGTCAAAATCCCTGAAGACTGTGCTGATAGAAAAAGCAAGGATTTCAGAAAAGTTTTTGTGAAAGGAAAGTGTGTTGAGTTATCTCCTGTTGTTATCAACATGTATTTTGGAAGAAGTGAAAATGAGGAATGTGAGTTAGAAGTAACTGACAATCAAGTGTGCAAGACCATCACTGCAAATCAAGTGAGTACATGGCCTGTTAAGGGAAAATTATTTACTAGGAAGTTAAGCGTTAAGTATGCCATTTTTTCATAGGATTAGAGCTGCCAACTGGGTTCCCACAAACCACTCATCAACCATTTCAGTGGAGATGGGAAAATTTATTTATGTTGTTGGTATGAAGAGTCATTTGACTATGGTTCCTACATCTTTGATCAAATAATCAAACATGTTGACACATGTGCTGTGAAGATGTCCATTGTTGTTCCCTCCATGATACGTGGTATCATTCTCCAACAACATCCTGGAATTTTGTCCACTCTTAACATTGCTAGCAAAAGAGGATCAGTTATTTCACTTCACCAAAAATTGTTTGTAGGGGAACATGTCCCAGACATTGTTTCAACATCTGCAGGTGCTGGGAACAAGACCTCGAGTAAGGGTGATGTTATTGCTGAGTTAATAGAGGCATGTACAGAAATAGATGAAGTTATTTGTATCAGCTCAGCAAGAAAGCTAAAATTTGAAGAAACCATCCGAGATCTGAAAAAGGTTGCTACTGCAAGTGCTGCTGAGGAGGTGCGGGAAGAAGAAAGCAACTATGAAGGTGAAAGAATGAGTTCTTCTGATGATGAATCAGGAAGTAATGGAAGTGGAAGATCTGTTGGTTCTGTAGATAACTAAGTGTGGTGAAGATGTGTTAATTGTGTTTCCTATGGCTCCTATTTTGGTTTATTTTCTCCTGTTTATTTTTGGCACTGATGTGCTTGACAATGAATGATCTGGTTTGTAATAGCCTTAACATATAACTCTAGATGGCAATGCATGATAGTATAATCTAATATTTCATATTTTTATCTTCTATGAGTTAACTCTGGCGATTTCTTTGACATATTGTGGCTAAAAAGGGGGAGATATGTGTGAGTTGTATGTGAGTTATGAGTCTGACTGAATGTGTATGCTACTAATGGAGTACTGATGAGATTGAGGGGGAGCAACTAACTGTATGAATATGTGATTGTGTGCATAATCTGGATGTGTGATGTAGTGTGATGTTCTAACTGATGTTTGGACATTTATTTTTTCCGTTGTATCCCTGAGGAATTGTGATTGTGATTATGCTGCTGGTCTGATATGTTTGTGTGTAAAGCTAGCTGTTATACCCCAAAATTTACCCTCTTCATTTTGAGGTTTCTGGATTATAATTGCATTATCATAAAAATATATGTATACATATTCATAGCATCCATCACATGGTTCCCAAGTTATAAATACCTCAATTTGTGGAAGAAACTGTGCCTTCCGGTTATCTCAGATCATTTCGAGCCAAAAATCGAGATTTCTCGGTTCATATGGTTATTTCAAGATTTTCTGGTCAGAAATCTATTTTGGTTTGATTCCATGAGCATTGGGATCATATCAATTTATTCTCCAGTTTATCAATTCAGATCGAAGGTCGTTTCGTCAAGAAAAGATTTTATTTGCTTATTTCTCGATAAAGTGAATTTTGGGTTTTTAGTGCGTTTCGGCTGCTCCGGAAGGCATATCTCTCAGCTCGTCGAGTATTTTAGGATAATTTTTGATAGGAAAGTCTCTCTCATTATTATCTACAACTTTTGTTCACGAGCCATATGCGAATTATGTGAATAAGGTACCCAAAGGAATTGATTTCTTAAGTGGATTAAACTGGATTTTAGTGTTGTACCGTGCGCTCAATGCACTAAAACCTTCGTAATTCCTAGATGGAAAATCGAAACTGAGCGAGGCCGGTGTCTAAATTCCGTATCAAAGTCATCTTCGACTTTAATTTGCAATTCTAGAACAAATTCCTTACCATTTAAAAGCAGTTTTTTATTCTTCGAAGTTGTTTTCGAGCTGAACCTAGCAATTTTCATCTGATATACGAAGTTCGAAAAATCATATCTTGCTCGATTTTTATTGAAATGAGGTGGGACCAGTGCCAAAAGTTCACAAATTTTGCTGGCTTCATTTGTCTCAGAGATACTCAAGTTCAAATTTTGATTAGAAGACCCTCGTTCGAGACAATTTCTCCGAAGTGCGCAAACAAAATTCTGCATGTGTCAGACGCCTGACAACTATGTTGAAACTTCAAAAATCCATATCGCCTGGACCGTTCGCCCGATTGAGTCGAAATTTTGATTTACCAAAGCAAAATCACGGTCCGAACATTTTTTGTTTAGAGTCCGACTTCAAATTCTCGATGAATAGGGCTGTTTTGAATTAATTACGAAAATTATCCAGATAATCGCGATTTGGGCTTAATTGTGGATCCAAGGCACTCTAAGGCCAAAATGTTCACACTATAAATAAAATTTTTCCTTCACTACTCAAGGACATACAATCATTTGCAATATTTTTCTCTCTAATCTCACTTTTTCCTCTCATAGTTCTCTCTAAACTCAAAGAGAAAAAAACAAGGAAAATTGGAATTTCTTTCTTTCCCTCTAAGCAAGCCACCACCCAACCTCCCTCTCCCTTGCCTCCAACCGCTCGAACCACCAACCTCTGCCCCCTACTCCAGATACCGCTCTTCCCGGCCATCTGTCCCCGGCCGCGACTGAAGCCCTACGTCTTCTCTCCTCACCGGACCGATCCGGTCGCTCTCTTCCGGCCTTCCGCGTGCACAAATTGAAAATGCATAACCTGAGAATGTACATAATGTGGATGTTCAAACTGAGAATATTCTTGAGAATAATTCCCAACACGAGTCTTCTGCAGCACTTGAGAATGTGAAGCTACAACTCAAGCATCTAAAAATTCAAGTGAGGCACTAAAAATGTGTTGTGGCATTGAACCTGATGCATTGGCTGCATTATTGAATGATGCTGACATATTAGACATTGAGCCACTCAGTGTTGACACTACTTCAGTCATAAAACATCCACATGTTAATAAGGTAACTGATATTCATGATCCACATGTTGCTGAGGTGACTCAAAGTTATGCAAACCAAAATGCTGAGGTGACTCAAAATGTTGCACCACAAACTGCTAAAACAATTAAAGTCACAATGTTCTTTGGTCCATGTCCTAAGATACCTAAGTCTCCAAAGCCAAAAATACCCAATTCTCCAAAGTCAAAACACCATGAGTCTCTAAAACAAACAATGACTGACCTTGTAAGTAGAATAATACATGTTTTAAGCTTTTGTATTAAGATATTTATCACTTGGTTATTTACAAAAAATGTTGTTGTCATGATAGGTGAAGGCCATGACACTAAAAAAGAAGAAAGCAAAACATGGTGGGACTTCTACAAGGAAGAACGATCGCCTTATGAATTTGAAAACACGTGACATTGTCGGTCCAAGGAAAGATGTCGAGGATCCACTTGTGATACCAGAAGAGGACATAAAAGTTGAAAGTGATAATGGAAAGAAGTATTGGAAGAGCATCAAGAAGAGCTTGACTCACTGAAAAAGGAAACACTCTTTTGATTTGTGTGTACTCTTGTTTTGAACATGTGCATTATGCTCTCTTTTGTACACTTGTTTTGTACTATTGTTACCATATGTACTATTGTTTTGAACATGTGCATTATGCACTCTTTTGTATTAACATGTTGAGATATGATTTCCAAAAATGTGTCAATTTACAATCCTTACATAAAATCACTAAACTATGAAACAATACTCAAAATATGTCAAATTTACAATACTGGTAATAAATCATTTAACACAATTAAACCACAAAAACAATACTCATACATGTAACAAGAACTGGTAATCTTTCATTAAACTCATTAACAATACTTACACATTACAATTGAACCACTTAATTGTTGATCAAAGATTCATTTCATACACAAATCAATATTCAACACATACATTTCAACACCAAATAAACATTGAACAACAAAGAAATAACAAGACACATCTTTTTCATTTTTCCATAAAATTCCTCTTCTTGGAGTTTGTTCTTCTTCTTCGTATCCTTATACAACTCTTTTAAATATTTCATTTCTTTCATATCTTCATAATCTGTCTTCAACTTGATTTCATTGTGATTTCTAGACATGCCCGACACAAAGAAAAAGCTAGGTCAATGAATATTTTAGAGAAAAACTTTTTATTAATTGATTACATGCCACATCTACTAACATACATTTACTAATACATTGCCCTTTCTACCAAAATTACCCTTCACTTAAAAAATTTTAACAAACACTTTTGCCCTTTTTAGTAATTAACAAATACTATCTCCAATTACCTTACTTCCATCAATCTCTTGCCAAATGGTTACCTCTCATTGGCCATCATATTTTTATAATTTTTCCATCTAAACTTTTCCCTAACTTTACCTGTGCCATTCAATAACTCAAGGTTACGTTCCTGCTTCCTTCACTGACCTCTCAACCACTCGCTTCCGAATCTCCCTTGCTCCGCTTCAAATCACCTTCTTCCTCCACTTCATATCAGCTTTTTCCTCTTGTAATCGGGTATATTTCTCATTGCCATATCCTTCTTCCTCTTCAACTATTCATGTGTTGTGTTTTTCCTTCCTACTTTATTTGCCTTTGCTGTTCGTGTTCTACTGTTGTTGCTAACTGTCTTTCAACCATAAAAAATCTAACTTGATGCTTCTTGGTTTTGCTGTTCGTGTTTTGCTGCTGTTGCTAACCGATTTCATCCATAAAAAGTTTAACTTGATGCTTCTTGGTTATGCTTTTCGTGTTTTGCTGCTCTTGCTAACTGATTTCATCCATTAAATGTGTAACTTCATGCTTCTTGGTTTTGCTTTTGGTGTTTTGCTCCTGTTGCTAACCAGTTTCTGTTGTTGGTATGTTTTTGTTCCTGTGTTTAAGTTGTTGTCTTGCTGATGCTTCTTGGTTATGTTGTTCGTGTTTTGCTGCTCTTGCTAACTGATGTCATCCATAAAATGTGTAACTTCATGCTTCTTGGTTTGCTCTTGGTGTTTTGCTCATGTTGCTAACCGATTTCTGTTGTTGGTATGTTTTTGTTCTTGTGTTTATGTTGCTGTCTTGCTGATGGTGTTGGATTTGACAGATATGTCAAGGGCTCTCATTCTGATCAAGGATCTGGTGAAAGGAAACCAGGTGTGGAAGATGGAAATCAGGGTTGTTGACCTATGGATTGTTAAGGAGAAGGCAGGACAACAACATCTTGAAATGGTCATTCAGGACGCATAGGTATTGAAATACAATTAGAACTAAAATTTGCACATTTGTTGACCATCTATAATTTGCACATGTATTGACCTATGACCCTTTTTCATTTCATTCTTAGGGCGATCAAATTCACGTAACTACTCGGACCCGTGACCTGAACGATTGGAGTAGCCAACTCACAGAACACGACACTTATATTGTGTACAATGGTGAGCCTGTTGTAAATGATGGGCTTTATAGAGTTTGTTCTAACCAACTGAGGCTTATCTTCAATGGAGGGACTACAGTGACAAAGACGAATATTCCAGAAATACCACCTCACACATTTAATTGGCATCCCATTGAAAACTTTCTTGCTGGAAAATTCAAGCCAGATTTGTTGTACGGTAAGTGTTGCTATTATTCTATCTGTTATTTAAACATTATTTTGTTTGCTTGAATTCATTTAAAATAGTTTTTCCGTTGTAGATGTCATTGGCATTTTTCAAGAAGTACTTAGAACGCAGTTGGACGGTAATGGCAAGAAGTCTTGTGCTAACATCACTTTACGTGATGTAGAAGGAAATGCCATCGAAGTCGCATTGTGGGATGACTTCGCAAAACAGTTGATGAACTACACTACACCTAATAAGGGAATTGGCCCTACTGTTATCATTTTGACTCATGCTTGGTGTAAGCCCAATGGAGGTAGGGCATAATGTATTTGAACTCATTTTTAAATTAGATTATTTACCAATTTTATCATGTGTACACAAACCTGCAGTTACTGGTTTGCCGAGTCTTTCTAATGCTTGGAACGGATCGAGACTTCACATTAACCTGGACCACCCCCAAGTTCACGCATTCAAATCCAGGTTTTTACGTATCCAATATCAACTTACTGTCATTAGTTTCCTTTATTTAATATGTCTCATTCCCTAACGCTATTCCCCAATACAGTTTTCGTACGACAAACATTCCAAACAAAAATGCTCTTTCTCAGCCACTAACTTCTGATTCATCTATTCAATCGAATAACCAAAGCTGGACTAGCTCCCAAGAAGTCAGGTGTATTCGAGACATATATGAAGGAGGCAAGGTATCTGCATTGTTTGTAACATATTTCACAACATATGTCATTATGAGTCATTTAATGATTGACAAACATAATAAAATGTTCACGATTAGGATTCTTATGCTACAACTATTGGCACGACCAAACGCTTCAAGGCTTCAAGGTTCGGGTGGTTTTTTGAGTCTTGCCCAGGCTGCAGGGCCTCTAACAAGTCAACAGGCGATACTTTTGAGTGTCAATGCGGAGTTAGAGATGTTGAACCTATCACAAAGTAAGCATTCTCTATTAATAATTTGTATTTTGTTGGTTTCATCTTTAACATCAACTGCTATAATGTCTTTGTTATTATTTTGTTATAGATTCAAAATTGAAATTGAAGTTGAATATGAGGACCAAAAGGGTACTTTCATTTTTTGGGATAAGGATTGTATTCCATATACCAAAATGTCAGCTAGGGAAATACGACAAGTGATGAAGGCTGTGAGTACCTTATATCTTAATAGCATATGAATTTGAGTTCACTGTTCTACATTTTTTTTTACTCTGTCTGTTCAACAATTTGTTTATTATATAGGCTGGCGAGGACAATCCTAAAATCTGGCCTGCTCACCTCGACGTATTGTTGAATAGAGACATGGCTTTCCGTATCAAATACCAGTCCAACTTCCAACAATACTCAATTGTTGCCATACTTAATGAGGAGAATGTTTATAACAAGTTAAAGAACTACTTAACCTCAACTCCTCTACTAATGATGACACCCGTCTCGAACTCGATTGATCCTATCGAACCTATCATATGCCCAATGACTTTCTATCTTTTTTACAAGTACTTTAAATCAAATTTCATCTTATACACTAATGTCATTCTTTTATATGCATAACTTAACAGACACTTTCTGCTGAACAATCAATTTCTGCTCAACCATCAATTGCTACTAACCATCCATTGAGTCCTTCTGCAAGCTCAGGTCATACACCTGCCAAGAGGGTTGCTGTTCCAACATCACTTAATGAAGTCATGCAAGATGAAGAACTCACTCCTAAACAATCTGCCACTAAGGGAAAGCCAGTAAAAAAGGTGAAGCATGTCAAGAAAGAGTGAATTGCTGGTCCTCATTTCCAGTGTAGCAAATCCAGTACCCTTATGTCTTTTGTTCAAATCCATACACCCTATTTTTGTAAGATTTTAAATCATATTCCATGTGTAATGACTTTGTTGGGTGTATGGATTGTCATGCATTTTATTCTACTTAAAATCTACTAAATGACTTAGTGCTTTTTTTCCTTGAATATTGTTATGGATTCGTTCGACTATTGTCGACTTTTGTTCAGCAGTTTTAGAAATGGATTATGTGATGACCAATATGCAGTGTATTAATGAAAATGAGGATTTCAAACCTTAATATTTATGGTTTTTTGTTATGAATGTCAACAACATTTATATGTCTCAAATAAGAATACCAAGCATTTGTTTTCTTACTGTAACTAAACAAAAACGCAGCCTGTTTAAATTCATATTTATGTTTAAATTACTTTATGTTCAGGCCAAAATATTTGAACTCTCAGACAATACATTGTTGCAAGTGTTATGTATGCCTCAAAATTATTGATTTCCATTTATTAAATTGCACAAGAGTCTTTTTTTCCATCCTGCTGTTACTACCCTGCTTCCATTTTTTAGTTGATTAGCAGTCCTATGTTAAAGCAACAAGAATCATAATTTCTGACTAAAATTGACCACACTAATAAGTCCTATTTCATGCTCTGCACTTCACATTACCAGACTGGTTTAATAGTTGTTGCCTGCTGTTATTTTTTACCATGTAATGCTGTTATCTTTTGGATTTTAACAGGTTTGACTGCTATATTATGTTGGGAACATAAACATACCTGCAGTGGGGTCTTTTATTGATGTAGGCACTTGAAACTGTATGTATCACACTCAACATCTTTTCAACCTTAAATGCAAAGGTATGTCATATTATTTGTGCATTTCTTTTTAAGCTTGAAATGACATGCACTTTTATTTTCCTTTTACAAGTTGAATGCGAATGTAGGTTGTAGTACCATTGACATGCTTAAAATATTATTTACAAAAAGCAAAATCTACAATATCCTTAGTTTTAAGAAACTACATGGTTCTAACCCAACCTAATTTGAAAACTCTTACATGACTACATATATCTAACTCATATAATAATTTATGGAACTAATTTTTGCAAGTTGATCCTCGTTATCCAATAATTAATTTCAAACCTAAATAACAATTCCACTAACTGCTCCAAGAATTACACCGCTCAAAGAACTACATCGTTCTAGAAAATTTCCTCAATGCCAGAAATTTCTCTCTCACTATACTGTTCCAGTAACTACAGCAATTTCTGGTAGATTACAATCCTCCTCACCATTTTCTGAGATTCATTGAAAGAATTCCATTGCTTCTGTGATACATATCATCCTTGCAACGTGTCTTTCTTCTACAAATAATCTATCTATTGTATGTAATAACATGCTGCAAGTAGGTGAAATAGTTTTACAATTTATATAGCTATTATTCTTAGCATGTTAACTGTTCCATTAGCAATTCTCTAAGATTGCATAGGTATTCTGTTAACTTTTCTATTAGCTGTTCTTATTCTGTAACAATGTAAAAAAGGTTATAGAAGTATTTTAGACACTAACCTGGTCATAAAACTTCATCCTCAAACATAGTTGGATTCTGATTTTACCAATCCTCATGACTTCGACCTTATGAGTTTCTCTGTTGGGTTAACAGTTTTTCTCCACATAACTATTGCACTGATGTCCTCATATAAATACCACTGAGCTTGCAAGCTATCTACCCATTAATGTAGCTGCATGATAAGTGCCAAAATGTAGTTATTTTGTATATACATTTTGTGGCACTTATTCGTTCTTTTGTTGATATTTAGTTGAATAATCCCCCGCTTTTTGTATAAATGTGTACATAATAGAATAATTGAGTTTTTGTGTAAATATTGTATCATTTGATAGTTTTTCATCTCTTTTATAGGTATTCATTCATAATTGGAGCATTGAGTAATAAAGTGTCGAAGACACGGCTTCAAATGCGCAATTTGGGCAACTCAACATTGAATAAGGCTCAAATCAAAGAATAAAAAATCATCATTTTGATTGATATTTCTTCATGGTTGGATAGAGCATTGAATAAGCTTTCCAACGCTTCAAACCGGGCGCAATTCCGAGTTACGGTTCTCAAGATACGCCAAAAATAAAATGTAATAGCGCTTAGCTAATACCGAGCGCGACCTGCGACATCGAATTCTTTAAAAGGGCTCAAAACACATTTTAGGTTATGGGTTGGGTATTTTGAGTCCCAACACCATCACCTTCATATTTTTGATAGATTTGCTTGGAAAACAACATTGGAGCTTGCATTTGGATGATCCGGAGTCGAATCCCTCGTCGATTGGTGTTGACAAACCAAGAAATGTTTGGTTCCTCTTCTTCTCTTCTCTTTGTAATCTCTTTTGTTGGGTTTTGTATGTATATCTACTCATAACTCATGTATATTTGTCTCCCTTGGCGTTGTATAAAGCTTGTTTTACGAATTTGTGTCGGTGATTGTCTTGGGTTTTTACTTTATGTTAGGGGTTTGAGCTTTGCTAGGGATAGATTGCTTAGATTCTTACCTAGGATAGTTATCTGTTAGTTTCTGAATGCTAGGAATGGGTTTAGAGCTAACATTCACTATAGAGTACCCGAACTTAATGCCTCTGCGTCGGTGAAGTATGCCAGGAATGGGTATGGAGGTGATGCAGTTGACTTCCTATGTTGTTGAGATATGCCAGGAATGGATATTGAGATGATTTAGGAGGATTCTCAATTTGGGTTAGAAATAGCTTAGATTGTGAGAGGTATGTGATGACACGGACGAGTATCGTAGGCCGAGTATGACATGGGTGGTAGATTTAAGTCTGTGACGGGTAGTTTACATTCGTTCGGACAAGCTATCCTTTATACTTTTGTTCATTTACTTTTTGTCTTTTATTTTCATTTCTTTTAATCTCAAACTCATTAACGGTAGAATTATCGAACGAAATCAATAACCAATCTCTGTGGACACGATATGATATAACCTAACGGTATATATCACCGGTAAAATAATACCAACTCTTTGCTTGCCGTTCTACCGCACAACAAAATGGCGCGTCGGGGATTGGTTTTATTGGTTTTGTATTGCGATAATTCCGTTGTTTTGAGTTTTGTAATTAATGTATATGTTGTATAGACTTTGTATATGAACTTGTATATTATTACTTGTACATGTTGTGTTTACTTTCCATACTTGTACATATTTGTGATTTTTTTAGTTTTCTTGTGATGTTGTGAATTGTCTCGTACTCGTAACGTTTGTTGTGTGGTTGTTAGGACACTTTCTTTAGGTTTGCACGGTGTGGCAATACCATGGCATGACGAGAGGAGGTTACTAGTGCTCGACAATAAAGGCGTCGAGCTTACGACGAAAACAAGCATGTTTTTGTTTGGTTTTGTTTATGTTTGTCTATGTTGTTAGGTGGCTTGTGTTTTAACAAGTTGAAATAGGACTTGTTCTTAATTTTAAATCTTCACTTTTCAACTTGTTAATTCATTGTCACCACGTTTTCGTATTGTTATTTGCTTTTGTTTTGTTATGTCAATTTGTTATTTTCCACAAGTTTGTAGTGTTTTAGCTTGTGGAAGTGTGTATGTATTGTAAATATTATTTAGATGTGTAAATGAGATTGTATAGGTGTGTAAGGAGCTTGATAGCTGCACTGCTGTCGCCATTTTTGAATCGGTGTAGCTTAGCGCTGCTATGCAGCTGAATTCTTTTAAAATTTCACTCGGTTTTCCTTTTTCCCACTTTCACCAAGGCTTTTTGTATTGAATAAAATTAGTATTGTTTTTCTAATTCTTTTGTTGTTGTTTGGACTCAAATTTTGGTTCGGTAACTTGAAGACTTTTGAGGTTATTTTCCGAGTTTGATCGTTTCAACTCGCGGATGTATGGTAATGATAATTTTCAAAGTTGCTACACGTCAGGTACTCGTTTATCGCTTTCTATAACATAACATGTTTAGGAAATTTATCATTTGTATAATTACCATGCTATTCATTCTTTTTGCATTACTTGCTCATGAATTGAATCACTTTAGTACCCTTTTTACCCATAAATGTGAGGAAGCTTTCCATTGTTTACATATGCTGAGAGTCCACATTCTTGTTTTAACTAGATTTTATTATGCTTAATCTTTAGTTTTGTATTGATTGTATGATTGCAAGAAAATGATCAAGGCATTTTGTTGATTTTGAGCATAACTACCTTGGCCAAATATTCAATTCACCTTGTGAGTGTGTGAACCTTTGTTACCCCCTTTGAACTTTTATCAATATCCATTTTTATTTGAACTTGATGCTTGTCTATGAGTGTCAATTCACTTTTGTATGGATGTTGATTTCTTTGTTTCTTGAACCCTCAACTATATGTTGTTGTATGGATTTTTACCTTGCCTTAGAAAGTAGGGATTATTCACACATTAATGTTGGTTGAATTCAAGTTGGGGAGAGGAATGTTTATGTACTTATATTGTGGTTGGTATGAGGTTAAGAGAAAAAGAAAAAAAAATGAAAAAGAAAGATTAGAAAAAGAAAGAAAAAAGAGAAAAGCTTTGAAAAAGAAAAAAAAAAGAGTAGGAATAATGTTATGTTAATAAGTGAGGTGAGTTTGGTGTGAAATTTGTGATGAAGAAGAAGTTTGATTGGAATTATATTGTTGGAACTTTGTGAGTTGATCACTCCCGTAGGTTTAGGCAAGTTTTTGTTTCAATTAGCTTTAGGACTTATCACTTATTTGTTAACCAAGCCACATTACAACCTTGAAAAGCCCTTGTGATTCTTGCATTTGTATTTTCAATATGTTTTTGGATGAATGCATAATTTAGTCTATTGTTTGCAAGATTGTGGAGGAGTGTTTTTTATCCCTCACCTTTGTGTGTTCTTCATCTACTGATGAATTTTTGCTAGGTGTGATTCGTGATTGAGCTTGTATTATTTTAGAATGTTTTGCATGATTTTTGTACTTAGGATTTATTTCGTTTATATGTTGTCGTTGTAGGATAGTGGTAAGTTTGTATTTGTCGTGTACATGTTTCGTTTGAACCATACATTTGTTTTCCGTTTTCAAAACTTGTTGATTCGTGATTCTTTGATTATCATATTTTGTTTCTTTAGGTTTACTTGACTTTGTTTGAGGACAAACAATGTGTCAAGTTGGGGAGAGTTGATAAGTGCCAAAATGTAGTTATTTTGTATATACATTTTGTGGCACTTATTCGTTCTTTTGTTGATATTTAGTTGAATAATCCCCCGCTTTTTGTATAAATGTGTACATAATAGAATAATTGAGTTTTTGTGTAAATATTGTATCATTTGATAGTTTTTCATCTCTTTTATAGGTATTCATTCATAATTGGAGCATTGAGTAATAAAGTGTCGAAGACACGGCTTCAAATGCGCAATTTGGGCAACTCAACATTGAATAAGGCTCAAATCAAAGAATAAAAAATCATCATTTTGAGTGATATTTCTTCATGGTTGGATAGAGCATTGAATAAGCTTTCCAACGCTTCAAACCGGGCGTAATTCCGAGTTACGGTTCTCAAGATACACCAAAAATAAAATGAAAATATAGCATCGCGCTTAGCGAATATATACCGAGCGACCGCGACATCGTAATTCTTAAAAGGGGCTCAAAACACATTTTAGGTTATGGGTTGGGTATTTTGAGTCCCAACACCATCACCTTCATATTTTTGATAGATTTGCTTGGAAAACAACATTGAGCTTGCATTTGGATGATCCGAGTCGAATCCTCGTCGATTGGTGTTGACAAACCAAGAAATGTTTGGTTCCTCTTCTTCTTCTCTTTGTAATCTCTTTTGTTGGGTTTTGTATGTATATCTACTCATAACTCATGTATATTTGTCTCCCTTGGCGTTGTATAAAGCTTGTTTTACGAATTTGTGTCGGTGATTGTCTTGGGTTTTTACTTTATGTTAGGGGTTTGAGCTTTGCTAGGGATAGATTGCTTAGATTCTTACCTAGGATAGTTATCGTTAGTTTCTGAATGCTAGGAATGGGTTTAGAGCTAACATTCACTATAGAGTACCCGAACTTAATGCCTCTGCGTCGGTGAAGTATGCCAGGAATGGGTATGGAGGTGATGCAGTTGACTTCCTATGTTGTTGAGATATGCCAGGAATGGATATTGAGATGATTTAGGAGGATTCTCAATTTGGGTTAGAAATAGCTTAGATTGTGAGAGGTATGTGATGACACGGACGAGTATCGTAGGCCGAGTATGACATGGGTGGTAGATTTAAGTCCGTGACGGGTAGTTTACATTCGATGTCGCTATCCTTTATACTTTTGTTCATTTACTTTTTGTCTTTTATTTTCATTTCTTTTAATCTCAAACTCATTAACGGTAGAATTATCGAACGACGAATCAATAACCAATCTCTGTGGACACGATACGATATAACCTAACCGGTATATATCACCCGGTAAAAATAATACCAACTCTTTGCTTGCCGTTCTACCGCAGCAACACTGCACCTATATAAAAACGTTCATAAATGTTATGTTCCAATTGGTAAGTAGCTGCAATAAATTTTGAAGAGACGTACCAATGTGCATTTATGTTGTTATTATAATTTGTTTACTTACTACCTGCAAGTATTTTGTTTACTTATAATCCGTACCAATTTTGTTTACTTATATGAGGTACCAATGTGCATTTATGTTATTATAATTTGTTTACTTACTAACTGCAATAATTTTGGTTACTTATAATCTGTTATACTAAATTCATTTATATAGGCAGTAAGAATCTTATAAATGGCAATGTTATTATAAATTGTTTACTTAGTAGCTGCTATAATGTTGTGTATAATCATATATATCCACATTGCGCCTATACTAATCCCAATTATTGCTTCTAGAATGGACCAGTGACCCCAACGGATCGAGCAAACGAGCAAGAGAAAACGATCTCTTATTCTAAAGGAAAATCGTTCTAAGCGCAAAGACAATGTCCTAAGCTTGGAAGATTTTATAATTCAAATGTTGTGTCTCCAAACTCCTACAAATTAAGACAACCATTGTCCGAACTTACCCCATCAATTCAATATCAACATTTCGAGGCCCGCTTAGAGATCATATTCTGTTTTAAGCCCATCTTGTGGATCGAACCTAGCCTATCAAAACATGGTTTTAGGCCAAGTATAAAAAATTCCAATATACAAGCCGTTGGGAAAAATCTGTTGTCCAGTTTTTCGACGAATTCTAAGAACTTGACGCCTAAAGATGGGCAAACTTATGAAATGGGAGCTGCACAACAAATCAATCATTTCCCACTCAATAACAATTTTGAAGTTGGAAGTACTTCTCATAATCCAATGTAAGTTTCATATTTATGTATTCATATTTTAATGAAACATCCTGTTTCGACATATAAATGAAATGGTGCTGGGGTTCTAATTTATCTCAATTTAATTGTCAGGTCAAGGAATTGTAACAAAACATTTCGAAAGTCCTCTGTTCATGAGACGATCCACACACAAACTGCCAATGTCAATATCAGGTTTACTTTTCCTTACATTCGGTATATTTCGTAGTCAAAATCATAGATCAGACCCTTTATTGATATTCAACTTAGTCAAATATTAGGATTAAGCATCAATTATAAATAACAATTAACAACGCACCATAATAGTTGTGTTTTACTTGTGTACTATTGAACTTGCTTCGTATATAAAAATTGGTTAGCAGTACATTCATGGTTAAGTGTAAAGAGTATTTTTATAAAGTCGCGATTTAAAATTCATCCCATTGCAAATAACAGTTTCAAGATTTTCATACTGCATCTGTCATTGCTATTGATGTTTACTTTTTGCAATGTGTTTATAACAGCGACACACCCATTCTGAGACCAGGTCGTGGCAGGCCAAAGAAAGCATTAGGTGTACCAAATCTCGCCATGAATTTGAATCGTCCTTTCCGTATACAATCCATGAATATACCAACAAGCAGTGCTAACACAAGGAATAAAACAACCTCACAAAAAAGGTACAAATCAAACAGATTTCATGCTTTATTATGAATAACATATCCTTATTTCTGTTTTATAATAGATTTCATGTTTTTATAACAAACAGATTTCATCTTTTATAACAAACAGATTACAAATCAAACAGATTTCATGTTTTATAACAAACTTACATGTTTTTAATTTTTTTCTAATTCTGTTAGCAGTTCAGATTTGCTCAATGCAGATCATACAAATACCGACAGATTTAGTCATGATTCCCCTGTGACTAAACCAGTTCCTACCTCCACGCATATACCCGTTACGCATACGGACACTACATGTCCAATTTTTACACCCACAATCAATTTGGATTTTATGACCGACTCAGATAATGATAGCGAATATGATCCTTTTGCGAGTGAGTCGTTTCCATATTATATTATTCAAAAATTGGTTTGTTGGGTACTATTTTTTATGTTCATCCGTATTTTCACTATTACTAACTATTTCGTTAATGTAACATTTACTTTCATTCATAGCATATCTATCCGACGAGGATTACTGTTCCGATCCAGAAGAGAACGATGCACCATTCACAATTCATGACAGCGAAAATGAAACTTCCGAAGGTACGCCATTAATACAACTCCATATCCTCTTAAACCATTTTATATATGTTTTAACAGCTTGTCTTATTATGTAGCATATTATGACATCGGGGATCCTCTAATCGAGTGTCGTTATTGTAAATCCTCAATGTGGTACCAAGAGAGGATGAACAAAAGTACACATTCTGCCAATCCTAAGTTTATGTTGTGTTGTGGGAATGGCAAAGTTCAAATTCCCCTGCTAAAACAACCTCCTGCTATTCTTGGAAAATTATTGTTTGATCAAGACAACGTAGCTAGCAAAAGGTTTCAACAACATGTCTGTGTTTACAACATGATGTTTGCATTCACATCACCTGGTGCAAAGTTAGACAATCGCTTTAACAACGGATGTGGACCACCAACCATACGTATACAAGGTCAAACATGCCATCGAATCGGAAGTTTGTTACCTGCACAAGGACAACCACCAAGGTTTGCTCAGTTATATATTTATGATACGGAAAACGAAGTCCAGAATCGAATGCAGGCTGTGAGGTATTTTCCAAATTCTCTATTTTGCATACATTATGTTTCTTATGTACAATAGTTAACATGCCTACTGTGTTCCCTTTTTAAAATTAATACTTTTATCACCATTCTGTTTTTAGGAATGCTAAGGGCATTGATCCTTTGGTGGTGGAACAACTTTCTGATATGTTGTATGCCCACAATACTCATGCTAAGAGCTTTAAAATGGCAAAACAAGGATGAACGGTCGATACTCAAGATCTTAAGTTAAGACTCATTTCAGATAGGTCCACCGATGGTAGGATATATAATCAACCTACGGTTTCGGAAGTTGCTGCCCTGGTAGTCGGTGATATTGACACCGCAGGTGTGAGGGATATCTTAATGCAAAAACAAGGAGGACAACTTAAGAGAATCAATGAGCTCCATGAAAGCTACATGGCATACCAATATCCATTGATCTTTCCGTACGGTGAAGACGGTTATAGACCTAATATAGCTCATAGAGACTCCCCCATCAACCAAAGTAGCTCGCAAACCGTCTAACAATTAGAGTGGCTTTCATTTCGCATTCAAACCAGGTCAACCGAAGCTAAAACTTTGTTAGCTTCGCGTAGGTTGTTCCAACAATTTCTTGTCGATGGTTACATAATGTTAGAGTCAGAAAAGTTAGATTGGATTCTCAACAACCAACCTAAACTAAGGGTGTCCAAGTACAATTCTTTAAATGAAGAGGGTGACCAAAGTCAACATCTAGGTTCTAGCACAGGTAAGAGAGTTGTTCTACCTTCTTCCTTTGTTGGCGGTCGGCGGTTTATGGATCAATTGTACTATGATGGAATGGCGATTTGTAGTAAAATTGGATTTCCTGATTTGTTCATAACATTTACTTGCAACCCGAATTGGCCTGAGATTCAAAGAGTACTTGGTCCACTTAATTTGAAACCACAAGATCGACCGGACGTCATTTCAAGAATTTTCAAAATCAAGTTTGATCAATTGCTTTATGATTTAACAAAGAAGGGTGTGCTCGGCAAAGTCCTCGCATGTGAGTTTGTTCTTACATGTTTGTTAATATTCAGTCTTATAATTTTATTATGTACATTTTTGAGTTATTTTTTGCTGTTTTCATTTAGATATGTACACCATTGAGTTTCAAAAGAGAGGTTTGCCACATGCACATATATTACTATTCTTGCATCCTTCCAACAAATATCCAAGACCAGAAGACATTGACAAGATCATTAGTGCTGAAATTCCTGATCCTCATCAACATCCTAGGTTGTACAATTTGGTTAAGTCTCATATGATTCATGGTCCTTGTGGTTTGGTAAATCCTAAATCACCTTGCATGAAAGACACAAAATGCTCCAAATATTATCCAAAGAAATTCCAAACTACAACAATTGTGGACCAAGATGGCTATCCAGTTTATAGAAGGAGAAATAATGGCCTAACTATTGAGAAAAACGGCGTGGTCTTTCATAGTGGGCATGTTGTTCCTCATAACCCAAGTATATTATTGAAGTACGAAGCACACATCAACATGGAATGGTGCAATCAAAGTACTTCTATCAAATAATTGCTCAAGTACATTAACAAAGGGTCCGATCGATTTACTGTGATTCAAGGCCATGAGAATAGTACACGACATAAAAGAAACGTAGATGAAATCAAGCAATATTTGGATTGTCGTTACATTTCACCAGTGAGGCATGTTGGAGGATATTTGCATATTCCATTCATGGAAGAAAGCCAGTAGAGAGAATGTTTTTCACTTGGAAGGAGAGAACTCGCTTTACTACGAGACTATGAGTAACTTGGTGATGTTTTACTCAAACCAAGTGTTACTGAATCAATGTTTACAGCCTGGTTTGAGGCAAACAACACTTATGAAGAAGCAAGACATCTAACTTATGGCGACTTTGTTTCCAAGTTTGTTTATCATAAACGAAGTCGTAGTTGGAAGCCAAGGAAAAGAGGGTATACAATTGGTCGTCTATGTTGGGTTCCTCAATGCTCAGGTGAATTATTTTATTTGAGGATGATGCTAACGGTCAAAAAGGGCCCCCTTTGTTATAAAGACATAAGAAATGTTGATGGTGTACAACATAAGACATTTAGGAAATCATGTTTTGCTATGGGTTTTCTTCAAGATGATAGAGAATTTATTGAGGCAATCAAAGAGGCATATTGTAATACGGTGAACTGACTTTGTAGGATTTTTGTATCCAAATGTGCGGATAGCAAGAGTCGCCACCGACTTTTATTTTTATCCAATTAAGGGAAGGTAAAAGTAACAGAAAAAGACCTTCGTTAGATTCTGAGTTCGGGAGAATGGTTATGAAAAGGGAAGGTATTAGCACCCCTTTCCATCCGTAGTTATCTACGGGCTCTTAGTTGCTCTAGATTACCTTTTTAAAATTGCTTTCTATGTGTTTGACAAAAGTATTTTGAAAAAAGGGCATTTCGCTTTGACTTTGTAATGACTCATGTAGGAGTGTATACAAAGTGTTCGGAAATGCTTTGTTTTGAAAAGAGTTTGAACTTTGAAAAAGAGTGTGTGGTGTGAAAAGCATTTTGATAGAGCAAGCAACTGAAAGACTTATTACCCACTCAGAATTGGTCGTTTTCGTACTTTTACGTTCCTTTAGAATAACGCTAGCCGTACCATTAGTTAGTAGGTAGCTCCATTCGTTGGATGTAAGCGGGACATTCGAAGGGACATCGGATGGTCATAGAAAGCAACTTGTAGGAAGTATCCTAGCACATTCGAAGGGACTATCATCATTTTTCGTAGGCGACAATCGGGGGTCAAGATCATGTATTCGGAAGCGACATCGTGGGTCTTATGATCTTTGTATCGAAGGGACTATGATGATTTGTTTGGAAGGCAACGGTGCTAGAAGACCTCTACGTTCGAGGGACATGACCATTTTAAATCGAAAGGCATCGAGAGAGAATTACCCTAAGGGGTGCGTGTGTGAAAGAAGTGTGTTGATTTCAGCAGATATTTTATCTTGAAAATTAGTGGGCTATGTTCAATTTTAGTCTTGCCATACACGCCTAATTACTAGCATTTGATAGGGTGCGGAAAGTAAAATGCGGAATGTAAAAAGCGGAAATGTAAAGGTGCGGAAAGTAAAACCTACGCTATTACATGGCTTTGGGGCAGATACATAATTAAAATGCGGAAAATAAAGTCCTAAATTTAACTATTACAACCCATATGCAATTACATTATTGAAAAATAAAATAGAAACGGAAGAATCGTCCGAATCGGATTAACCTGTGAAACAAACGAGAAATCGGAGAATATGATAAAATCGAAATAAGAGAAAATGTTAGAAAAAATGCAAGTTTTAATATGAGAAAATTATTATATGCTGGAAATAAGATAAATATATTAAAATAATTTTTTGGGATTTTTTAGATGCATTTTAGTAATTAAAAACTAATTTACAATGATTAAAATGCTAAAATAAAAATAAAAATAAATATGCATGCAAAAAGAGATTTTTTAATTTATTAAATTAAATAAAGATTTTCAGAAGACAAATGCAAAAAGAATAAATGTTTTTGGTAATTTTTTAATGCAGAAATAAAACATAGAAAAGAAATTAAAATGAATGGAAAATATTAAAATAAATATGAAAATATGAAACCAAATGCAAACTTGTTAAAAATCCAAATGCCATGGCCAGGGATCGAACACAGGACACTAGCTTCAAACTTTGAAAACCCACGCCTTGACCAACTGAGCTGGCATGTCTTACTGTTTGGAAACGGAGTTAATGGAATTTACACGCGTCGCCTCCTGGTCTCGTCCCGCTCGCGCCATACATCGTCTTCAACCTTTTGAATTTTTGAAAGATAGCGTCGGCTTTGGCTCGACGCTACAGGCCCTGGCAAAATCAAAAATGCAGTATACATATTATAAATTACATCTAAGACCATGGTTCGATTCCTTGAAGCATTCCGAATGCAATGGTATAGGTCTTGTTGTCCAATTTTATGTATTTCGTGAAACCCTAAAACGAACTCAGGAACCCTAACCATGGCACCTTGAGTTTCCGGCCATGAAAATGCAATTAAAGTACCCAGAAAGCTTGCAATCTTCCTACTAATCACAAAAACAACCACAAAACATGTTAAATATGCATGAAAATCAGAATACGATTTTGGATTTTTCAAGAACAAACCGATTTCGAATTTCACGATTCTGGATGGTTTTTGGCAAAGTAAGTATCTGGATCGACTCTGGAGATGCCAAGGAATGTGTTTGACACCTTAAAATTGATTGAAAACTGCTGGAAATAGGATTGCACTTTGCTTGAGAGGCACGGTTTTTTGAGCTTGCAACAAGGGTTCTTGAGTCAAAAATTCTGCCCTAATCCGTGTGGTATGCATCACATATTTATATTGGATGGATTTGGGATTGATTTGGGAAAGAATTGATCAATAATCAATGATAATCAATCTTGATATTTTCATGAAATCAAATCTTCAAATTTTGGTCAAATTTCAATCTAATCTTCCCATATTGATCCAATTTCGAATTTGCTAGCTTTCAATGTATTGATTGGATCACAAAGAAGAAATAAAAATCAATCTTCCAATTAATTTTGATTTTATAATTTATTTTCAAATTTAATTTGCATTTAAATGAATAAATTACAAATTAAATAGAAAATAAATAAAAATTCGTGGCATTGGGCTTGGATACTCCTAATTGCATGAGGAATAAGCTAGGATGAAGAAAAAGTAGGCCCATTTGCAAAAGATTTGATTTTTGAAGTATCTCTTTTGTGCATTCTTTCAAAATTGCCCAACTTGTGGATGGTGCATCTTGCTCAATTTTCCACATTTTTGAGTGTTCTTGGACTTTTTGGAAAGCTCTAAGAGTCCTCTAAACAATGTCTTTGGTTTCATCTCAATTGGAGTTACCATGCTCAATATATCTTCAAAACAAAAAGTTGACTTTTTGTTGACTTTGAAAATGACCTGTAATGTTTTGAGCTATACCTCTCAAATGAAGCATTTTTTGGACATTCTTGTGAGACATGAAGCTGTAGTGAATTGAATTTCCTTCAAAATGAGCTTTGGTGGGAAAATTTCTGAGAAAGTATGAGAAAGTTATGATCAGTCAAAGTTCAGTTGACTTTTCACCTAGAAACCCTAATTTAGAAAGTTTGACTTTTGAGCAAATCTTGAGTTTTCTTGATGAATCATGATCAACCCTTGATAAAATGATGAATGTAACTTCAAAATGAGGATGTTGACCAAAAATTATGAAGTTTGACTGTATGTTGACCACAATTGACTTTTTGTCCAATACAACTGATTTTCAACCATCTGAGCAATTGCCTGAGGAAACTTGACTTGTGAGGCTTAAAACTTGACATGAAGAATCTTTGAAGCATATGAGGAGGCATGAAGGCCATTGGAGATGTTGGAAGTTCATCTTGACTTGAGAGATACCAAACCCTAATTTGGGTTGATTGTCTAGGAGAGAGTTTGTCTGATCAACTCTTGAGGAATCCTTGAGCATAGATGTATGAAATCTCTTGAGTAGATGGAGGGCAAATTTTGGGGTATGACACATATGTATGGGGTTCTGGATTTTTTTTGCGTAAGTTATTTGTTACTATGTTGTTATCATCATCCATGAATCGACCATCACATGTATGGAGAAAAACATGGAAGTATTTGTCTGATGGTATACTTTATGAACAAAGGATGTTGGCAAGAAACCAAGGTAACAATAGTTTTTATTAAATTTTTTATTATTGTTTTTGTTTTATAATACAATTTGAAATAACCGCAATGGTTTCTAAATATTTATTAGATTTGACTTTACATGAGGAGGAGTAAAAGTTTGACTTTGGTTGCTATTGAAACACTTATACAAAATAACAACAAAAGTTTGCATGACTACAAGCCAATGCCGTATCCAAAAAATTATGTTGTTTCCTTTCTAGGAAATAGGCTAATTTATGATGAGCGTCAATATGATTCGGTTGCTCAACAACAAATTTTTCTTGGGTTATACTCCTCTCTTACAGGTAAATACATTGTTGTTTAATTTTTATGCAATTTCACTTTTATTAATAAAATTAACATGATATTTACAAAATGTAAATTCAACATATATATTATGCTATTATAACTGTTTTTGTTTTGTTTTCTATTTTATGGAATGTAGATGAGCAACGATCCATTTTTGAAGAAATCATGGATGCTGTAGATAAGTAGAAAGGCGGGGTGTTTTTTTTTATATGGATACGGTGGGACTGGGAAGACTTTTATGTGGAACACTTTATCAGCAACCCTTAGGTCTAGGAAAAAAATTGTCTTGCCGGTGGCTTCCAGTGGGATTGCAAGTTTGTTGTTACCTGGTGGGAGAACAACTCACTCTAGATTTAAGATTCCAGATCCTACTTTAGATACATCTATTTGCAATATAAATAAAAAGGATGATGTTGCTGAGCTACTAAAGATGACCAGTCTTATCATTTGGGATGAGGCTCCTATGGCTATGTGTTTTGCTTTGAGGCACTTGACAAATCATTAAAAGATATTATGAGTGATTCAACTAATGGTGTAGACAAGATATTTGGAGGTAAAGTTGTTGTTTTGGTGGTGACTTGAGCAAATTCTCCTGTGGTACCAAGAGGTACTAGGTCTGATATTATCCATGCAACTATCAATGCCTCATATATTTGGGATCATTGTAAAGTCCTAAAGCTTACAAAGAACATGCGTTTGCAAAATGGTGAACCTACATCAACAACTGAAGACATTAGGGCATTTTCTGAGTGGATCTTAAAAATTGGAGATGGCACCATGTGTGAACCGAATGATGGTTATGCTGATATTTCTATTCCTGATGAGTTTTTAATTGCAAATTTTGATGATCCTATTAAAGCAATAGTAGAGGATACATACCCTAATTTGAATCATGAATATCTTGACGCCTCTTATCTTCAAAGTCGTGCAATTTTAGCTTCTACAATTGAAGTCGTTGATGATATCAACCAATACATCACAAACATTCTTCCAGGTATTAATCATAAACTTTAACTTATTCAATTATCGTAATCTTTTAAACTAAACATGTTGGTATGATATGTATAGTAATTGTTTCATCTTGCTCTTATATACATGTTTGGTGATTAAATAAATTCGATTATATTTGTAGGAGAGGTTAAAGAATACTTTAGTAGTGATTCCATAGACAAATCTGATGCTACAAACGTTGATGCATATGAGCATGTTACGACTGAGTTTCTAAATGCTCTCAAAACTTCTGGATTGCCAAATCATTCTATCAAGTTGAAAGTGGGTGCTACTATCATGCTATTACGTAACCTGGACCAATCTGAAGGATTGTGCAATGGAACCCGACTCATCGTTACCAGGCTTGCCAATCATGTCATTGAAGCCAAAATTATTTCTGGGAAGAATATAGGTAACATCATATATATTCCAAGAATGTCTCTATCACCTTCGCAATCACCGTGGCCATTTAAGTTGGTTAGACGCCAATTTCCAATAATAGTTTCATTTGCTATGACAATTAACAAATCACAAGGTCAATCACTAGACCATGTCGGGTTGTATTTACCAAGAGAAGTCTTTAGCCATGGTCAATTGTATGTCGCTATCTCAAGGGTTAAATCTAAAAAGGGTCTTAGGATTCTTATTCATGACAAAGAAAAAGAGGCCATGGTTACTACCACTAATGTTGTGTTCAAAGAAGTCTTCCAAAATATTTAATAGGTTACACTTTTATATTTTAATGGTTCTATTTTGATGAAACTTAACCTTGCATTTCTTTCTTAATCATCCTATTTACATGGTTTATTTAATTTTCAGGTGCTCCCACGGAATTCATGATTTTAGAGGTTGGTTAGAATAGTTTTCAATGTGGTGAATGTTTCTACCGCTGTTTGAATTGTATTTGTTATTTTGCATCTACCCATTACAAATGCCTAAACAATTATTGACTTGACATTTATGTAGTTTACTTTGTAATATCACATTATACTTTTTACTATTGTTAGGCTTAATTAATTGACATTTCTATAACATTTATTTTATTTTCATTTCATAAATTTAATTTACTTATTTTATACCATATACAACATCATCATTTTAATCTATATACTTTTTTCTTATAATTAATTTACTCAATACAACACCATCAAAAAATTCACCCGTACGGGAGCACGGGTCTCCGACTAGTATGAATTAAAATTGTATATTATAATCATTACAAAAATAATAAATAAATTTATATTACACATGTTACGTAAGCTGTCGTTGGTTCCAATTAATGTATAGACTAATACTGTTGATGAAAACTTTTAAAGAGACGATTCATTAAATATAATATTTTCAAGATGGACCAATAAGATATTTCACTCTAATTTAAATACAGTTTGAGAGAATCTAACCCCTTAAGCCCTCAACACGAGTCTCTGCGGCTATCGCCATGGCAATACATCCCCACTTAGACAAAATCCTATGGACCGAAGACCAAATCTCCCACCGAATCTCCGAACTCGCCGCCCAAATCGTCCACGACTTCCCCCCACCCTTACCTCCTCCCGTTTTTATCGGCGTTGCCACCGGCGCATTCATATTCCTCGCTGACCTAGTCCGCAAAATTGACCTCCCTTCCACTGTCGATCTCGTTCGAGCTCAATCCTACGGTTCCGGAACTGTCTCCAATGGCGCACCTACCATTTCTACCGACTTGAAGGTTGAAGTTAACGGCCAACACGTCATTTTGGTATTGTTTTCTCTCTAACCCTAAACATGTTCCTGTGTTTTTATTTCATATTGTGTTTTTTTCAAATTAATTTTGACTTGTTCTTTTTGTTTTATTAAATGTTTTGACTTGTGAATTGTGTAGTAATTGTGATTAGTTGGGGGAAATAAGTTTTCTTACTTTAAAGATTTGATCACTTTGATTCAGTTAAATCAGCTCAGTTGGTAGCGGGGTAGAGACATAATTAAGGTGTAGAGATATCCACTTGTGAACTAAAAAGATTTGGTCACTTGGTTGACAATAGTCACTTTTACAAATTATTTTTGACTTGTTTTATTCATTTTGACTTTGTTAGGAGATTTGGACTTATTAACTTTGAGTTTTTTTTTTTAATGAAAATTTGGCCACTTTTGTGTATTTTATAGGAAGTCATAAAGTAAACAATTTAAAGGGAGAATCTTGGTCCCCTCATAGTTTCATTCAAGATAGGTGAATCTTGGCCACTTTCTGTTCAATCTTGAAATAATTTTGTTAGCTTAGATAAACAAATTCTAATTACTTTTCTTTATAGTGTTTTGTTTTAATGTTTGGAAATTTAACATAAGTAATGAAATATAAGAAAACAAGTTAATTTCTTTGAAGTTAAGTTGAAGTTACCCTTGTCAATAAATTTGAATATACCTTATGTTATTTTATGGTATGTTGTTAATCTTGAATAGCCTTGTGTAGCACCGACCCTCTAAGATATCATAGTATTATAGCGGATAAAGGATTACTCGGCTATTTCAATAACTAAAATAACATAAATACTCAAAAATAGAAAAATAAATCAAATTAAAGAGACATTCATGCAAAATAATTTAAGAATCTAACGTCCAAAACAATAAAACAATCTTAACTACTAACGTGTTTAAAGAAAACAATAAATTTTTCCCGACTTTTTAGTTGCAATTGTACTTTCACTTTATTCAATTTTTTCTGTCCAAATATGTTTGTCTCTTCTCCCCCTCACCATTTTTCCTAATTCTATTGTGTATGTGTTTATTTTTGTACGTGTAAATATTCTAAATCAGCAATATTCAATTGATAATTAGGTTGAAGACATTGTAGACACAGGACATACTTTATCTAGACTCATTTCACACTTGAAATTGAAGGGAGCATCCTCTGTTTCTGTATGCACTCTTCTTGACAAACCAGCACGGAGAAAAGTTAATGTACAGCTGGTGGGTCAAGGGAAATTCTACCCGGGATTTGAGGTATGATGATCTCAGTGCTGTCTTATTCTCTTTAACCAGTTTCTTTAGGTTGTTTTTTTTTTATCATGCAGTTAGATACATGCCACTTGAGCTGTGATTTAAAATGCCATATGTAGAAGTTACAGTTGAGAAAGTTGTCTGTAGAGTAAAGGGAGTTCTGAAACTATCATGTAACTTTGATTTGCCAGTTACATACTTAGCTTTAACCAATTAATCATTCTTCCTCACCTTTTTCTTTCTCACTTACGGGATATATTTGCTTAAGCTAAACTTTTAAATGGAAATTCAAAAGAGATGGAGTCTATTGCTTTTGATATACTATCAATACCGTCAGCGTGGGACTGTATTGTAGGCTAGCTATGCTTCATTTATGATTATTGTAGTTTTCTAATTTTCTACTATACCGGTTTCTTCATCTCCATAGACATTTTTTGTACCATAAAGCTTGTGGAGCTGACATGAAATGCTATGATGGACTTGCTACTAAACAGTGAGTTTAGTATATACTGATTATGTTTACATGTTTCTCTGATGCAGTGTCCAGACAATTTTGTTGTTGGTTATGGAATGGATTTTGATGAACGGTACAGAAATTTGCCTTACATTGGTGTCTTGAAGCCTGAACTTTACAGTTGATGCTGTTTTTGGTTGATGGTGCTCGCCACACTTGGAATGCATCCTATTACACCCCATTCACAGGGTGAACCAATAGAAGAAATATAATGAGATATATTTTCTGCACCATTTCACGATTGTCATGAAATTGTAAGTTATGGGTTGGATATTTGCAGATTTTACCATATCTTTATTTGAGCAACATGATAGTGTTTGCATCAAATAATGTTTTGTTTATTTGAGCAATTCAAGTAATTATAGTTGTTTATTTTTAGCTTTTACCAATCTAGTGAGATTTCTTAGAAACGTAAACAAATTCAAGTGCACTAGAGTTCACTATAAGCAGCGTCATGCCCTTACTAGTCACCTCAAGCCTTTATTCAAAAAAGGGCAACAGAACATTCCAATGATGGGATAGCTTTTAATGACTTTTTCCCCAACTACTTTTGCAACAAAATTAATGCCCTTCCATTCCTAACCAAGGGTTAAATTTCATTCAAGGGTCAACCATAACTTCTAAGACTTCCCCGACAAAGCTTGGAGGCAACTGTTTTGGACTGACCAAAGCCCCGAAATTACCAAGGCCTAAACCAATGTCAATTCACTCCAAATGGTCAAAGTATAAAAGTTATTACACAAGATATTCAAAAACATATTCTAATCTCTATTTTTATTACGCTAATCTCAAACGTTGGAGTGTTAACCTTACAGATCCTCCCTACATTGAAGTATGAAGATCAATCATACCAGTTCATGACAACTCATCATCAAGACACATCCAAAGATGAAATTTATTTAAATTATGATTTTTCACACGTCAAACTTGAGATAAACATCTCAATATTATGAATTCGTAAATATTCAAACAATTACTTATATTTAGGATTTTTTTTTTAATTTAAGAATTCAGATTAAAAGTAAAAAGGAAAAAATATAGAAAAAAGAATTAGATAAAAAAATCTAAATATTTATGTGAATTCTCTTAAAATTTTAATATCTCAAGTGTTACATATTGTAACTTGTCAGATAAGAAAATATTTATAAACTTTAAAAGAGGAACTAAAAAAAGTCAGATTTAAAAGGTCACAATCAATATCTTTTCATATATATTATGTTCATAAACTTATAGATTAATAATAAATAAATCTAGGTTTTCCATCATACATAAGTACAACTGAAAACTAATCTTAGTCGTAGTCATTTAGTATTTTAACACTCACTACTATTGCTAGTCTATAATAAATGAAATATATGTTACTTGGTAGCACTATAATAATTTTATATTTATTATACAACAATAGTCAATTATCATAATTTTATATAATTTTATATTGATAGTGAATTTCAATTAATGTAATTTGATTTTTCTGAGAAAGGACTAGTTGATCAAAAATTCACATTCCCAATCTGTTTTATATAAATTATATGATACACAAAAAATTATTGTATTTTTAATGCAGCACTGCTTATGATTCCATTTACAGAAATATTTTAACTAATATTTTTAAGTGGTCGACTATGGCGGATGAAAAAGACTCGCGTCCAATACTAATATTTAGAGTTATATATTTTGTTTATATATATTTACATAAAAACATGGATAACTATTAAAATGAAAATTGACATTTATTTATAATAGTAAACGAAATTGTAGGTTTTGTTTTAGAAACATTGATATTTGCATATTTATAAAAATATGTTTTATTTTTATACAAAGTTAAAAGAGAAAAAAATAATTATATATATATATATATATATATATATATATATATATATATATATATATATATATATATATATATATATATATATATATATATATATATATATATATATATATATATATATATATATATGTATATATATATATATATATATATATGTATATATATACATATATATATATATATATGTATGTATATATATATATATATATGTATATATACATACATATATATATATATATATATATGTATATATATATATATATATACATATATATATATATATATATATATGTATGTATATATATATATATATATGTATATATATATATATATATATATATATATATATATATATATACATATATATATATATATATTCCACCTGATCAATAGGAATAAGATATTCCAAAATCTACGGTTAGATTCCAACTTAAAAACGTAAACAAATTCAAGCGCACTAGAGTTCACTATAAGCAGCGTCATGCCCTTCCTAGTCACCTCAAGTCATTATTCAAAAAAGGGCAACGAAACATTCCAATGATGGGAAAACTTTTAATGAGTTTTTCCCCACTACTTTTGCAACAAAATTAAGGCACTTCCATTCCTAACCAAGGGTTAAACTACATTCAGGGGTCAACCATAACTTCTAAGACTTCCCCGACAAAGCTTGGAGGCAACTGTTTTGGACCGACCAAAGACCCGAAATTATCAAGGCCTAAACCAATGTCAATTCACTCCAAATAGTCAAAGTATAAAAGTTATTACACAAGATATTCAAAAACATATTCTAATCTCCATTTTTATTACGCTCATCTCAAACGTTGGAGTGTTAACCTTGCAGATCCCCCTACATTGAAGTATGAAGATCAACCATACCAGTTCATGACAACTCATCATCAAGACACATCCAAAGATGAAATTTAGTTAAATTATGATTTTTCACACGTCAAACTTGCGATAAACATCTCAATATTATGAATTCGTAAATATTCAAACTATTACTTATATTTAGGATTTATTTTTTTTTAATTTAAGAATTCTCATTAAAAGTAAAAAGGAAAAAATATAGAAAAAAGAATTAGACAAAAAAATCTAAATATTTATGTGAATTTTCTTAAAATTTAAATATCTCATGTGTTATATATTGAACTTGTCAAATAAAAAAACATTTTAAATATAATGGACAACTTGGAATATAAACTTTAAAAGAGGAACTAAAAAAGTCAGATTTAAAAGGTCACAATCAATATCTTTTCATATATATTATGTTCATAAATTTACAGATTAAGAATAAACAAATATAAGTTTTTCATCCAAACACAAATTTCATCCTTACACATAAGTACAGCTGAAAACTAATCTTACACGTAGTGATTTATTATTTTTAACACACACTACTATTGCTAGTCTATAATAAAATAATAAGTTGAGCTTTTCTCACGTTGCTGATTTCCAATTCTTCAATGAAATATATGTTACTCCTTAGCACTATAATAATTTTATATTTATTATACAATAATTGTCGATAATGATAATTTTATACAATTTTTTTAATTTAGTCAATCAAAGTGAATTTCAATTAATGTAATTTGATTTTTCAGAGAAAGGACTAGTTGGCCAAAAATTCACTTTCCCAATCCTGTTTTATATAAATTATATGATAAACAAAAAAATTATTGTTTTTTTTAAAGCACCACTGCTAATGATTCCATTTACAGAAATATTTTAACTAATATTTTTACCGGTGGCTGTGACTATGGCGGATGAAAAAAGACTCCGCGTCCAATACTTATATTTAGAGTTATATATTTTGTTTATATATATTTACATAAAAACATAGATAACTATTAAAAGAGAAGAATTATATATATATATATATATATATATATATATATATATATATATATATATATATATATATATATATATATATATATATATATATATATGCAAATGGTGAGCAACATACCTGATCAATAGGAATAAGATATTACAAAATCTACGGTTAGATTCCACCTTAGAAACATAAACAAATTCGAGTGCACTAGAGTTCACTATAAGCAGCGTCATGCCCTTACTAGTCACCTCAAGCCATTATTCAAAAATGGGCAACGAAACATTCCAATGATGGGAAAGCTTTTAATGAGTTTTCCCCCACTACTTTTGCAACAAAATTAAGCACTTCCATTCCTAACCAAGGGTTAAACTACATTTAGGGGTCAACCATAACTTCTAAGACTTCCCCGACAAAGCTTGGAGGCAACTGTTTTGGACCGACCAAAGACCCGAAATTACCAAGGCCTAAACCAATGTCAATTCACTCCAAATAGTCAAAGTATAAAAGTTATTACACAAGATATTCAAAAACATATTCTAATCTCCACTTTTATTACGCTCATCTCAAACGTTGGAGTGTTAACCTTGCAGATCCCCCTACATTGAAGTATGAAGATCAACCATACCAGTTCATGACAACTCATCATCAAGACACATCCAAATATGAAGTTTATTTAAATTATGATTTTTCACACGTCAAACTTGAGATAAACATCTCAATATTATGAATTCGTACATATTCAAACTAATACTTATATTTAAGATTTTTTTAATATAAGAATTCAGATTTAAAGTAAAAAAGAAAAAATATAGAAAAAAGAATTAGACAAAAAAATCTAAATATTTATGTGATTTTTCTTAAAATTTAAATATGTCATGTGTGGTATATCGTAACTTGTCAAATAAGAAAACATTTTAAATATAATGGACAACTTGAAATATAAACTTTAAAAGAGGGACTAAAAAAAGTCAGATTTAAAAGGTCACAATCAATATCTTTTCATATATATAATGTTCATAAATTTTCAAATTAAGAATAAAAAGGTCTAGGTTTTTCATCCAAACACAAATTTCATCCTTACATGAGTACAGCTGAAAACTAATCTTACACGTAGTCATTTAGTATTTTTATTATTTTTAACACACACTACTATTGCTAGTCTATAATAAAATAATATGTTGAGCTTTTCTGACGTTGCTAGCTTTTCAATTCTTCAATGAAATATATGTTACTTCTTAGCACTATAATAATTTTATATTTATTATACAATAATTGTCAATAATGATAATTTTATATAATTTTTAATTTAGTCAATCAATTTCAATTCAGTGAATTTCAATTAATGTAATTTGATTTTTCAGAGAAAGGACTAGTTGGCCAAAAATTCACTTTCCCAATCCTGTTTTATATAAATTATATGATAAACAAAAAAAATTATTGTATTTTGTAATGCACCACTCCTTATGATTTTATTTACAGAAATATTTTAACTGATATTTTTACAGGTGGCTGTGACTATGGCGGATGAAAAAAGACTCCGCGTCCAATACTAATATTTAGAGTTATATATTTTGTTTATATATATTTACATAAAAACATGGATAACTATTAAAATAAAAATTGACATTTTTTTGTAATAGTAAACGAAATTGCAGGTTTTGTTTTAGAAGCATTGATATTTGCATATTAATAAAAATATGTTTTATTTTTATACTGGTTAAAAGAGAAGATATATATATATATATATATATATATATATATATATATATATATATATATATATATATATATATATATATATATATATATATATATATATATATATATATATATATATATATATAAATGGTGAGCAACATACCTGATCAATAGGAATAAGATATTACAAAATCAACGGTTTGATTCCACCTTAGAAACCTAAACAAATTCGAGTGCACTAGAGTTCACTATAAGCAGCGTCATGCCCTTACTTGTCACCTCAAGCCATTAATCAAAAAAGGGCAACGAAACATTCCATTGATGGGAAAGCTTTTAATGAGTTTTCCCCCACTACTTTTGCAACAAAATTAATGCACTTCCATTCCTAACCAAGGGTTAAACTTCATTCAGGGGTCAACCATAACTTCTAAGAGTTCCCCGACAAAGCTTGGAGGCAACTGTTTTGGACTGACCAAAGACCCGAAATTACCAAGGCCTAAACCAATGTCAATTCACTCCAAATGGTTAAAGTAAAAAAGTTATTACACAAGATATTCAAAAACATATTCTAATCTCCGTTTTATTATGTTCATCTCAAACGTTGGAGTGTTAACCTTGCAGATCCCCCTACATTGAAGTATGAAGATCAACCATACCAGTTCATGACAACTCATCATCAAGACACATCCAAAGATGAAATTTAGTTAAATTATGATTTTTCACACGTCAAACTTGCGATAAACATCTCAATATCATGAATTCGTAAATATTCAAAGTATTACTTATATTTAGGATTTATTTTTTTAAATTAAGTATTCTGATTAAAAGTAAAAAGGAAAATATATAGAAAAAATAATTAGACAAAAAAATCTAAATATTTATGTGAATTTTCTTAAAATTTAAATATCTCATGTGTGATATATCGTAACTTGTCAAATAAGAAAACATTTTAAATATAATGGACAACATGAAATATAAACTTTAAAAAAGACTAAAAAAAGTCAGATTTAAAAGGTCACAATCAAAATCTTTTCATATATATAATGTTCATAAATTTAGAGTTTAAGAATAAAAAGGTCTAGGTTTTTCATCCAAACACAAATTTCATCCTTATACATGAGTACAACTGAAAACTAATCATACACGTAGTCATTTATTATTTTTATTATTTTTAACACACACTACTATTGCTAGTCTATAATAAAATTATACGCTTTTCTGACGTTGCTAGCTTTCCAATTCTTCAATAAAATATATGTTACTTCTTACCACTATAATAATTTTATATTTATTATACAATAATTGTCAATAATGATAATTTTATATAATTTTTTAATTTAGTCAATCAATTTCAATTCAGTGAATTTCAATTAATGTAATATATAAATTATATGATACACAAAAAATTATTGTATTTTTTAATGCACCACTGGTTATGATTCCATTTACAGAAATATTTTAACTTATATTTTTACCGGTGGCTGTGACTATGGCGGATGAAAAAAGACTCTGCGTCCAGTGTGACACCCCGATTTAATTCAGAAATTAAATAAATAGGAATTTAACTATTTAATTAATTAAGGACTTGAATTAATTATATTTTTGGAATTTATGGGATTAATTGAAGAAAAGAAGAGATGGAGGTGTGAGGTGTAATTAGGGGTGTGAGGAGTAAATTACACTACACTTACTAATTACCATTTGTTTTATTTTATTGGAATAAATAAAGGATTATTAGAAGGAATATAAAAAGGAAAAGAAAAGAAAATAGGTTTTTTGGAAGAAAAGCTATTATACGTAGAGTTGGAGAAGAGAAGAGGAAGGAAAACCTAGAAGCGTCAGAATCTCGAAGAACCCACAAGGTAAGGGGTGATTTCGACTGATTAATGCTTATTATAGGTTTTGATGTTGATTCTATAGATCATGGCATGTTAGGAATCTATGTTTAGGAAATTCTAGGTTTCCATGGATGTATACCTAATAGTGTCAGTTGGTGTCAGATTGAGTCTGATTGTGTCAGAATGTGTATGGAATGTGATTAGAGTGTCAGGAGATGAAAATAGATGATGGAAACATGTTGTTTGATGAGATAGATGATGAAAAATGATGTGTTTTAGTGTTTCCCATGTTGGAGTTCGTATGGGTAAAAATGAGTTTAATTGAAAATGGAAGGATGCTGTCAAAAGTGCAGAAAATGACATTTTAACACGCAGGAACCGGTTCCTGTATATGACGGAACCGGTTCCCCATTCAAAAATCAGGGGCGGGGTAATTTCAACTTTCAGGAACCGGTTCCGTTCTGGGTAGGAACCGGGTTCCAGGTGCATTTTTCCAATTTTTCAAAACTTCAAAAATTCATAACTTTCAAACCGTAAGTCCGTTTTGAGCGCCGTTTTGGACGTTATTTTCTAAATTTAAAGCTCTATTTTATGAAATGAAAATATTTTCCAAAACTTGAAATTATTTTGAAAATGGGCCAAATTCCGAAATAGATGACTATTGACTGACGCATATTGATGTGTATGCAGTAGAGATCCTGTGGTGATGGATATATTGATACAGAGTGAATGTAAAGCATGTTATGCTGTTGTTATTTGTGTGCATGATGGTTGGATTATCATGTTTTGAGTTTGATTCGGTTTATGATAATTGGTGTAGTCATGATTGTATTGATATCATGTGTTTGTTGGTGTTGTATATGACTGATGGCTTTTGACCTTAATTGTCGATGTTGTGATGAATTGTTCATGATAGGAGATCGTATCACGTTGTGGGTGATGGGGGTGTATGATGTCTGAGGTGGTCATAACCTGTGTTGATGTATGCATGATTGGTTGATATATCATGTTGATTGGTTTGCATGTTATTCTTTGTGTTGATGTATGCATGATTGGTTGATATATCATGTTGATTGGTTTGCATGTTATTTGATGTTGATGTATGCATGATTAGTTGATATATCATGTTGATTGTTGAGATTCAGTTATGTTCAATGAATGTATACATAGACTGATTGATGTTGCATGCTAGTGATGTGCGTGCATATGCATTGTTTGGTGAAGTTAATTCCCATTGTGGAATTTGACTTGGATTGCCGATAACCGATACCCGAGTGAGGATGGGTGGTTAGGCTGGATTCGTGTCCGAGTGGTTATGGACGAATCGATGGTACTGTATCCGGTTGATGAATGGATCAGTGTTGGGTGACTTGGTCACGAGTCGGTACCGCATGCATTGAGTCTGCATTATATTTGTATGGAATAGTAACATGTTAGGATGTCTTCCAGTGTTACTATTCTCAAATTGATGATTGTTGTGCATGATGATTATATGGTTGTAATTGTGTATTGAATCTGGAGTTATGTTGAAATGGGTGGATTAATATGCTTGAAATATATTGTTAATTGAGAAGCTTATAATATGCTTTAATTATGAGAAGTCTCACCCTTACTTTACCATTTCAGACTAAATTAGCAGCTGAGGAGTCGGTGAGGATGGCTCTAGAGCTCATCATTTTAGTCCGTGTGTCAGTGTCATGCTCTGATTAGGTTGTAACACTGGGGAACGCTTAGTTAAGAGAATCATTATTGTTTAATAGTTTTGGATTTGAATTCCTTGAGAACTATGATGTTTTATTAAATTTTGGGTTGGTATCTCCGCTGTGTAAGACATGGTCTTATAATGATTAAATTGTTGAATGATGATCCTCAGTGTAGCATGGCTACTGTTTGAATGAAGGTTTATTCTATTTATTAATTGTGACATCCCGTGATTACCGTGTTAAACTCTGATTAAAGATGATTTAAATGTTAATTTAATTAATATATTCGGGGTATTTAGATGGGGTGTTACATCCAGTACTAATATTTAGAGTTATATATTTTGTTTATATATATTTACATAAAAACATGGATAACTATTAAAATAAAAATGAACATTTTGTTATAATAGTAAGAGAAATTGCAGGTTTTGTTTTAGAAGCATTGATAATTGCATATTTATAAAAATATGTTTTATTTTATATGAGGTAAAAGAGAATATTATATATATATATATATATATATATATATATATATATATATATATATATATATATATATATATGCAAATGGTGAGCAACATACCTGATCAATAGGAATAAGATATACAAAATCTACGGTTAGATTCCACCTTAGAAACGTAAACAAATTCGAGTGCACTAGAGTTCACTATAAGCAGCGTCATGCCCTTACTAGTCACCTCAAGCCATTATTAAAAAATGGGCAACGAAACATTCCAATGATGGGAAAGCTTTTAATGAGTTTTTCCCCACTACTTTTGCAACAAAATTAATGCACTTCCATTCCTAACCAAGGGTTAAACTTCATTTAGGGGTTAACCATAACTTCTAAGACTTCCCCGGCAAAGCATAGAGGTAACTGGTTTGGACCGACCAAAGACCCGAAATTACCAAGGCCTAAACCAATGTCAATTCACTCCAAATGGTCAAAGTATATAAGTTATTATACAAGATATTCAAAAACATATTCTAATCTCCGTTTTTATTACGCGCATCTCAAACATTGAAGTGTTAACATTGCAGATCCCCTACATTGAAGTATGAAGATCAACCATACCAGTTCATGACAACTCATCATCAAGACACATCCAAAGAAAATTTATTTAAATTATGATTTTTCACACGTCAAACTTGAGATAAACATCTCAATATTATGAACTCGTAAATATTCAAACTATTACTTATATTTAGGATTTTTTTAATTTAAGAATTCATATTAAAAGTAAAAAAGAAAAAATATAGAAAAATGAATTAGCCAAAAAAATCTAAAAATTTATGTGAATTTTCTTAAAATTTAAATATCTCATGTGTTATATATTGTAACTTGTCAAATATGAAAACATTTTAAATATAATTGACAACTTAGAAATATAAACTTTAAAAGAGGAACTAAAAAAAGTCAGATTTAAAAGGTCACAATCAATATCTTTTTATATATATTATGTTCATAAGTTTACAGATCAAGAAAAAACAAGTATAGGTTTTTCATCCAAACACAAATTTCATCCTTATACATAAGTACAGCTGAAAACTAATCTTACATGTAGTCATTATTTTTTTAAACACACTACTATTGCTAGTCTATAATAAAATAATACGTTGAGCTTTTCTGACGTTGCTAGGTTTCCAATTCTTCAATGAAATATATGTTACTTCTTAGCACTATAATAATTTTATATTTATTATACAATAATTGTCATTAATGATAATTTTATATAATTTTTTTAATTTAGTCAATCAATTTGAATCCAGGTAGTGAATTTCAATTAATGAAATTTGATTTTTCAGAAAAGGAGTAGTTGGCCAAAAATTTACTTTCCCAATCTTTTTTATATAAATTATATGATACACAAAAAATTTATTGTATTTTTTAATGCACCACTGCTTATGATTCCAAATACAGAAATATTTTAACTAATATTTTTACCGGTAGCTGTGACTATGGCGGATGAAAAAAGACTCCGTGTCCAATACTAATATTTAGAGTTATATATTTTGTTTATATATATTTACATAAAAACATGGATAACTATTAAAATGAAATTTGACATTTTTTTATAATAGTAAAGGAAATTGCAGGTTTTGTTTTAGAAGCATTGATATTTGAATATTTATAAAAATATGTTTTATATATATATATATATATATATATATATATATATATATATATATATATATATATATATATATATATTCAGAAGGTGAGCAACATACCTGATCAATGTTAATAAGATATTACAAAAGCTACGGTTAGATTCCACCTTAGAAACGTAAACAAATTCAAGTGCACTAGAGTTCACTATATGCAACATCATGCCCTTACTAGTCACCTCAACCCATCATTCAAAAAAGGGCAACGGAACATTCAAATGATGGGAAAGCTTTTAATGAGTCTGCCCCACTACTTTTGCAACAAAATTAAGGCACTTCCATTCCTGACCAAAAGTTAAACTTCATTCAGGGGTCAACCATAACTTCTAAGACTTCCCCAACAAAGCTTGGAGGCAATTGTTTTGGACCGACCAAAGACCCGAAATTACCAATGTCAATTCACTCCAAATGGTCAAAGTATAAAAGCTATTACACAAGATATTCAAAAACATATTCTAATCTCCGTTTTTATTACGCTCATCTTAAACGTTGGAGTGTTAACCTTGCAGATCCACCCTACATTGAAGTATGAAGATCAACCATACCAGTTCATGACAATTCATCATCAAGACACATCCAAAGATGAAATTTAGTTAAATTATGATTTTTCACACGTCAAACTTGAGATAAACATCTCAATATTATGAATTCGTAAATATTCAAACTATTACTTATATTTAGGATTTATTTATTTTTTTAATTTAAGAATTCTGATTAAAAGTAAAAAGGAAAAAATATAGAAAAAAGAATTAGACAAAAAAATCTAAATATTTATGTGAATTTTCTTAAAATTTAAATATCTCATGTGTTATATATTGAACTTGTCAAATAAGAAAACATTTTAACTATAATGGACAACTTGAAATATAATACGTTGCGCTTTTCTGACGTTGCTTGCCTTCCAATTCTTCAATGAAATTTATGTTACTCGTTAGCACTATAATAATTTTATATTTATTATAGAATAATTGTCGATAATGATAATTTTATTTAATTTTTTTAATTTAGTCAATCAAAGTGAATTTCAATTAATGTAATTTGATTTTTCAGAGAAAGGACTAGTTGGCCAAAAATTCACTTTCCCAATCCTGTTTTATAAAAATTATATGATAAATAAAAAAATTATTGTATTTTGTAATGCATCACTACTTATGATTCTATTTACAGAAATATTTTAACTAATATTTTTACCGGTGGCTGTGACTATGGCGGATGAAAAAAGAATCTGCGTCCAATACTAATATTTAGAGTTATATATTTTCTTTATATATATTAACATAAAACATCGATAACTATTAAAATAAAAATTGACATTTTTTTATAATAGTAAACGAAATTGCAGGTTTTGTTTTAGAAGCATTGATATTTGCATATTTATGAAAATATGTTTTATTTTTATACAGGTTAAAAGAGAAGAAATAATATATATATATATATATATATATATATATATATATATATATATATATATATATGCAAATGGTGAGAAACATACCTGATCAATAGGAATAAGAAATTACAAAACCCACAGTTAGATTCCACCTTAGAAACGTAAACAAATTCGAGAGCACTAGAGTTCACTATAAGCAGCGTCATGCCCTTACTAGTCACCTCAAGCCATTATTCAAAAATGGGCAACGAAACATTCCAATGATGGGAAAGGTTTTAATGAGTTTTCCCCCACTACTTTTGCAACAAAATTAATGCACTTCCATTCCTAACCAAGGGTTAAACTTCATTCAGGGGTCAACCATAACTTCTAAGACTTCCTTGACAAAGCTTGGAGGCAACTGTTTTGGACTGACCAAAAACCCGAAATTACCAAGGCCTAAACCAATGTCAATTCACTACAAATGGTCAAAGTATAAAAGTTATTACCATAGATATTCAAAAACATATTCTAATCTCTATTTTATTACGTTCATCTCAAACGTTGGAGTGTTAACCTTGCAGATCCCCCTACATTTAAGTATGAAGATCAACCATACCAGTTCATGACAACTCATCATCAAGACACATCCAAAGATGAAATTGTAAATATTCAAACTATTTCTTATATTTAGGATTTTTATTCTAATTTAAGAATTCAGATTAAAAGTAAAAAGAAAAAATATATAAAAAAGAATTAGACAAAAAAATCTAAATATTTATGTGAATTTTCTTAAAATTTAAATATCTCATGTGTTATATATTGTAACTTGTCAAATAAGAAAACATTTTAACTATAATGGACAACTTGAAATATAAACTTTAAAAGAGGAACTAAAAAAGTCAGATTTAAAAGGTCACAATCAATATCTTTTCATATATATTATGTTCATAAATTTACAGATTAAGAATAAACAAGTCTTGGTTTTTCATCCAAACACAAATTTCATCCTTATACATAAGAACTGTTGAAAACTAATCATACACGTATTTGAGCTTTTATGAAATTGCTAGCTTTCCATTTCTTCAATGAAATATATGTTACCTCTTAACACTATAATAATTTTATATTTATTATACAATAATTGTCAATAATGATAATTTTATATAATTTTTTTAATTTAGTCAATCAATTTCAATCCCGATAGTGAATTTCAATTAATGTAATTTGATTTTTCAGAGAAAGGACTAGTTGGCTAAAAATTCACTTTTTGAATCCTGTTTTATATAAATTATATGATACACAAAAAAATTATTGTATTTTTTAATGCACCACTGCTTATGATTCCATTTACATAAATATTTTAACTAATATTTTAACCGGTGGCGGTGACTATGGCAGATGAAAAAACACTCCGCGTCCATTACTAATATTTAGAGTTATATATTTTATTTATATATATTTACATAAAAACATGGATAACTTTTAAAATGAAAATTGACATTTTTTTATAATAGTAAAGGAAATTGCAGGTTTTGTTTTAGAAGCATAGATATTTGCATATTTATAAAAATATGTTTTATTTTTAGACAGGTTAAAAGAGAAGAAATAATTTTATATATATGCAAAGGGTAAGCAACATACCTGATCAATAGGAATAAGATACTACAAAGTCTACAGTTAAATTCCACCTGAGAAACGTAAACAAATTCAAGTGCACTAGAGTTCACTATAAGCAGCGTCATGCCCTTACTAGTCACCTCAAGCCATTATTCAAAAAGGCAACGAATAATTCCAATGATGGGAAAGCTTTTAATGAGTTTTTCCCCACTACTTTTGGAACAAAATTAATGCACTTCCATTCCTAACCAAGGGTTAAACTTCACTCAGGGGTTAACCATAACTTCTAAGACTTCCCCGACAAAGCTTAGAGGTAACTGGTTTGGACCGACCAAAGACCCGAAATTACCAAGGCCTAAACCAATGTCAATTCACTCCAAATGGTCAAAGTATATAAGTTATTACACAATATATTCAAAAACATATTCTAATCTCTGTTTTTATTACGCACATCTCAAACATTGAAGTGTTAACCTTGCAGATCCCCCCTACATTGAAGTATGAAGATCAACCATACCAGTTCATGACAACTCATCATCAAGACACATCCAAAGAAAATTTATTTAAATTATGATTTTTCACACGTCAAACTTGAGATAAACATCTTAATATAATGAATTCGTAAATATTCAAACTATTACTTATATTTAGGATTTTTTTAATTTTAGAATTCATATTAAAAGTAAAAAAGAAAAAATATAGAAAAAAGAATTAGCCAAAAAAATCAAAAAATTTATGTGAATTTTCTTAAAACTTAAATATCTCATGTGTTATATATTGTAACTTGTCAAATATGAAAACATTTTAAATTTAATGGACAACTTAGAAATATAAACTTTAAAAGAGGAACTAAAAAAAGTCAGATTTAAAAGGTCACAATCAATATCTTTTCGTATATATTATGTCCATAAGTTTACCGATCAAGAATAAACCAGTATAGATTTTTCATCCAGACACAAATTTCATCCTTATACGTAAGTACAACTAAAAACTAATCTTACACGTAGTCATTTATTTTTTTAAACACACTACTATTGGTAGTCTATAATAAAATAATACGTTGAGCTTTTCTGACGTTGCTAGCTTTCCAATTCTTCAATGAAATATATGTTACTTCTTAGCACTATAATAATTTTATATTTATTATACAATAAATGTCAATAATGATAATTTTATATAATTTTTTTAATTTAGTCAATCAATTTCAATCCAGATAGTGAATTTCAATTAATGAAATTTGATTTTTCAGAAAAGGAGTATTTGGCCAATAGTTTACTTTCCCAATCCTGTTTTATTTAAATTATACGATACACAAAAAAATTATTGTATTTTTTAATGCACCACTGCTTGTGATTTCATATACAGAAATATTTTAACTAATATTTTTACTGGTAGCTGTGAGGATGAAAAAAGACTCCGTGTCCAATACTAATATTTAGAGTTATATATTTTGTTTTTTTATATATTTACATAAAAACATGGATAACTTTTAAAATGAAAATTGACAATAATAGTAAAGGAAATTATATTGATATTTGATATTTATATATATATATATATATATATATATATATATATATATATATATATATATATATATATATATATATATATATATATATATATATATATATATATATATATATATATATATATATATATATATATATATATACGATCAATAGGAATAAGATATTACAAAATCTACGGTTAGATTCCACCTTAGAAACGTAAACAAATTTAAGTGCACTAGAGTTCACTATATGCAACATCATGCCCTTACTAGTCACCTCAACCCATCATTAAAAAAAGGGCAACGAAACATTCCAATGATGGGAAAGCTTTTAATGAGTCTGCCCCACTACTTTTGCAACAAAATTAAAGCACTTACATTCCTGACCAAAATTTAAACTTCATTCAGGGGTCAACCATAACTTCTAAGACTTCCCCAACAAAGCTTGGAGGCAATTGTTTTGGACCGACCAAAGACCCGAAATTACCAATGTCAATTCTCTCCAAATGGTCAAAGTATAAAAGCTATTACACAAGATATTCAAAAACATATTCTAATCTCCGTTTTTATTACGCTCGTCTTAAACGTTGGAGTGTTAACCTTGCAGATCCACCCTACATTGAAGTATAAAGATCAACCATACCAGTTCATGACAAATTATCATTAAGACACATCCAAAGATGAAATTTATTTAAATTATGAATTGTCACACGTCAAACTTGAGTTAAACATCTCAATATTATGAATTTGTAAATATTCAAACTATTACTTATATTTAGGATTTTTTTAATTTAAGAATTCAGATTAAAAGTAAAAAAGAAAAAATTTGGCAAAAAGAATTAGACAAAAAATCTAAATATTTATGTGAATTTTCTTAAAATTTAATTATCACATGTGTTATATATTGTAACTTGTCAAATAAGAAAACATTTTAAATATAATAGACAACTTGAAGTATAAACTTTAAAAGAGGAACTAAAAAAGTGAGATTTAAAAAGTCACAATCAATATCTTTTCATATATATTATGTTCATAAATTTAAAGATTAAGAATAAACAAGTCTAGGTTTTTCATCCAAACACAAATTTCATCCTTATACATAAGTACAGCTGAAAACTAATCGTACACTTAGTCATTTATTATTTTTAACACACAATACTATTGCTAGTCTATAATAAAATAATACGTTGAGCTTTTCTGACGTTGGCTAGCTTTCCATTTCTTCAATGAAATATATGTGACTTCTTAGCACTGTAATAATTTTTCAGAGAAAGAACTAGTTGGCCAAAAATTCACTTTCCCAATCCTGTTTTATATAAATTATATGATAATTTTTTTATGCAGCACTACTTATGATTCCATTTACAGAAATATTTTAACTAATATTTTTACCGGTGGTTGTGACTATGGCGGATGAAAAAAGACTCCGCGTCCAATACCAATTATAGAGTTATATATTTTGTTTATATATATTTACATAAAAACATGGATAACTATTAAAATGAAAATTGACATTTTTTTATAATAGTAAAGGAATTGCAAGTTTTGTTTTAGAAGCATTGATATTTGCATATTTACAAAAATATGTTTTATTTTTATATAGGTTAAAAGAGAAGAAATAATTAAGATAACCATATAAATGAAAGATAAATAAGTTACTGAATAAATTATTAAGCTTAATAATGGTTCTTGGTTAAGTTCAAAATGGTAAATAATAAGTAATTTATAATTTTTTTATAAAATAATAGAATGATACATTTATGAAATGCATGTCTTCAACAATCATATTTATTACATAAATTAGATTTTTGAATTATTTAGTAACATATATATAATATTGATATTTATTCTCTCATACTTTACATCTTTTTAATAGTTATATTTAATACATAAAAATTAGAGATTTGATATTCTTATACAAAATAGATTGATGGTGTCGTAAATGGAGATGGTTATGTTCTTTGTGATTGAAGAACATGATTCCAATAGTAATACTTAATTCATGAGTTTGTAGGACACGACTTGAATAATAAAATGCTTAATTCATGAGAATGAAGAAAAATCAATTATATATGATTCAACAAATAGTAAAAAATATTTTTATTTTAATGATGTGAAAATTATGCTTTTATCATTTTTAATCAATCAAAATAACCCTTAAGTTTATAATTAAGTAAAATTATAAATTTTAGATGAAGTTAGAAATTAAATTATTCACGATGAGTATCTATTTCGATCTCATGTTTGAGTATTGTTTAATATATTTTACTTAACTTCAAGTTTAATTTCAAACTAGTAGGAAAATCGTGCGTTCGCACGGATCCAGTTGTGGATGGCTGTGTTTTCACCATTTAGTATTTGAGAATAATATAAAAATTAGAATAAAAAAAAATAAAAATGGAAATCAAATTAAATATATACATAAAGTTGGTAGTGAAAGGTTACTAGAATCGTAGAATTATCACTATTTTGTCACGTAAATTCAATTAAATTATAAAATATCAAGATATTATTGGAAAAAAATTATATAAAAATGGATTAGAAGTTAATTGTATAAGTTTTAAGAAACCAATATACTAAATAAAAACTATTAAACACATGGTTTGTAAAAAATAATTGTGAGTTTTTTTTAGGGTTGGTTGAGTTATACCTGTGTGCGTTCACACAATATTGATGTGTTATCCGTGCGTCCGCATGAGTACTGGTGTGGTACACATGCTTTATTTTCAAAATGTAATAAAATGTAAATAAGAAAAAAAATAGACATAATAGTTTATTATTTTTTAAAAGACAATAAATCGATTTTTATGTTTTCTTTCAAAATGTAAATTAAAAAAACAAATTTATTTTCCCAAATGTATTATATGGCCTTCCTAGGTATAGAATATAAATTTTATATACTGGTATGCACAATTGGATTTTTAAAATATAATTATAAAGTTGATAAGAAAAACAAAATTAATTTACAAAAATAAATTATTATGTTTAAAAGAAAAACATATTTAAAAAAACATTATTGTTTTATCATAATGGTTTTACACCAAAAATAAATCAAAATTTCATATATTATTTAAAAAAATGTATATATTAAGAAAAATGACAAAATAGAAATGAAAAAAATGTAATAACTCGTGCGTTTGCACTGATTTTTAAATGATTACCCACACATTTATATGATATTGATGGTTACCCGTGCGTTCACACAGCTACTATCATATTACATATATTTATTTATTATCTCGCACGGATCATGTTGTGTATAAAAAATCAACTTATTAGTTTTGTTTTACTATAAAAACTAATAAATAAGTATATTTCCAATATGTGTAGTTTACCAAAAAAAATAAATTAAAGAATTAAGTTAAAATATATATTTCTTAAAAAATAAAGTAAAAAAAAATATAATTGATTTAAGTGCAGAATTTATAGAAAGTCAGTTTGTTATTAGTTGTGTGCTTCGATTAAGGAAGCTGGTAAAACGTCCTCAGCAATTGTTTTGGAGATTTAATATCCTGGTTTCATGGAGAAAACACAGGATGCGTGAAGACTAGTGAGTAAAGAAACCCTAGGTGCTGTCACTCTATTTAAAGGGTTGCAATCCTATTTTTGCAGTTGGCCGTTCTAGTTTTAGTGATTCTAGATTTTATTTTTCTTGTGCATTGTTTTGGTTTTAGGTTGTTAATTGTGAGCCTCTCTTGCAAGTTACTTGAGAAGGATGTTTTTAGGCTGTTAGTTTCCAATCACCATAAGCTTTGAAGCAAGCATGATTGTGTGTATTTGAAGAGTATCTTCAACTTTATTAGTTTTTAGTATCACGGTTAGTGGTACTGAGGGAGTGAGTGGAGGATTCTCATATCTAAGTATGGTATCTTAGGTAGAAGGATCACTGGGATGTTTGACTAAGTGAGGAGGGGTAAACGAGTAAGGTTTAACTCCGAATTAATACTACTAATAGTGAACTTCATCCCTGGATTGGAAGCCCCCGGACGTAGGTTATTTAGAGCCAAAATGGGTTATCAATTCTCTGTGTCTTTTACTGCTTTCTATACTTTGCAACTATGTGTTGTGTTCATAGCAGATTTAAGTGTCGTGACATTACATTCGACATCTTATATCTGATACTAGAATTTCAAAAGCTTCTAATGGGTTTTACTTTAAACCCAAACAAACACTCTCTTAGGAATAAAAATTCAACCAAGAAAAATTAGATCTTGGTGAATTTACAATATACCCCTTTTCCAGAACAAAAACTCCCTTAAACACAAAGACTTTCCCAAAGCGTTGTGGCTAAAATAAAGTAAGAGAAAGTAGAAAAATGTTTTTGAGAGAGTGATGAGTTAGAGATAGCTCACATTTGTGGATGTAAAAAATAAATGGGAGAGACCTTTATTTATATGCTAGAGGTTCACACAAAATAGAAAAGATCCATAGGCCAATTTAATGTCTCAATAGATTGGGTCCTAAAGCCAATTGAAAATTTTGTTCCTGAGGAGACATATATTGCACATGATGTTGGTACAACTGATCCAACTTATTAAACCAATTTAACAACAATGTATAATATTATAACTTATATACAATAATAAAACATAAAAGGAATAAATAACATAAGTGATTCATAACTTAGTTTGGTGAAACCACGCATATCCAATAAAGGAAGTTCACTACTCGAATTAGTTCTTTAGCTAGTTCAAGGAGCCTTTTTCTTAATTGGTTATGTCAAGGCATTTTAGCTGAAAAACTCTTTCTTAACTGGTTTTGTCAAGCACTTTAATTGAACAACTCTTCTAAGAAACATGTTTGAACACAGGCTGGAACATCTGGTTCCACATGTTACCTAAAATAACACTTGTACATATGTTGTTTTAACTAATGCAGCAAAATAACAGGACCTACACCAATCGATTGGATGATTTAAAACAATCAATTACAACTACCCATTTTGGAAGGTTTTGAAAGAAAGAAGTCTCCCTTCATTAAGACGATGTAATAATTGATTAGGAATATGTCCTAACTGATTGGGCATTCAAAAAAATCTTGTCCAAATTATTATGACATCTCACGATTCATATGGGTAGGCTCCAAACGTTTTTTTGGTTATTTTATTTTAGAAATAGAGGTTGTTGAAAATGTTTTTAGTGAGTGTGAGTTTTAGAAATATAACTATACCAAAAAGCCCTTGAGTTTTATATGAAACTATCAGATGAGCTTTTACACTTCCTCTCTTTCACACTTTGAAGCTTCAAGACATTGCTGAATACACCAATCATATACGCATTTTCTTGAGTCTTCTTCAGGCTTGAGATATCTTCAACTTGAATTACATAATTTGAGGATGTTTACATTGATCATTATACCTTAGTTCATAAGTAATATTCTGCATCTTTAAACACTTAACATACTTGTTTGGTTTTATGATTTATGGTTAGATTGAATCATCATAGGGATTCATAAATGGTTACATATCTATAAGTTTTTGTTTCTAAAACAATGTTGTCATTATCAAAATTAAACCATGATATTCATGTTTTGCTTTAGCTTTGATCACTTCTTGAATAACCTCCAAACAAATGGTTCCATAAAAAGGACTGTATCCTTTTTCCTGAGTCCACAGGTAGGATCAACCAATTTTAAGGGAAGTCGACCATGATGTTGGTTGCATCTATGATCACCTTAATACTCATATCAAAAGAGGTCCTAACTATTTCTACGACCACCTAGTTATATCTGATCATGTCACTCGACTGCACCAACATAACCTTTATCAAGGAAAACTCATCAACCTTAAAATTCTCAAAAGGTTTAAACTAGGACACTCCATCTGGTCAACCATTTCACTTTATATGATCTTTGATTTTGGCATTACTATGGAATTGATTATAGGTTTTCCGATAGACATGATCTCTAACATGCTTCTTCCTTAGGCAAGCAACTTGTAGATTTGAAGCCGATAAAAAGGGGAAGTTGAAGCTTTCGTAGCATCATATAAAAAAGGGGGGCATAGAAGTGTTCTCATAATCACCTTCAACGTCTTCTTCGGATAAAATAGCATAAAAAGAAGAATCCGTATATGAAACTCCCTCATCTTGAAAGACCACTAAGAGCCTTTCGGAATCAGAATCATCAGTTATAGACATGACCTCTTAAGCCAGGAGATCATAGAGAACGAGGAAGGATTTGAAATACAAGAGACTCTCATTATCCCTACGAGAGATGAATCATTCTTAAAGTCAGTGACTAATCTAATAGGACTAGTACTCATTATAGAAACGAACTCACAAGGATTTTGAAAAGTTTCAATAAAACTTCACAATCCATATATATATATATATATATATATATATATATATATATATGCAAAGGGTGAGCAACATACGTGATCAATAGGAATAAGATTTTACAAAATCTACGGTAAGATTCCACCATAGAAACCTAAACAAATTCAAGTGCGCTAGAGTTCACTATAAGCAGCGTTATGCCCTTACTAGTCACCTCAAGCCACTATTCAAAAAAGGGCAACGAAACATTCCAATGATGGGAAAGCTTTTAATGAGTTTGCCCCCGCTACGTTTGCAACAAAATTAAGGCACTTGCATGCCTGACGAGGAGTTAAACTTCATTCAGGGGTCAACCGTAACTTCTAAGACTTCCCCGACAAAGCTTGGAGGCAACTGTTTAGGACCGACCAAAGACCCGAAATTACCAAGGCCTAAACCAATGTCAATTCACTTCAATTGGTCAAAAACATATTCTAATCGTCGCTTTTATTACGCTCATCTCAAACGTTGGAGTGTTAACCTTGTAGATCACCCTACATTGAAGTATAAAGATCAGCAATACCAGTTCATGACAACTCATCATCAAGACACATCCAAAGATGAAATTTATTTAAATTAAGATTTTGCACACGTCAAAGTTGACATAAACATCTAAATATTATGAATTCGTAAATATTCAAACTATTACTTATATTCAGGAATTTTTTTAATTTAAGAAGTCAGATTAAAAGTAAGAAGGAAAAAATATAAAAAAAAGAATTAGACAAAACAATCTAAATATTTATGTGAATTTTCTTAAAATTTAAATATCTCATGTGTTATATATTGAACTTGTCAAATAAGAAAACATTTTAAATATAATGGACAACTTGAAATATAAACTTTAAAAGAGGAACTAAAAAAAGTCAGATTTAAAAGGTCACAATCAATATCTTCTCATATATATTATGTTTATAAATTTATAGATTAAGAATCAACAAATCTAGGTTTTTCATCCAAACACAAATTTCATCCTTATACATGAGTACAGCTGAAAACTACTCTTACACGTTGTCATTTATTATTTTTAGCACACACTACTATTGCTAGTCTATAATAAAATAATACGTTGTGCTTTTCTGACGTTGCTAGCTTTCCAATTCTTCAATGAAATATATGTTACTTCTTATCACTATAATAATTTTATATTTATTATACAATAATTGTCAATAATGATAATTTTATATAATTTTTTTAATTTAGTCAATCAATTTCTATCCAGATAGTGAATTTCAATTAATGTAATTTGATTTTTCAGAAAAAGGACTAGTTGGCCAAAAGTTGACTTTCCCAATCCTGTTTTATATAAATTACATGGTACACAAAAAATTATTGTATTTTTTGATTCCATTTACATAAATATTTTAACTAATATTTTTACCTGTGGCTGTGACTATGGCGGATGAAAAAAGACTCCACGTCCAATACTAATATTTAGAGTTATATATTTTGTTTATATATATTTATATAAAAACATGGATAACTTTTAAAATGAAAATTGACATTTTGTTTATAATAGTAAAGGAAATTGCAGGTTTTGTTTTAGAAACATTGATATTTGCATATTTATAAAAATATGTTTTATTTTTATACAGGTTAAAAGAGAAGAAATAAATATATATATATATATATATATATATATATATATATATATATATATATATATATATATATATATATATATATATATATATATATATATATATATATATATATATATATATATATATATATATATATGCAAAGGGTGAGTAACATACCTAATCAATAGGAATAAGATATTACAAAATCTACGGATAGATTCCACCTTAGAAACATAAACAAATTCAAGTGCACTAGACTTTACTATAAGCAGCGTCATGCCCTTACTAGTCACCTCAAGCCATTATTCAAAAAAGGGCAACGAAACGTTCAAATGATTGGAAAGCTTTTAATGAGTTTTCCCCCACTACCTTTGCAACAAAATTAATGCACTTTCATTCCTAACAAAGGGTTAAACTTCATTCAGGGGTCGACCATGACTTCTAAGACTTCCCCGACAAAGCTTAGAGGCAACTGTTTTGGACCGACCAAAGACCCGAAATTACCAAGGCCTATACCATTGTCAGTTCACTCCAAATGGTCAAAGTATAAAATTTATTACACAAGATATTCAAAAAGATATTCTAATCTCCGTTTTTATTACGCTCATCTCAAGCGTTGGAGTGTAAACCTTGAAGATTCCCCCTACATTGAAGTATAAAGTTTAACCATACGAGTTTATGACAACTCATCATCATGACACATCCAAAGATGAAATTTATTTAAATTATGATTTTTCACACGTCAAACTTGATATAAACATCTAAATATTATGAATTCTTAAATATTCAACCTATTGCTTATATTTAGGATTTTTCTAATTTAAGAATTCAGTTTAAAAGTAAAAAAGAAAAATATAGAAACAAGAATTAGACACAAAAATCTAAATATTTATGTGAATTTTCTTAAAATTTAAATATCTCATGTGTTATATATTGTAACTTGTCAAATAAGAAAACATTTTTAGTATAATGGACAACTTGAAATGTAAACTTTAAAATAGGAACTAAAAAAAGTTAGATTTAATAGGTCACAATCAATATCTTTTCATATATATTATGTTCATAAATTTACAGATTAAGAATAAACAAGTCTAGGTTTTTCATCCAAACACAAATTTCATCCTTATACATAAGTACAACTGAAAACTAATCTTACATGTAGTCATTTATTATTTTTAACACACACTACTATTGCTAGTCTATAATAAAATGATACGTTGAGCTTTTCTGACGTTGCTAGCTTTCCAATTCTTCAATGAAATATATGTTACTTCTTAGCACTATAATAAGTTTATATTTATTATATAATAATTGTCAATTATGATAAATTTATATAATTTTTTTAATTTAGTCAATCAATTTCAATCCAGATAGTGATTTTCAATTAATGTAATTTTATTTTTCAGAGAAAGGACTAGTTGGCCAAAAGTTCACTTTCCCAAACCTGTTTTATATAAATTATATGATACACAAAAAAAATTATTTTAGTTTCTAATGCACCACTGCTTATGATTCCATTTACAGAAATAGTTTAACTAATAGTTTTACCTGTGGCTGTGACTATGGCAGATGAAAAAAGACTCTGGGTCCAATATTAATATTTAGAGTTATATATTTTGTTATATATATTTACATAAAAACATGGATAACTATTAAAATGTAAATTGACATTTTTTTATAATAGTAGAGGAAATTGCAGGTTTTGTTTTAGAAGCATTGATATTTGCATATTTATAAAAAAATGTTTTATTTTTATACAGGTTAAAAGAGAAAAAATAATTGTATATATATATATATATATATATATATATATATATATATATATATATATATATATATATATATATATATATATATATATATAAAGGGTGAGCAACATACCTGATCAATAGGAATAAGATATTACAAAATCTACGGTTAGATTCCACCATAGAAACGTAAACAAATTCAAGTGCACTAGAGTTCACTATAAGAATCGTCATACCCTTACTAGTCACCTCAAGCCATTATTCAAAAAAGGGCAACCAATAATTCCAAAGATGGGAAAGCTTTTAATGAGTTTTTCCCCCACTACTTTTGCCAAAAATTTACTGCACTTCCATTCCTAACCAAGGGTTAAACTTCATTCACGGGTCAACCATAACTTCTAAGACTTCCCCGACAAAGCTTGGAGGCAACAGTTTTGGACCGACCAAAGACCCAAAATTACATGGGCCTAAACCAATGTCAATTCACTCCAAATGGTCAAAGTATAAAATTTATTACAATAAATATTTAAAAACATATTCTAATCTCCATTTTTATTTCGCTCATCTCAAACGTTGGAGTGTTAACCTTGCAGATCCCCCTACATTGAAGTATGAAGATCAACCATACGAGTTCATGACAACTCATCATCATGACACATCCAAAGATGAAATTTATTTAAATTATGATTTTTCACACGTAAAAATTGATATAAACATCTCAATATTATGAATTCTTAAATATTCAACCTATTGCTTATATTTAGGATTTTTTTAATTTAAGAATTCAGATTAAAAGTAAAAAAGAAAAAATATAGAAAAAAAAATTAGACAAAAAAATCTAAATATTTATGTGAATTTTCTTAAAATTTAAATATCTCATGTGTTATATATTGTAACTTGTCAAATAAGAAAACATTTTTAGTATAATGGACAACTTGAAATATAAACTTTAAAAGAGGAACTAAAAAAAGTCAGATTTAAATGGTCACAATTAATATCTTTTCATATATATTATGTTCATAAATTTACAGATTAAGAATAAACAAGTCTAGGTTTTTCATCCAAACACAAATTTCATCCTTATACATAAGTACAACTGAAAACTAATCTTACACGTAGTCATTTATTATTTTTAACACACTACTATTGCTAGTCTATAATAAAATCATACGTTGAGGTTTTCTGACGTTGCTAGCTTTCCAATTCTTCAATGAAATATATGTTACTTCTTATCACTATAATAAGTTTATATTTATTATACAATAATTGTCAATTATGATAAATTTATTTAATTTGTTTAATTTAGTCAATCAATTTCAATCCAGATAGTGAATTTAAATTAATGTAATTTGATTTTTCAGAGAATGGACTAGTTGGCCAAAAGTTCACTTTCCCAATCCTGTTTTATATAAATTATATGATACACAAAAAAAGTTATTGTATTTTTTAATGCACCACTTCTTATGATTCCATTTACAGAAATATTTTAACTAATATTTTTACCTGTGGCTGGGACTATGGCGGATGAAAAAAGACTCCTCGTCACATACTAATATTTAGAGTTATATATTTTGTTTATATATTTACATAAAAACATGGATAACTATTAAGATGAAAATTGACATTTTTTTAAAATAGTAAAGGAAATTGCAGGTTTTGTTTTAGAAGCATTGATATTTGCATACTTATAAAAATATGTTTTATTTTTATCTGAGTTAAAAGAGAAGAGATATATATATATATATATATATATATATATATATATATATATATATATATATATATATATATATATATATATATATATGCAAAGGGTGAGCAACATACCTGATCAATAGGATTAAGATATTACAAAATCTACGGTTAGATTCCACCTTAGAAACGTAAACAAATTCAAGTGCACTAGAGTTCCCTATAAGCCGCGTCATGCCCTTACTAGTCACCTCAAGCCATTATTCAATAAAGGGCAACGAAACATTCATATGATGGGAAAGCTTTTAATGAGTTTTCCCCCCACTACTTTGCAAGAAAATTAATGGACTTCCATTCCTAACCAAGGGTTAAATTTCATTTAGGGGTCAACCATAACTTCTAAGACTTCCCCGACAAAGCTTGGAGGCAACTATTTTGGACCGACAAAAGACCTGAAATTACCAAGCCCTAAACCAATGTCAATTCACTCCAAATGGTCAAAGTATAAAATTTATTACACAAGATATTCAAAAACATATTATAATCTCCATTTTTATTACGCTCATCTCAAACGTTGGAGTGTTAACCTTGCAGATCCCCCCTACATTGAAGTATGAAGATCAACCATACCAGTTCTTGACAACTCATCATCAAGACACATTCAAAGATAACATTTATTTAAATTATGATATTTCACACGTTAAACTTAAGATAAACATCTCAATCTTATGAATTCGTAAATATTCAAACTATTACTTATATTTAGGATTTTTTTTTTAATTTCGAAGTCAGATTAAAAGTAAAAAGGAAATTATATAGAAAAAAGAATTAGACAAAAACATCTAACTATTTATGTGAATTTTCTTAAAATTTAAATATCTCATGTGTTATGTATTGTAACTCGTCAAATAAGAAAACATTTTAAATATAATGGACAACTTGAAATATAAACTTTAAAAGAGGAACTAAAAAAAGTCAGATTTAAAAGGTCACAAGCAATATCTTTTCATGTATATTATGTTCATAAATTTACAGATTAAGAATAAACAAGTCTAGGTTTTTCATCCAAACACAAATTTCATCCTTATACATAAGTACAGTTGAAAACTAATCTTACACGTAGTCATTTATTACACACTACTATTGCTAGTCTATAATAAAATAATACGTTGAGCTTTTTTGAAGTTACTTGTTAGCATTATAATAATTTTATATTTATTATACAATAATTGTCAATAATGATAATTTTTTATAATTTTTTTAATTTACTCAATCAATTTCAATCCAGTTAGTGAATTTCAATTAATGTAATTTGATTTTTTTAGAGAAAGGACTAGTTGGCCAAAAATTCACTTTCCCAATCCTATTTTATATAAATTCTATGATACAAAAAAACATTATTGTATTTTTTAATGCACCACTGCTTATGATTCCATTTACAGAAATATTTTAACTAATGTTTTTACCGGTGGCTGTGACTATGGCGGATGAAAAAAGACGCCGCATCTAATACTAATATTTAGACTTATATATTTTGTTTATAAATATTTACATAAAAACATGGATAACTATTAAAATGAAAATTGACATTTTTTTATAATAGTAAAGGAACTTGTAGGTTTTGTTTTAGAAGCGTTGATATTTGCATATTTATAAAAATATGTTTTATTTTTATACAGGTTAAAAGAGAAGAAGTATATATATATATATATATATATATATATATATATATATATATATATATATATATATATATATATATATATATATATATATATATATATATATATATATATATATATATATATATATATATATATATATATATATATATATATTTAAAGGGTAAGAAACATACCTGATCAATAGGAATAAGATATTACAAAGTCTACGGTTAAATTCCACCTGAGAAACGTAAACAAATTCAAGTGCACTAGAGCTCACTATAAGCAGCGTCATGCCCTTACTAGTCACCTCAAGCCATTATTCATAAAAGGCAACGAATAATTCCAATGATGGGAAAGCTTTTAATGAGTCTTCCCCCCACTACTTTTGCAATAAAATTAATGCACTTCCATTCCTAACCAAGGGTTAAACTTCATTCAGGGGTTAACCATAACATCTAAGACTTCCCAGACAAAGCTTGGAGGCAACTGTTTTGGACCGACCAAAGACCCGAAATTACCAAGGCCTAAACCAATGTCAATTCACTCCAAATGGTCAAAGTATAAAAGTTATTGCACAGGATATTCAAAAACATATTCTAATCTCCATTTTTATTACGCTCATCTCAAATGTTGGAGTGTTAACCTTGCAGATCCCCCTACATTGAAGTATGAAGATCAACCATACCAGTTCATGACAACTCATCATCAAGACACATCCAAAGATGAAATTTATTTAAATTATGATTTTTCACACGTCAAAGTTGAGATAAACATCTCAATATTATGAATTCGTAAATATTCAAACTATTACTTATATTTAGGATTTTTATTTTAATTTAAGAATTCAGATTAACAGTAAAAAGAAAAAATATAGAAAAAAGAATTAGACAAAAAAATCTAAATATTTATGTGAATTTTCCTAAAATTTAAATATCTCATGTGTTATATATTGTAACTTGTCAAATAAGAAAACATTTTAAATATAATGGACAACTTGAAATATAAACTTTAAAAGAGGAACTAAAAAAAGTCAAATTTAAAAGGTCACAATCAATATCTTTTCATATATATTATGTTCATGAATTTACAGATTAAGAATAAACTAGTCTAGGTTTTTTCATCCAAACACAAATTTCATCCTTATACATAAGTATGAAAACTAATCATACACGTAGTCATTTATTACCCACTACTATTGCTAGTCTATAATAAAATAATACGTTGAGATTTTCTGAAGTTGCTAGCTTTCCAATTCTTCAATGAAATATATGTTACTTCTTAGCACTATAATAATTTTATATTTATTATACAATAATTGTCAATAATGATAATTTTATATAATTTTTTTAATTTTTTTAATTTAGTCAATCAATTTCAATCAAGATAGTGAATTTCAATTAATGTAATTTGATTTTTCAGAGAAAGGACCAGTTGGCTAAAATAATAGCCAAAAAAGTTATTGTATTTTTTAATGCACCACTGCTTATGATTCCATTTACATAAATATTTTAACTAATATTTTTACCGTGGAGATGACTATGGTGGATGAAAAAAGACTCCGCGTCCAATACTAATATTTAGAGTTATATATTTTATTTATATATATTTATATAAAAACATGGATAATTTTTAAAATGAAAATTGACATTTTTTTATAATAGTAAAGGAAATTGCAGGTTTTGTTTTAGAAGCATAGATATTTGCATATTTATAAAAATATGTTTTATTTTTATACAGGTTAAAAGAGATGAAATATTATATATATATATATATATATATATATATATATATATATATATATATATATATATATATATATATATATATATATATATGCTATATGCAAAGGGTAAGCAACATACCTGATCAATAGGAATAAGATATTACAAAGTCTACTGTTAAATTCCACTTGAGAAACGTAAAAAAATTCAAGTGCACTATGTCATTCCCCAAAATTTTCCCTCCTACTTCTCAAGACATTTCATACATCCATGCTCAAGGATTTCATAAGGGTTGACCAGACAAACCCTCTCCTAAGCAATCAACCCAAACTAGTGGTTGGCTATCCTCAAGATCAGATGAGCCTCTAACACTTCCAATGGTCATCATGCCTCATCATATGCTTCAAAGAATCTCTATGTCAAGTTTCAAGCCTTACAAGTCAAGTTTCCTCAGACAATTGCTCAGATGGTTGAAAATCAGTTGTATTGGACATAAAGTCAACTGTGGTCAACATACAGTCAAACTTCATAATTGTTGGTCAACATCCATATTTTGAAGTAACATTCATCATTTGATCAAGGGTTGATCATGATTCATCAAGAAAAATCAAGAATTGATCAAAAGTCAAAGTTTCTAAATTGGGCTTTCTCAGACAACTGTCAACAGAACTTTGACCAGGCGTAACTTTCTCATACTTTATCAAAAAAATTTCCACCACCTCTCATTTTGAAGAGAATTCAATTCTCTACAACTTCATGTCTCACAAGCTTGGTCAGAAAATGCTTCATTTTGAAGATATGGATCAAAACATTACAGGTCTTTTTCAAAGTCAACAAAAAGTCAACTTTTTGTAAAGAAGTGTTATTGAGCATGGAAACTCCAATTGAGATGAAACCAAAGAGGTTGTTTAGAGGACATCTAGAGCTTTCTAAAAAGTCCAAGAACACCCAAAAATGTTAACAATTGAGCAAGATACACCTTGCACGAATTTTATATTTTATTTTCTATTTATTTTGGATTTTAATCATTTAAAAGCCAATTAAATTAAAATAAAAGGTAGAAAATCAAAATTAAATGCAAATTGGATTTTTCTCTCATTCTTGAGGTCCAAGCAATCCACACAAGATGGAAAATTCTAAATTGGCATTGATTGGAAAGAGAATTGATTGAAATTTGATCAAAAAGGCAATATTTGGTTTTATACCAAATCAAATATTTTCTCATTGATTGGTACATTATTTCCTCATGATTCTTGACCTAAATCCATCCACTATATATACATGATGCTATTACATGACAAAAAGAAGAAAATTCTGCCTCAAGAACCCTAAAATTTTTTCAAGAAAACTTGTGAAAAAAGCAATTTCGATTTTGACTTTGGAGGCCAATTCAAGGAGTTTTGAGGATTGAACAAGCATCCTCAAGGTCCCAGGAAGCTATTCCAATCATGCCCACACGTTGAAACACCCAGAATCGATACATCTAAATCACGGTTTGTGTCAAAAAAGCTTGAAATCGAATTCATACATACATTCATGTTTAACGTGTTTTGATTGCATATTTATGTTTCTAATGATGTTTTGAAGCTTTCTGTATAGGTTGATTTAAGTTTCAGTGCAGGAATTGGAGTTTGCCATTGCTAGGGTTTATAGCTCCGATTTAGGGCTTTCTGTTTAAGATAAAATTAGCCAAAACTAAGACCACTATCGTGTTCAGGAGACAAAACCGGATCGGACCATGTACTCATAATGAATTTATATTGCTTGTGTTTGATTTTGGAATTTTGCAGGGGCTGTAGCGACGAACAAGGCCGACGCTATAGGTTTGAAAATTCAAACGAAGAAGATGAAGATCTTCGCGCGTGTTTTGGATTCCCAGAACTCAATTTCATTTAAATTGTTTTTGTTTCACACGACCTGCAGGATGGCTCAGTGGCAAGCAACGCGCGTGTTGAAGGCATGGTCAGGGGTTCGATCCTTGGCATGGCAATTCTTTTTAACAACTTTTCCAAACTAACTCTTTTTTCTATTTTCTTTTCATATTTTCTGTTTAATTTATTTTCTCTTTAAATAATTTTCTCATGCATTTAAAAATCACCAAAAATATTTTCGTTTTGCATTTTAATCAGAAAAATGTTTATTTAATTTTTGACATTAAAATTAATATTTTTGCATGCATATTTTAATTAATTGTTAATTAACCATTAAATTGACTTTTAATTACTTTTCTCTGATTAAAACTAATCCAGAAAATTCCCAAAAAATTAGTCTATCATCTAATTGTCATTACTAACCCAAAAAACATTTTTCTTCATTCAAAACTTTCTTTTACTAACATATTTTTCTCTTATGCGAATTTCTTATATTTTCCGATTATTATGTATCTGCTTATAGGTTGTAATAGTTAAGATTTATTTTCTCGCATTCTTTTCCAATATTATGTAACTGCTCATGGGATGTAATAGTTTAATTAGGATTTTACTTTCCGCACTCCTATTATGTAACTGCCCCAAAGCCATGTAATAGCGTAGGACATTTACTTTCCGCACTTTACTTTCCACAATTTACTTTCTGCACCCTATAAATTGCTAGTAATTAGGCGTGTATGGAAAGATAAAAACAAACGTAGATCACTTCTAATTCCAAGATAATATATCTGAATTTGACATACTCTCTTCGCACATGCACCCATTAGGGTAATTCTCTCTCGTTGCCTTTCGAATAAATGGTCAAGTCCCTCGAACGTAGAGGTATCCTAGCACCGTTGCCTACAAACATATCATCATAGTCCCTTCGATACAAAGATCATAGACCCACGATGTCGCTTACGAATACATGATCTCGTCCCTCGATTGTTGCCTACGAAAAGTGATGATCGTCCCTTCGAATGTGCTAGGATACTTCCTACAAGTTGCCTTCTATGACCATCCGATGTCCCTTCGAATGTCCCTTCTACATCCAACGAATAGGGTTACCTACCAATCAAAGTTCAAACTCTTTTCAAAACAAAAACATTTCCGAACACTTTGTATACATTCCTACATGAATCATTACAAAGTCAAAGCGAAATGCCTTTTCAAAACATTTTTGTCAAACACACAGAAAGCAATTTTTGAAGTGAGCTAAAAGCAACTAAGATTCCGTAGATAACTACGGATGGAAAGGGGTGCTAATACCTTCCCTTTTCATAACCTTCTCCCTTACTCAGAATCTAACGAAGGTCTTTTTCTGTTCTTTTCACCTTCCCTTAATTGGATAAAAGAAAATTCGGTGGCGACTCTTGCTATCCGCAACATTTGCGATAAAAAGCAAAACAAATTTCAAAGTCAGTTCTCCCACCGTACTACAGAACTGGCAACTCTGCTGGGGATCTTGCCTTAAAGAGAGAATACCTTAGGGATTTTTAGATCATTTTTACTACTTTCTGTTTGATTTGTATGCTTTACTTTTAAGGGTTGCTTGGGTATTATACTTGTGGGGGATCCTACACCCGGATCCAGGTTTCCTTAGGTAAGTAGCAATAGATCGTCGCGTCCGTTAGGCGTATACCGAAACGGTCAACATGATGGCTACGTTAGTGTGACACTTTGGATGTCCTGATACTCCTCATTTCCAAGTTGGGGATAGTATTTGGATTCTGCGTGATGTCATCAGCACTAACTCAACTTTTAGAACCTTAATTGACCCATCTTGGCCATTAGAAGGTAGTGAGATGGCCGACTTTGGTGTAGATTGAGGTTGGATGATACTCGATGCTACGCTCATTAAGATCAGACTTTTGGGATATTTTCGGTCGACCACTTGGTAGTCGTATTCAAATAAAAGCCTACGAGAAAGATCAATGATATGAGATTCCTAGAACCCGGTTACTATTATAGGACAGGATGAACCAACTCAAACTTTGGTAGGGTAGACACCTATACCTCATGCAAGCCTTAAACCTAGGGCTATTGTGTGATTTGTTTGTGATTGCTAAACATGACATCATGACATCATCGCATTGCATAACATTTCTAACTATTTCAAGGACCTAGGGATTTATCTTTGCTGTGTTTTGTAGGGACCATGGCTTCTAGAAAGACTATCTGAATCAACTTCATGGGTATACCTTCTCAAATCAAAGAATTGGTTTCAGAAATTCCCGATCATGCTCAGTTCATCAAGAGACATGGTTATTTACTTGACTTGGTTATCTCCGGTTTTGAAGAAGATATGATGCACGTCTTATTCCAGTTCTTCGATCCGAAACACCATTGCTTTACATTCCCAGATTATCAGTTAGTTCCTACCATGGAAGAGTTCTCTAAGCTACTTGGGATACTTGTTCTTGATCAAATGCCATTGACCGGTTTAGAAAAGGTTCCTAGGTACGAAAACATTGCATCAACATTACATCTAAAGTGCTCAGACATTGAAGCCAATTGGGAAACCAGAAGTGGAGTTAAGGGTTTACTTTCCAAGTTCCTAATAAAGAAAGCCCGAGAATTCCTCAAAGCTATGAGTTTCCAAGCATTCAAAGACATCTTGGCTTTGCTAATCTATGGTTTGGTTCTATTTCCTATCTCGGATCAGTTCATCAACGTGAACACCATTAAGATATTCCTCACTCGTAATCCTGTGCCTACTTTACTTGGAGACATCCTACATTATCTCCACACTCGTACTATCAAAAGACAAGGAACTATCATGTGTTGCATACCGTTACTTTCCAGGTGGTTTATTTCGCACCTTCCTTCATCAGTAATGAAGAACGAGCAAAGGTTGAAATGGTCTCAAAGGCTGATGTCGCTCTCTCATTCAGATATCCGTTGGTGTCTCTTTTCTCAAAAGGGCTTCACATTTATTGAGCATTGTGGAGAATTCCCTAATGTACCACTCCTTGGCATAAGAGGAGGTATTACTTACAACCCTTATCTAGCTCTACGTCAGTTTGGTTATGCTCGAAGAGATGGTCCTCATGATATGCTTCTCCAAGATATTGTGTTCGACTACAACCACGATCTCCAGAATTACCGACGAAGGTTCATACACGCTTGGGACATGGTAAAGAAGACTGATACCAAGACTTTGGGGCACCAAAACTCCAATCCTTGGGAACCTTACCTCAAATGGGTGCGAGCTCGAGCTCAAAACCTCATGATGCCATTTACACCCATGTTACCAGTAATTATGGAACCTGTTGCTATAGGTGACGTACCCTATACTATTCTCCATCTCGACATGCCTACTGATTTTGAAGACTTGAAGAGATCCTGGATTCAACTAAAAGAAGAAAGGGATACGTTCGAGGCTCAGTGCTATGCAAGCGAGAAGAAGGTACTAGAGTTGACCAAGCTATTTCACGAGGAGCGAAACATCAACGCCTACTTCAACACCAGGAAGCGCGCATGGGAGACCTAGAGCTTCCGGATTTTGTTCTTTTATTTTTCTGAATTATCTTCTTGTACTTAAAAAAGAAAAAAGAATAAAAAGAGACTAATAAAGTTTGTTCATGCTTGTTTAACAAATTTAAATTCCTAAGGTCCTTGAAAACATTGCATTGCATTTGCATAAACATCGCATAACATAGCATAACATTGCATAACATGTACATTGAAGATCGGTTTTCTCATTTTCTCGCTATTTATTTTAGCAGAAATGGCTCTTGAACAGACAGTCAAAGATCTCCAGGCTTAGAATGCTCAGTTCCAGGAATTGGTTACCAGCTTGGTCCAAGGCCAAGAAGATCTGAAGAAGCTCATCAACAAGAAGAAGAAGGTCATTGGTGTTCTCAACTTGGGCAGACGTCACAAAGGTGGTCCTAGAGTGGTCAGCCGGATAGAACTCTCAGACAAGAGTGTCGAAACTGAGGGAAGTGTCAAGAACAACGAAGGAGACCAGCGTGAGTCTGAAAACAAAGAGGAAGACTATGAGCACGAGCAGTATTCTTTTAAAGATGACAAAATACAAACAACTTGAAGACCGTTTGAATGCTGTGGAAAATCTGAAAATGTTCGGGCTGAATTTTGATGATCTAAGTCTGGTTCCTGGTGTGGTGATTCCCCGTAAGTTCAAGGTTCCTACTTTTGCCAAATATGATGGCATTTCTTGTTCGAAGCTGAATTTGAAGTCCTATGTTTAGAAGATCAATCCTCACACTGATGACAGGAAGTTGTGGATCCATTACTTTCAAGAAAGTTTGTCCGGAGCTCAGTTGGAATGGTATTATCAGCTAGAGAGTACCCACATCCACACCTGGAATGACTTAGCCGATGCTTTCTACAAGGAATACCAGTACAATACTGAATTGGCACCCACTCGCATGCAATTACAGAGCATGTCTATGGGTCGTGATGAGAAGTTCAAAGAGTATGCTCAGAAATGGAGAGATCTAGCAGACAGAGTTCAACCACCCTTGTCCAATAGGGAGTTGGTTGATATGTTTATGGGGAACACTGACAGGCTCATTCTTCAATCATCTAATTGGAAATTCTTCAGCCGGATTCACCGAGCAGCTGATATTGACAGGAGAGCACATTGAAGCTGGAATCAAGAGCGGAAAGATTCAGGTAGAGTCATCCTCAAATGCTATGAAGATATCTTTTGGTGGTAAGAAAGAAGCCAATGTTGTGTATGGTTAGGAAAGCCGAGCCAAGATTGATCGTGCTCAATCTGTGGGGGCAGTTGTAATCTCCAATCCTACATCGGCACAACCTCAGCGAAACAATGCGCGTAACCAGAACACGCCACGAAGACAGTTTACGAAGATCAACATGCCATTGTCGTAAGCATTGCAACACATGTTGAAAGCAGAGCTGATTACCTTGAGGGATTCTCCTCAAAACATCAACACTTCCTCTCCGAGATACAATCCTAATGCTAAGTGTGCTTACCACTCCAACAGCCCAGGGCATGACACTAACGATTGTTGGGCTCTGAAGAACAAGATTCAGGACATGATTGAAGCTAAAGAGATTGAGTTTGATCCTCCTGTTGAGACTCCGAATGTGATCAACGCACCTATGCCTAACCATGGAAAAAGTTCCAATGTTATTGACAAGAACTCTTATGTTTTAAATATAGATGACTTGACTATTCCTCTGATGACTGTTAAGAAGAATCTGCTGCAAGCCGGTGTCAATCCAGGATGCCCAGAGGATAGATCTAATTACACCCGAAGAGTTACACCATGAATTACACTCGCTCAAAAACGTCACATCGAATTAATATTTTATAAAATCAACTGTTGGACTGAAACATACCATCATATAGATCATACCTATAAAGTTTGAGATTAATATAGGTGCCTCTTTAATATTTGATATGTTTCTATATATAATATATGTTTACAAATTGTGTTTACTATCTATACATATAAGAGTTTTAGATAGGAGACTTCATGCACTTATTATTGTTTTTTACTTTCTTCTTACATTTTATTCAATTTGTTTATTTTAATCTATTAGAATAACAAAGCAATGATTGATCTCAATATCATTGTTAATAACATTTGCTATGTTTTTTCTTTCATATACATGTATAAAATCAAATAAAATAAAATTTTTGTGTTTTTTCTTTCCATGCATTTATTTATTATTTCTATTTTATTATATAAATACTCATTTAATTTAAGTAAATAAAGTAATAATATATATATATATATATATATATATATATATTTTTTTTTTTTATTGTCTTAAAAGTATGATTTAAATAATAAAGGATTATAGAACATTTTATAAATACTATTAATTTATTGGCTTAATTATATTTTTAGTCTCCTATTTTATCCAACTCACAAAATCAATTCCCCTATTATTTTTTTAAACAATTTTAGTCCCTATGCCAATTTTTGTGCCAGAAAACGCCGAGTTCTAAAAAATAGAGACAAAATTCTTGTAAAAAATAAATACGACCCAAACTGTCATTACACCTCAGTATTTTCTTACTAGAGGAAATTGTTTTAAAAAAATAACATTAAAAAGACAACATCAAAATAGAATAAATTCAATATTAACGAATCATAATTTTAAAGTTCTCAGTTCAGATGCAAACAAGTATATATATATATATATATATATATATATATATATATATATATATATGAGGAGAGATCAAATTACACCCGAAGTGTTACACCATGAGTTACACTCTCTCAAAAACGTCACTTCGGATTAATAATTTTTAAAATCAACTGTTGGACTGACACATACCATCATATAGATCATACCTATAAAGTTTGAGAATAATATAGGCGCCTCTTTAATATTTGATATGTTTCTATATATAATATATGTTTACAAATTGTGTATACTATCTATACATATAAGTGTTTTAGATAGGAGACTTCATGCACTTATTATTGTTTTTAACTTTCTTCTTACATTTTACTCAATTTGTTTATTTTAATCTATTAGAATAAGAAAACAATGATTGATCTCAATATCATTGTTAATAACATTTGCTATGTTTTTTCTTTCATATACATGTATAAAATAAAATAAAATTGTTGTGTTTTTTCTTTCCATGCATTTATTTATTATTTCTATTTTATTATATAAATACTCATTTAATTTAAGTAAATAAAGTAATAATATATATATATATATATATATATATATATATATATATATATATATATTGTCTTAAAAGTATGATTTAAATAATAAAAGATTATAGAATATTTTATAAATACTATTAATTTATTGGCTTAATTATATTTTTAGTCTCCTATTTTATCCAACTCACAAAATCAATTCCCCTATTACTTTTTTAAACAATTTTAGTCCCTATGCCAATTTTTCTGCCAGAAAACGCTGAGTTCTAAAAAATAGAGACAAAATTCTTTTAAAAAATAAATACGACCCAAACTGTCATTACACCTCAGTATTTTCTTACTAGAGGAAATTGTTTAAAAAAAATAGAAATACTTATATCGTGAGTTAAGAAAATAAAAGAGATCAAAATTGAAATTAAACATAATTTATTAATATTAATAGAGACACATACCCATTTAATTTAACTGAACTAAATATATCACATAACGTATGACACCCCACTTATCATGGTTTCTTCTCGTATAATTGTTAAAATCAATAAAAAAAAATTAGAATATTTTTAACAGAAAAAAACCAAAACATTATAATAGAAGTGAAGAGACAACAAATTAGTGAGCATAAAAAAGAATGAATGAAAGTGGTTTCTAATTTTTTTTCCGAGAATGAATTTTGTTTAAGTATTATTTCGGAAAAATAGTCAAAATCAAAATTTTGTTTTAGTATTATTGGAAAAATAAGTTAAAGTCAATGAATCATAGATAATTATGAAAATAGATGAAATTATAATGTAAATAAAGAAGTGTGAAAATCATAATTATCAAAGTAAATTTTAAATAATTTTGACGGAGAAACGTGCTTCGGAATCAGATTAGATGGAAATTAAAATGTATAAAAAAGCTATTTAATAATAACATAAATTTATATTTCTTTACTTTGATTATGTAGAACTTTAGCACATATACTTTTCATCTTGTCAAAAGTATCACCAACCTCAAATAACATTAACAAGACAACATCAAAATAGAATAAATTCAATATTAACGAATCATAATTTTAAAGTTCTCGCGGATGCAAACAAGTATATATATATATATATATATATATATATATATATATATATATATATATATATATATATATATATATATATATGAGGATAGATTTAATTACACCCGAAGAGTTACACCATGAATTACACTCGCTCAAAACGTCACTTCGGATTAATAATATTTAAAATCAATTGTAGGACTGAAACATACCATCATATAGATCATACCTATAAAGTTTGAGATTAATATAGGTGCCTCTTTAATATTTGATATGTTTCTATATATAATATATGTTTACAAATTGTGTATACTATCTATACATTTAAGTGTTTTAGATAGGAGACTTCATGCACTTATTATTGTTTTTTTAACTTTCTTCTTACATTTTATTCAATTTGTTTATTTTAAGCTATTAGAATAACAAAGCAATGATTGATCTCAATATCATTGTTAATAACATTTGCTATGTTTTTTCTTTCATATACATGTATAAAATAAAATAAAATTTTTGTGTTTTTTCTTTCCATGCATTTATTTATTATTTCTATTTTATTATATAAATACTCATTTAATTTAAGTAAATAAAGTAATAATATATATATATTTTTTATTGTCTTAAAAGTATGATTTAAATAATAAAAGATTATAGAACATTTTATAAATACTATTAATTTATTGGCTTAATTATATTTTTAGTCTCCTATTTTATCCAACTCACAAAATCAATTCCCCTATTACTTTTTTAAACAATTTTAGTCCCTATGCAAATTTTTCTGCTAGAAAACACTTAGTTCTAAAAAATAGCGACAAAATTCTTTTAAAAAATAAATACGACCCAAACTGTTATTACACCTCAGTATTTTCTTACTAGAGGAAATTGTTTAAAAAAAATAGAAATACTTATATCGTGAGTTAAGAAAATTAAAAAGATCAAAATTGAAATTAAACATAATTTATTAATATTAATAGAGACTCATACCCATTTAATTTAACTGAACTAAATATATCACATAACGTATGACACCCCACTTATCATGGTTTCTTCTCGTATAATTGTTAAAATCAATCAAAAAAATTAGAATATTTTTAACAGAAAAAATTACTTGAAATAACTATAATAAAAAATATTTTTTTAAAGTAATTGTGCACCAAAACATTATAATACAAGTGAAGAGACAACAAATTAGTGAGCATAAAAAAGAATGAATGAAAGTGGTTTCTAATTTTTTTCCGAGAGTGAATTTTGTTTAAGTATTATTTCGGAAAAATAGTCGAAATCAAAATTTTGTTTTAGTATTATTGGAAAAAAAAGTTAAAATCAATGAATCATAGGTAATTATGAAAATAGATTAAATTATAAAGTAAATAAAGAAGAGTGAAAATAATAATTAAAAAAGTAAATTTCAAATTATTTTGATGGAGAAACGTGCTTCGGAATCACATTAGATGAAAATTAAAATGTATAAAAAAGATATTTACTAATAACATATATTAATTTTTTATTACTTTGTTTATTTAGAACTTTAGCACACATGCTTTTAATCTTATCAAAAGTAACACCAACCTCAAATAACATTAAAAAGACAACAACAAAATAGAATAAATTCAATATTAACGAATCATAATTTTAAAGTTCTCAATTCAAATATATATATGAGGAGAGATCAAATTACACCCGAAGTGTTACACCATGAGTTACACTCTCTCAAAAACGTCACTTCGGATTAATATTTTTTAAATCAATAGTTGAATTAAAACATACCATCATATAAATCATACCTATAAAGTTTGAGATTAATATAGGTGCCTCTTTAATATTTGATATGTTTCTGTATATAATATATGTTTTCAAATTGTGTATACTATCTATACATATAAGTGTTTTAGATAGGAGACTTCATGCACTTATTATTACTTTTTACTTTCTTCTTACATTTTATTCAATTTGTTTATTTTAATCTATTAGAATAACAAAGCAATGATTATCTAAATATGCATTTATTTATTATTTCTATTTTATTATATAGATACTCATTTAATTTAAGTAAAGAAAATAATAATAAACATATTTTTTATTGTCTTAAAAGTATGATTTGAATAATAAAAGATTATAGAACATTTTATAAATACTATTAATTGATTGGCTTTGTTATATTTTTCCTAGAGGACCCAAACTGTAATTACACCTCAGTATTTTCTTACTAGAGGACCAAAACTGTTTAAAAAAATAATAGAAAGACTGATATCTTGAATTAAGAAAATTAAAGAGATCAAAATTGCAATTAAACATAATTTATTAATATAAATAGAGACTCATACCCATTTAATTTAACTGAACTAACTATATCAGATAACGTATCACACCCCACTTATCATGGTTTCTTCTCGTATAATTGTTAAAACTCAATCAAAAATTTTAGAATATTTTTTAAAGAAAAAAGATACTTGAAATAACTAAAAAAAAATTTAAATTAATTGTGCACCAAAACATTATAATAGAAGTGAAGAGACAACAAATTAGTGAGCATAAAAAGAATGAATGAAAGTGGTTTCTAATTTTTTTTCCGAGGGTGAATTTTGTTTATGTATTATTTGGGAAAAAAACTCGAAATCAAAATTTTGTTTTATTATTGGAAGAAAAAGTTAAAATCAATGAATCATAGGTAGTTATGAAAATAGATGAAATTATAAAGTAAATAAAGAAGAGTGAAAAATTATAAAAGGAAATTTTAAATTATTTTGACGGAGAAACGTGCTTCAGAATCAGATTAGATGGAAATTAAAATGTATAAAAATTCGATTTAATAATAACATAAATTAATATTTCTTTACTTTGTTTATGTAGAACTTTAGCACATATACTTTTAATCTTATCAAAAGTAACACCAACCTCAAATAACATTAACAAGACAACGTCAAAATAGAATAAATTCAATATTAACAAATCATAATTTTAAAGTTCTCAGTTCGGATGCAAACAAGTATATATACATACACACACATATATATATATATATATATATATATATATATATATATATATATATATATATATATATATATATATATATACACATATATATATATATATATATATATATATATATATATATATATATATATATATATATATACATATATATATATATATATATATATATATATATATATATATATATATATATATATATATATATATATATATATATATATATATATATATATATATATATATATATATATATATATATGTAATATTATTTGAGAGTTATATAATTTTATTTGGAAATTTATTAAAGGGAATGAGTTGGACTTAGTTAAGACAAGAAGGAACTAGTTAGAATGAGACCAAATGACAAACTAATAATTAAGGAAGAGTTGGAGGCCATCTTGGACCTTGAACTTTGTTGCATGGAATCTTATAGGTGGTTGGAAGTAAGTAAACAAATCAGATTTGTATGATGAGAAATAAGGTGAGAATGAGAAGTGAAGAACTTGGAAGCAAGTGATAGAAAAAGGAAATCATGTTCATCAATTTCATTTTCGTATTTCTTGGACAGCCTTCACTAAATCAACCATAACTTCTAGATTGTAACTCCGATTCAGGTAAATCTGGACTTTTTGAAAAACTTACGAAATTCTCTTCGATTTGGTATGTTAATTCGTCCTCATAGCTGTTGTATTAAAGGAGAAAAACGAGTTTGAAGTTAAACAATTCTTGCTGGAAATTGGAAGAGAGGTGGCTACGAGATTAATGATAATGGAGATGAGGTTTTGAGCATGATAAGGGTTCAAGGGAAGCAAGCATAACATCCAATCCTCCATTGACCTAAGGTGAGTCTCTATAGTTAGGACTTGGGGTAAGAATTGGGGTTTTATGGAATTGTATGAATTTAGGAACAAGGGTTTAGTGAGATACCTCGATGCATTGCATGTTGATTGAATGATGAGAAATGTGTTTCTATAATGCTAATATATGTCATAGATTGTTCTTACATGATGAGATTCGAATAGGAATGTATTGGAATGCTTCAGACTGGTTTTATGTAGAAAAAATACATTTTTTTGACTCTGCTTCACGTGCAAATTGATTTGCACAGGATGTCAATCGATTGCTCCCTTGAAAATTGATTTATGGACATCATGCTTTTAGTTCATTCAAAGGTTATGGAAAATGGATTTTTAGGTGCATGATGTTGAATAAGCGTTAATGGAATTTAAGAAAATGTATGTTTAATTCCCTCAAGTGTAGTTCCGTCTGTGTCAGGGATCGGAAGCCTCTTTGTTCTATGACTAATTTTATGAATTGTATGATATTATGTTATGATCACTCGTATGCTAAAATCATGAATATGTATGAATATTATGTGCAAAGTGTTGAGAAGCGCATTATGTGGAAATGCAATTATATGATCATTATTTGTTCCCGTTTATTCCGGTTGAATGTTTGGATGAATTTGTCTTGTTGGCTTGATGTCACAAGTGTTTGGATTATGCTGAATCGAAGTAGACCTAGGCTATCAGATGGTAAATCACATATGACTATGGACAAGGTCTAATTTATTATCACCGTTCCGATGACTCGAGTGGGCCATTTATTGGGCATTTCCACAGGGCGTAATTATCTGGATATACAGTTTGAATTTATTATTACCGTTCCGATGACTCGAGTGGGCCATTTATTGGACGTTTCCATAGGGCGTAATTATCTGGATGTACGGTTTGTCATACACACTTGAGCTACCATTGCGGCATTTCCGAGTGGGCCGTTTGAGGGCATTCCAATGGACATAAGTGTCGGCGTGCTTGGTATGGTGGGGTTGTGGTGCCATGTAGGTAATATCACTCTGTAGTTTTAACTCACCTCTAGTGGTGCCATATAGGCAAGACCATTAGGTTTTCACCCGGTGGTGATGCGTCAAGAGGGCGTTTCGTGTTTGCGTAATTCATCTGCGTAAGGATGATCGACGTGGTTGTGACGCCATATAGGCAATGTCGCTTCAGGTACTTGTCATAGATGAAATCCCATTTATGGGTGATCCGACTCATCATGCGATGGACTTATACGAGTCTCTTGACACTATGCATTGGTGTAATTCATCGAGGGTGTGATTTTGTGTAATCTGATAGAAGATAGAACTTACTTCTGGATTCCTCGTACACGGGTACGGGTTTGTATACTTTGTTTGTTGACTGTGCATTTACCCCATTGGTTAGTTATGGGACTTCCAATGGTGATGTTTCCCTTGTTTGTACTTGCACTGTGACGTGAGATGTAACCCCGGGTTCTAGGTGAATCCGTTTATTATGCATGTGCCCTGTAGAACCGAGTAAACCCTTAAGATAGGGAGGCTCACTGAGATTTAGTAATCTCACCCTAATCCTCTTATTATTTTTCAGGAACAGGTTATAAGTGGTAGGATTGTTAGATGATTGATTTCGAAGACTGCAGATATGCAAGGGAGGAAGACCTCATCAGATCTTATCTTTCCGCTGTGTGATGATGAAGACAAGATGTATTCGATACATTCTGTTTGAGATTTGTGTTGTATTCAGTTTTAATTTCTTGTCTTTTTAATCTAGTTGTATGTTTCTTGTACCACAATTAGCATCACTACATATTATTCTAGACATATATGTTTGGGGTGTTATAGTTGGTATCAAAGCAGGTTGATTCTTGTCCCTGCCATGAGACATCACTAGCAATTCTTTTCTCCCTCAAATGTGCGTGTTGCTAGCCTAATTTCTACTATCATAGTATTCATTCATTGGGACTGGCCATCTCACTGACTGCATATGCGATGGATAGGATCACGGTGGAGCCACCACGAGGACGTGTAAGATCCGAAGCGACTCGAGCCGAGGTGGCGGAAACTTGTCGAATTAAGAGAGTATTGGGATTATTGAGTATTAATGGAGCATTTTGTACTGAGTAATTGATGACCTTGCCGTGGTAAAAATCTGAAACAATGGGAGTTTCCGAGATTTAATTAGGAGAAATGAGACCTTATCTAGATCCCGTTAGCATTGGAGTAAGTTCGTGAAGAACTTGAGTAGGACTATAATAAGGAATTTGAGATGGAACGAAGTCTAAGACCATTGGAGGATCCATTGTTTAGTCTTAGTGCCAGTGGCTGATATGACTTGGAAACCTGTCAGATGTGAGATTTTTTGGGAGTTTCAGTGAAAGAGTCGAAATCTTCCGGTTACTCTATAATGGGAGTGCTTGGATGAGCAAAGTGCAACCCTTTGAATTAATTCGGTATGTTGTAAGATTCGCGTGGAATGCTCAATAAAGGATTGATTGGAAGATTAGGTGTGGCGATCTCTAATTGGGAGAATATTGGGCACCCGATTTGGGAAAGGGCTACTGTATCTCCGTCCCTACTAATCCATGAATGATTCATAGAACTACGCTAGGCGACGACTGAAGCAAGTGGAAGAGGGATATGTTATAGTCTAAGTTTCTTACTAGTTATGATTCATCTAACCCCGAGTGATGCCATAGAACTACGCTTGGTGTTGGGAAGTTGGATAAATGGAAACTAGTATCCTTCCGAAGCATCCGCAGGATGATCAAAGTCGTATCGACTACTTGGAACCACGGTAGTCTTATGTGAAGAGGCATTCTTAGAATTTCTCATGCATGCACTGTGCAAGTGAGTACACGCATGGCATAGTAATTCGAACCGAATTCCTAACTGTTCTGATCGAGCTTACCATTCCTAGTAGGTAAACCCTGAGCGAAGCACTCTTAGGTTTTAGCATCCTAAGGCGTGTATTTGGAAGGCTTTGAATATCAATGACCTTGAAGGATACCTGTTCAGGCATTTGTCGACTGTGACTATAGGATACGGGTGCAAATCGTTATACGCTACAGAGTAGGTTGCATGACTATATGGCTTCGGAGTTGGACAACCATTTTGGTACTACCATACATGTATAACGCCACAGTATCTCTATCGTGCACGAGATCTGACAGATGTAAGGTAGTGTTGACCGGAACTTAAGATGATTTTCTGATCGGTATTCGTGAGACACGAATTTGAATTCTCATGAGGTACGTGTGACTAGGGTCCATATGCCGTTTTAGGTATTGAGTGAGCTATCAGGAGATAGTGAAGTGGATCAAGTTCTGGTGCTATTATTGTGAGGACCCTGAGTGGTCGTGACTGCGTGGATGATATAAGATGATACGTTGTAGATGTTTCTTGTTTTGCGGATTGGTAGGCTATGGGTATGTGTGAATTTTAGAGGTGGAGATGACATGAGATTATTATATCTCAGTCGACATATTGTGTGGGTAGCCTTACCATTGGTGACCAGTGTCGGAATTAATGAAGTGTATTTTTGGTTTAGTGGATAGGAGATGTATCTAAGGGGGATATCTATTGAATCTCAGGAGTGAAGTAATGTCAGTCTCGGTAAGTAGAGACACATTGAAGTTAGAGTGTCGAGAAATTCCAAAGGGGAATGTTCAAAGCACGAAGTAGGATTCTTGTATAATAGTCGAGCTCAAGACATTAGAAATGTTGCATTTGAGAACGCAATCAAGATAGTTGGTTTAGTAGCTCTTTCAGAAATAGTGGAACATGGTAATGAGGCAGTCTTAACAGCCTTGCGTGTGAATTAGAAATTTTGTCGGATATGAGGAGAATCTTGAGGCTGTGCAGGTATGGGACTGCATGGTTAAAGGAGATCGTATAAGGATTAGTATTGGTTTGTAGCATAAACCATTGGCCCAAAGGAAATCTAAAATTATTAGAAACAATATCAGTCGATTTCTCAGATGCAACGTAACTTTGAAAGGATTTTTGTTTGCATCAATTAAGTTTCGTGGGTTGTCAAGAGTGTGGTCACACTAAGAGAAGGAATTTGTATGGTTAGGGATGAACTATAGAAAAGTTGTTAGTGTTATCGTAATAGTTGTACAACGTGGAAGTCAGTGGTTTGGGATGAACTTGTATTCAGTAAGTCTTCGACGTCAAACATTCTGGAGTCGAAGTGTGTAACTAAGTTGTACTAATGGACCTAACCAAGACTGATGAAGTCAGTAGTGGCCTTGTTTTGGAATTACTCAACCTCGAGGAACGACCTTTGTTAAGTGTGTTTAAGACTCTGGCGATTTTCATGATTTGCATATTCCGAGGAAGAGTTGTTGTCGTTTAAGGAATCGAGCCAAGCGTAGTTGGGTATTGGGATCAAGTGTGCTATAGATGAAGTGTGACTCAGTAAGTCTCGAGAAGTATGTATGACAGTTTGTGATCAGAATAGTGCGACAGATGAAATGAGGACCGAATAAGCTTGTAGTAGGTGTAAGTGGAATGCATGTGACAAATGTTTGATTGGAGGAACCTTGTGAGGAGAAACTCTCTGAGAAATGTTTTATCCATCCAGACTATCTAGGATCCACAAGAATCCAATGGGATACTGTTGATGGATCAACATGTAGCCAACTATGTGGTTAGTATGTAATGAGAAATTCCGGAGGCAGTAGTTGTACAAGTGAGTATTGAGGATTATGTGAGGAAAGGGTTTTAGCTTGAAGTAGACTTTCATTGTTGTGTTTGGTGCAAAATATGGGCACGCACGAAGACTTGGAAGATGATTGCAGATCAACAGTTAGAAGTACATTTTGTTGGTAGAATGTTGTGTGAAGTTGTTGAATACAAAGATTATAGTTATGGGATTGTGTATCCTTATGGTTTCGGGTTGAAATGTTTTTCGTAAAGCTGAAATAGAGTTTGAGGTAAGAGATCTTATGATGCCGAGGTTGTAGCTATAGAGTGGTATATCCTTGTGGATTACGATGGCAGAGACTTTGTCTAAAGATTGAGAAAGTACCAAATAAGAAGTTTCGTCATACGAAGAGGGTAGATTAAGAGTGAGTTAATTGAGCATGTGGGAGCTAGAAGTTAGAACCAAGAGACTCGACGAGCGGTTACATAACTTTGTTTGAATGTGTTGTGAGACGAATAAGTCTTCTAGTCATGATTGTTAAGGACATAAACATAACATGTAATTTTGTTTTATTAGATGAAGCGAATTTGGGACGAAGTCGTAGGGTTTAACCAAGAATGAATGTAAGGAAAATTCGACCCCTCGATGGTAGAAGACGTGAGGCATCTGTTGTCATGGTTGTTGAATGGAATTCAAGGGCGAATTCTATTTAAGGGGAGGAGAATGTAACATCCCAATATTTTGTTACTAAGTGAGAGTTATATAATTTTATTTGGAAATTTATTAAAGGGAATGTGTTGGACTTAGTTAAGACAAGAAGGAACTAGTTAGAATGAGACCAAATGGCAAACTAGTAATTAAGGAATAGTTGGAGGACATCTTGGACCTTGAACTTTGTTGCATGGAATCTTATAAGTGGTTGGAAGTAAGTAAACAAATCAGATTTGCATGATGAGAAATAAGGTGAGAAACAAAAGTGAAGAACTTGAAAGCAAGTGAGAGAAAAAGGAAATCATATTCATCAATTTCATTTTCGTATTTCTTGGACAACCTTCACTAAATCAGCCATAACTTCCAGAACATAACTCCGATTCAGGTAAATCTGGACTTTTTGAAAAGCTTACAAATTCACTTCGATTTGGTATATTAATTCGTCCTCATAGTTGTTGTATTGAACGAGAAAAACGAATTTTTCATACACACCTGAGCTACCATTGCGGCGTTTCCGAGTGGGCCGTTTGAGGGCATTCCAACGGACGTAAGTGTCGGCGTGCTTGGTATGGTGGGGTTGTGGTGCCACGTAGGCAATACCACTCTGTAGTTTTAACTCACTTATAGTGGTGCCATATAGGCAAGACCATTAGGCTTTCACCCGGTGGACTGATGCGTCAAGAGGGCGTTTCGTGTTTGCGTAATTCATCTGCGTAAGGATGATCGACGTGGTTGTGACGCCATATAGGCAATGTCGCTTCAGGTACTTGTCATAGATGAAATCCCATTTATGGGTGATCCGACTCATCATGCGATGGACTTATACGAGTCTCTTGACACTATGCATTGACGTAATTCATCAAGGGTGTGATTTTGTGTAATCTGATAGAAGATAGAACTTACTTCTGGATTCCTCGTACACGGGTACGGGTTTGTATACTTTGTTTGTTGACTGTGCATTTACCCCATTGGTTAGTTATGGGACTTCCAATGGTGATGTTTCCCTTGTTTGTACTTGCACTGTGACGTGAGATGTAACCCCGGGTTCTAGGTGAATCCGTTTATTATGCATGTGCCCTGTAGAACCGAGTAAACCCTTAAGATAGGGAGGCTCACTGAGATTTAGTAATCTCACCCTAATCCTCTTATTATTTTTCAGGAACAGGTTATAAGTGGTAGGATTGTTAGATGATTGATTTCGAAGACTGCAGATATGCAAGGGAGGAAGACCTCATCAGATCTTATCTTTCCGCTGTGTGATGATGAAGACAAGATGTATTCGATACATTCTGTTTGAGATTTGTGTTGTATTCAGTTTTAATTTCTTGTCTTTTTAATCTAGTTGTATGTTTCTTGTACCATAATTAGCATCACAACATATTATTCTAGACATATATGTTTGAGGAGAGATCAAATTACACCAGAAGAGTTACACCATGAGTTACACTCGCTCAAAAACGTCACTTCAGATTAATATTTTTTTAAATCAACAGTTAGATTGAAACATATCATCATATAGATCAAACCTATAAAGTTTGAGATTAATATAGGTGCCTCTTTAATACTTGATATGTTTCTATATATAATATATGTTTTGAAATTGTGTATACTATCTATACATATAAGTGTTTTAGATAGGAGACTTCATGCACGTATTATTACTTTTTACTTTCTTCTTACATTTTATTCAATATGTTTATTTTAATGTCATTGTTAATAACATTTGCTATGTTTTTTCTTTCATATACATGTATAAAATCAAATAAAAGAAAATTTTTGTGTTTTTTCTTTCCATGCATTTATTTATTATTTCTATTTTATTATATAAATACTCATTTAATTTAAGTAAAGAAAATAATAATAAAAATATTTTTCATTGTCTTAAAAGTATGATTTAAATAATAAAATATTATAGAACATTTTATAAATACTATACAGAATTCTATCGGCAGAATCATCAAAAACATGTCAATCACACAAAAATACACCATTAAGTAATCCAAAAATAATACATACCAATGTGATTGAGAAACCACACACATGTTTTTATTCATTTAATGACCAATGTTAAGATTAACTAATCAAACCATTCTATCCAACTTGTGGTTTCTCCAAAAACACATGAACAACTGTTCATTTTTCTATAAGATGAAATAGTCTTTTCAGCCTCCCTAATATATCAGTCTTTGCAGCTTTCCGATATATTTTTCATTAAACCAAGTTTTCATTTATTCTAATCTAGAAAGCCTAAAATTAAAAATAAAATAAATGAAATTTTACACCAGAAAATATAATATGTTAATATATATATATATATGAAAACCACATATGATTTAATGTCCAATTCAATAATAATAATTTAATACATTGCTAATTGCTAACAAATTTGTTTTTTTTTGCTTCATGCTTGACAACATCTCTATCTTTCATGACCTTGTCATACTCCTTAGTCACAATATACAAAATTCTATAGGCAGAATCATCAAAAACATCTCAATCACACATAAATACACCATTAAATAATCCAAAAATAACACATACCAATGTCATTGAGAAACCACACACATATTTTTATTCATTTAATGACCAATGTTACGATTAACTAATCAAACCATTGTATCCAACTTGTGGTTTTTCCAAAAACACATCAATAACTGTTTATTTTTCTATAAGATGAAATAGTCATTTCATCCTCACTAATATATCAGTCTTTGCAGCTTTCCGATATATTTTTCATTAAACCAAGTTTTCATTTATTCTAATCTAAAAAGCCTAAAATTAAAAACAAAATAAATGAAATTTTACACCAGAAAATTTAATACGTTAATATATATATATATGAAAACCAAATATGATTTAATTTCCAATTCAATAATATTAATTTAATACATTGCTAATTGCTAACAAATTTGTTTTTTTTGCTTTATGCTTGACAACATCTCTATCTTTCATGACCTTGTCATACTCCTTACTTACAATATACAGAATTCAATCGGCAGAATCATCAAAAACATGTCAATCACACATAAATACACCATTAAGTAATCCAAAAATAACACATACCAATGTCATTGAGAAACCACACACATATTTTTATTCATTTAATGACCAATGTTACAATTAACTAATCAAACCATTGTATCCAACTTGTGGTTTCTCCAAAAACACATCAATAACTGTTCATTTTTCTATAAGATGAAATAGACTTTTCAGCCTCCCTAATATATTAGTCTTACTTTCCGATATATTTTTCATTAAACCAAGTTTTCATTTATTCTAATCTAATAAGCCTAAAATTAAAAATAAAATAAATGAAATTTTACACCAGAAAATATAATACGTTAATATATATATATATATATATATATATATATATATATATATATAAACAACATATGATTTAATTTCCAATTCAATAATAATAATTTAATACATTGCTAATTTCTAACAAATTGTTTTTTTGCTTCATGCTTGACAACATCTCTATCTTTCATGACCTTGTCATACTCCTTACTTACAATATATAGAATTCAATAGGCAGAATCATCAAAAACATATCAATCACACACATGTATCCAAGTTGGTTTCTCCAAAAACACACGAATAACTGTTTATTTTTCTTTAAGATGAAATAGTCTTTTCAGCGTCCCTAATATATCAGTCTTTGCAGCTTTCTGATATATTTTTCAATAAACCAAGTTTTCATTTATTCTAATCTAAAAAGCCCAAAATTTGAAATAACATAAATTAAATTTTACACCAGAAAATATAATACGTTAATATATATATAAAAAAACCAAATATGATTTAATTTCCAATTCAATAATAATAATTTAATAAATTGCCAATTGCTAAAAATTTGTTTTTGCTTCATGCTTGACAACATCTCTATCTTTCATGACCTTGTTATTACTTTTACAATATACAAAATGCTATCGCAGTAATCATCAAAACATGTCAATCACACAAAATACACCATTAAGTAATCCAAAATAACATATACCAATGTCATTGAGAAACCACACACATGTTTTTATTCATTTAATGACCAATGTTACGATTAACTAATCAAACCATTGTATCCAACTTGTGGTTTCTCCAAAAACACATGAATAATTGTTCATTTTATTATAAGATGAAATAGACTTTTTAGCCTCCCTAATATAACAGTCTTTGCAGCTTTCCGATATATTTTTTATTAAACCAAGTTTTCATTTATTCTAATCTAAAAAGCCTAAAATTAAAAATAAAATAAATGAAATTTTACACCAGAAAATCTAATACGTTAATATATATATATATATATATATATATATATATATATATATATATAAACAACATATGATTTAATTTACAATTCAATAATAATAATTTAATACATTGCTCATTGCTAACAAATTGTTTTTTTGCTTCATGCTTGAAAACATCTCTATCTTTCATGACCTTGTCATACTCCTTACCTACAATATACAGAATTCAATCGGCAGAATCCTCAAAAACATGTCAATCACACATAAATACACCATTAAGTAATCCAAAAATAACAAATACCAATGTCATTGAGAAACCACACAAACCACACACATGTTTTTATTCATTTAATGACCAATGTTACAATTTACTAATCAAACCATTGTATCCAACTTGTGGTTTCTCCAAAAACACATGAATAACTGTTTATTTTTCTTTAAGACGAAATAGTCTTTTCAGCGTCCCTAATATATCAGTCTTTGCAGCTTTCTGATATATTTTTCATTAAACCTAGTTTTCATTTATTCTAATCTAGAAAGCCCAAAATTTAAAATAACATAAATTAAATTTTAGACCAGAAAATATAATACGTTAATATATATATAAAAAAACCAAATATAATTTAATTTCCAATTCAATAATAATAATTTAATAAATTGCCAATTGCTAAAAATTTGTTGTTTTTCTTCATGCTTGATAACATCTCTATCTTTCATGACCTTGTCATACTCCTTACTTACAATATACAAAATTCTATCGGCAGAATCATCAAAAACATGTCAATCATCAAAAACAGTCTTTGCAGCTTTCCGATATATTTTTTATTAAACCAAGTTTTCATTTATTCTAATCTAAAAAGCCTAAAATTAAAAATAAATAAATGAAATTTTACACCGTAAAATATAATACGTTAATATATATATATATATATATATATATATATATATATATATATATATATATATATATATATATATATATATATATAAACAAATATATGATTTAATTCAATAATAATAATTTAATACATTGCTAATTGCTAACAAATTGTTTTTTTTGCTTTATGCTTGACAACATCTATCTTTCATGACCTTGTTACTCCTTACCTACAATATATGTATTCAATCGGGTAATGCTCAAAAACATGTCAATCACACATAAATACACCATTAACTAATCCAAAAATAACACATACCAATGTCATTGAGAAACCACACACATGTTTTTATTCATTTAATGACCAATGCTACAATTAACTAATCAAACCATTGTATCCAACTTGTGGTTTCACCAAAAACACATTTTCTATTAGATGAAATAGTCTTTTCAGTCTCCCTAATATATCAATCTTTGCAGCTTTCCGATATATTTTTCATTAAACCAAGGTTTCATTTATTCCAATCTAAAAATCCCAAAATTTGATATAAAATAAATGAAAAAGCCTAAAATATAATACGTTAATATATATATATATATATATATATATATATATATATATATATATATAACAACATATGATTTAATTTCCAATTCAATAATACTAATTTAATACATTGCTAATTTCTAACCAATTGTTTTTTTTGTTTCATGCTTGACAACATCTCTATCTTTCATGACCTTGTCATACACCTTACCTACAATATACACAATTCAATAGGCAGAATCATCAAAAACATATCAATCACACATAAATACACCATTAAGTAATCCAAAAATAAGACATACCAATGTCATTGAGAAAAAACACACATGTTTTTATTCATTTAATGACCAATGTTACAATTAACTAATCGAACCATTGTATCCAACTTGTGGTTTCACCAAAAACACATGAATAACTGTTTATTTTTCTATAAGACGAAATAGTCTTTTCAGCCTCCCTAATATATTAGTCTTTGCAGCTTTCCGATATATTTTTCATTAAACCAAGTTTTCATTTATTCTAATCTGAAAAGCCCAAAATTTGAAATAAATAAAATTAAATTTTACACCAGAAAATATAATAGGTTAAAAAAAAACCAAATATGATTTAATTTCCAATTCAATAATAATAATTTAAAACATTGCTAATTGCTAAAAATTTGTTTTTTTTCATCATGCTTGACAACATCTCTATCTTTCATGACATTGTCATACTCCTTACCTACAATACACCAAATTCTATCGCTCAAAAACATGTCAATCACACATAAATACACCATTAAGTAATCCAAAAATAACACATACCAATGTCATTGAGAAAACACACATGTATCCAACTTGTGGTTTCTCCAAAAACACATGAATAACTGTTTATTTTTCTATTAGATGAAATAGTCTTTTCACCCTCCCTAATATATTAGTCTTTGCAGCTTTCCGATATATTTTTCATTAAACCAAGTTTTCATTTATTCTAATTTAAAAAGCCTAAAATTAAAAATAAAATAAATGAAATTTTACACCAGAAAATATAACACGTTAATATATATATAAAAAACCCAAATATGATTAAATTTCCAATTCAATAAAAATAATTTAATACATTGCTAATTGCTTACAAATTTGTGTTTTTTCTTCATGCTTGAAAATATCTCTATCTTTCATAACCTTGTCATACTCTTTAGCTACAATATACAGAATTCAATCGGCAGAATCATCAAAAACATGTCAATCACACATAAATACACCATTAAGTAATCCAAAAATAACACATACCAATGTCATTGAGAAACCACACACATGTTTTTATTCAATTAATGACGAATGTTACGATTAACAAATCAAACCATTGTATCCAACTTGTGGTTTCTCCAAAAACACATATGAATAACTGTTCATTTTTCTATAAGATGAAATAGTCTTTTCAGCCTCCTGATATATCAGTCTTTACAACTTTCCGATATATTTTTCATTAAACCAAGTTTTCATTTATTCTAATTTAAAAAGCCTAAAGTTAAAAATAAAATAAATGAAATTTTACACCAAAAAATATAATACGTTAATATATATATATATATATATATATATATATATATATATATATATATATATAATAATAATAATAATTTAATACATTGCTAATTTATAACAAATTGTTTTTTTGCTTCATGCTTGACAACATCTTTATCTTTCATGACTTTGTCATACTCCTTACCTACAATATACCGAATTCAAATAATCAAAATCATCAAAAACATATCAATCACACATAAATACACCGTTAAATAATCCAAAAATAACACATACCAATGTCATTGAGAAAACACAAACATGTATCCAACTTGTGGTTTCTCCAAAAACACATGAATAACTGTTCATTTTTCTATAAGACGAAATAGTCTTTTCATTCTCCCTAATATATCAGCTTTAAACTTTCCGATATATTTCTCATTAAACCAAGTTTTCATTTATACTAAACTAAAAAGCCTAAAATTAAAAATAAAATCAATGAAATTTTACACCAGAAAATATAACACGTTAAAATATAAATATATATATATATATATAAAAAAAACAACCTATGATTTTATTTCCAATTCAATAATAATAATTTAATACATTGCTAATTGCTAATAAATTGTTTTTTTGCTTCATGCTTGACAACATCTCTATCTTTCATGACCTTGTCACACTCTTACTACAATATATAGAATTCAATCTAAGAATCATCAAAACATGGCAATCACATAAATACACCATTAAGTAATCCAAAATAATAGATACCAATGTCATTGACAAACCACACACATGTTTTTATTCATTTAATGACCAATGTTACGATTAACTAATCAAACCATTGTATCCAACTTGTGGTTTCTCTAAAACATATAAATAATCGTTCATTTTTCTATAAGATGAAATAGTCTTTTTCAATTCCTAATATATCACTTTTGCACTTTATATATTTTTCATTAAACCAAGTTTTCATTTATTCTAATCTAAAAGCCTAAAATTAAAATATAATAAATGAAATTTTACACTAGAAATGTAACACGTTAAATATATATATATATATATATATATATATATATATATATATATATATATATATATATATATATATATATATATATATATATATATATATATATATATAAAACAACCTATGATTTAATTTCCAATTCAATAATAATAATTTAATACATTGCTAATTGCTAACAAATTGTTTTTTGCTTCATGCTTGACAACATCTCTATCTTTCATGACCTTGTCATACTCGTACCTACAATATACGTAATACAATCATGTAATCATCAAAACATGGCAATCACACATAAATACACTATTAGTAATCCAAAATAACAGATACCAATGTCATTGACAAACCACACACATGTTTTTATTCATTTAATGACCAATGTTACGATTAACTAATCAAACCATTGTATCCAACTTGTGGTTTCTCCAAAACACATAAATAATTGCTTCATTTTTCTATGAAATAGTTTTTTCATTTTAATATATTTTTGCATTTTATATATTTTTATTAAACCAAGTTTTCATTTATTCTAATCTTAAAAGACCAAAATTTGAAATAAAATAAATAAATACATTTTAAAATATAATACGTTAATATATATAAAACCAATATGATTTAATATCAATTCAATAATAATAATTTAATACATTGCATTGTAAAAATTTGTTTTTTTTTCATGCTTGACAATATTCTATCTTTCATGACCTTGTCATTTATTACTACAATATATGTAATTCTATCGGTAGAATCATCAAAACATGTCAATCATAAATAATACCCATTAAGTAATCAAAATAATACATACCAATGTCATTGAGAAACCACCACATGTTTTTATTCATTTAATGACCAATGTTACGATTAACTAATCAAACCATTGTATCAACCTTGTGGTTTCTCCAAAACACATGAATAATTCTATTTCTATAAGATGAAATAGTTTTTCAGTTTCCCTAATATATCGCTTTTGCACTTTTGCTATATATTTTTTCATTAAACCAAGTTTTCATTTATTCTAATCTAAAAGCTAAAAAAAATAAAATAAATGAAATTTTATACTACAAAATATAATACGTTAGAATATATATATATATATATATATATATATATATATATATATATATATATATATATAAAATAAACCTATGATTTAATTTCCAATTAATAATAATATTTTAATACATTGCTAATTGCTAACAAATTGTTTTTTTTTTTCATGCTTGACAACATTCTATCTTTCATGACTTGTCAAGATTATACTTATACTACAATATATGTAATTAATTTGTAATCATCAAAACATGGTAATCACACATAAATACATCATTAAGTAATCCAAAATAACATATACCAATGTCATTGAGAAACCACACATGTTTTTATTCATTTAATGACCAATGTTATATTAACTAATCAAACCATTGTATCCAACTTGTGTTTTCTCAAAAACACATAAATATCTGTTATTTTTCTATAAGACGAAATAGTCATTTTAGTTCCTAATATATGCTTTTGCATTTTCCTATGTATTTTCTATTAAACCAAGTTTTCATTTATTCTAATCTAAAAGCCTAAAATTAAAAATAAAATAAATGAAATTTAAATTTAAATATAATACGTAAATATATATATATATATATATATATATATATATATATATATATATATATATATATATATATATATATATATATATAAACAACCTATGATTTAATTTCCAATTCAATAATAAGAATTTAATACATTAATTCTAACAAATTGTTTTTTTTGCTTCATGCTTGACAACATCTCTATCTTTCAAGACTTTTTCATACTTCCTTGCTAATATATATATGTAATTCTATCGCGTAATAATCAAAAACATGTCAATCACACATAAATACACCATTAAGTAATCATAAATAATGTATACCAATGTCATTGAGAAACACACACATGTTTTTATTCATTTAATGACACATGTTACGATTAACTAATCAAACCATTGTATCCAACTTGTGGTTTATCCAAAAACATATAAATAATTGTTCATTTTTCTATAAGATTAAATAGTCTTTTTCATTATCCCTAATATATCGGTTTTTGCAATTTTCCGATATATTTTTATTAAACCAACTTTTCATTTATTCTAATCTAAAAGCCTAAGATTAAAAATAAAATAAATAATTTTACAATTTAAAATATAATACGTTAATATATATATAAAAACCTAAATATGATTAAATTTCCAATTCAATAAAAATAATAATACATTGCTAATTGCTAAATTTGTTTTTTTTTTCTTCATGCTTGAAAACATCTCTATCTTTCATAACCTTGTCATACTCCTTACCTACAATATATAGAATTCAATCGGCAGAATCATCAAAAACATGGCAATCACACATAAATACACCATTAAGTAATCCAAAAATAACACAAACAAATGTCATTGAGAAACCGCACACATGTTTTTATTCATTTAATGACCAATGTTACGTATTAACTAATCAAACCATTGTATCCAACTTGTGGTTTCTCCAAAACACATAAATAATCGTTATTTTTCTATACGAAATAGTCTTTTCAACCTTAATATATCGTCTTTTGCGACTTTTCCGATACATTTTTATTAAACCAAGTTTTCATTTATTCTAATCTAAAAGCCTTAAATTAAAAATAAAATAAATGAAATTTTACACCGTAAAATATAATATGTCAATATATATATATATATATATATATATATATAAACAACCTATGATTTAATTCAATAAAAATAATTTAATATATTGCTAATTGCTAACAAATTGTTTTTTTTGCTTCATGCTTGAAAACATCTCTATCTTTCAAGACCTTGTCATACTCTTACCTACAATATATGTAATTTATCTAATCATCAAAACATGTCAATCACACATAAATACACCATTAAGTAATCCAAAATAACACATACTAATGTCATTGAGAAACCACACAAGTTTTTATTCATTTAATGACCAATGTTACAATTAACTAATCAAACCATTGTATCCAACTTGTGGTTTCTCCAAAAACACTTGAATAATCTGCTCATTTTTCTATAAGATAAAATAGTCATTTTAGCCTCCCTAATATATCATTTTGCAGCTTTTCCGATATATTTTTCATTAAACAAAGTTTTCATTTATTCTAATCTAAAAGCCTAAAATTAAAAATAAAATAAATGAAATTTAAATTAAAATATAATACTTAAAATATATATATATATATATATATATATATATATATATATATATATAAAACAACCTATGATTTAATTTCCAATTCAATAATAATTTAATACATTGCTAATCGCTAACAAATTGTTTTTTTTTGCTTCATGCTTGACAACATCTCTATCTTTCATGACCTTGTCATACTCTTACCTACAATATATGTAATTCAATCGCCGTAATCATCAAAACATGTGGCAATCACACATAAATACCCATTAAGTAATCCAAAATAACAAACCAATGTCATTGAGAAACCACACATGTTTTTATTCATTTAATGACCAATGTTACGATTAACTAATCAAACCATTGTATCCAACTTGTGGTTTCTCCAAAACACATGAATAATCGTTTATTTTTCTATAAGACGAAATAGTCTTTTCAAATTCTCCTAATATATCATTTTTGCGCCTTTCCGATATATTTTTATTAAACCAAGTTTTCATTTATTCTAATCTTAAAGACCAAAATTTGAAATAAATTAAATTAAATTTACATTGAAAATATAATACGTTAATATATATATATATATAAAAACCAAATATGATTTAATTTCCAATTCAATAATAATAATTTAATACATTGCATTGCTAAAATTTGTTTTTTGCATCATGCTTGACAACATCTATATCTTTCATGACCTTGTCATACTCCTTACCTACAATATACCAAATTTATCGCTAAAAAATATGTCAATAATCACATATAAATATACCATTAAGTAATTCAAAAATAACACATACCAATGTCATTGAGAAAACACACATGTATCCAACTTGTGGTTTCTCCAAAACACATGAATAACTATTTATTTTTCTATTAGATGAAATAGTCTTTTCAATTCTCCCTAATATATCACTTTTTGCATTTTCCGATATTTTTTCTATTAAACCAAGTTTTCATTTATTCTAATCTAAAACCCTAAAATTAAAAATAAAATAAATGAAATTTTACAATTTAAAATATAACACGTTAATATATATATATAAAAACAAAATATGATTTAATTTCCAATTCCATAATAATAATTTAATACATTGCTAATTGCTACCAAATTTGTTTTTTTTGCTTCATCTTGACAACATCTCTATCTTTCATGACCTTGTCATACTCCTTACCTACAATATATGTAATCTAATTATGTAGTCATCAAAAACATGTCAACACACATAAATACACCATTAAGTAATCCAAAAATAACAGATACCAATGTCATTGAGAAACCACACACATGTTTTTATTCATTTAATGACCAATGTTATATTAACTAATCAAACCATTGTATCCAACTTGTGGTTTCTAAAAACACATGAATAATCGTTCATTTTTCTATAAGATGAAATAGTCTTTTCACCTCCCTAATATATCATTTTTGCAGCCTTTATATATTTTTTATTAAACCAAGTTTTCATTTATTCTAATATAAAAGCCCAAATTTGAAATAAAATAAATTAAATTTTACACTTTAAAATGTAATACGTTAATATATATATAAAACCAAATATGATTTAATTTCCAAGTCAATAATACTAATTTAATACATTACACTAAAAATTTATTTTTTTGCTTCATGCTTGACAACATCTCTATCTTTCATGACCTTGTCATACTCCTTACCTACAATATACATAATTCTATCGGCGTAATCATCAAAAACATGTCAATACATATAAATACACCATTAAGTAATCCAAAATAAACATACAATGTCATTGAGAAACCACACCATGTTTTTATTCATTTAATGACCAATGTTACGATTAACTAATCAAACCATTGTATCCAACTTGTGGTTTCTCCAAAACACATGAATAATTATTATTTTACTATAAGATAAAATAATCATTTTAGCTTTCCTTATATCTTTTTGCATTTTCCGATGTATTTTTCTATTAAACCAAGTTTTCATTTATTCTAATCTTAAAAGCTCCTAAATTAAAATAAAATAAATGAAATTTTACACTTAAAAATATAATATGTCATATATATATATATATATATATATATATATATAAACAAATATGATTTAATTTCAATTCAATAAAAATAATTTAATACATTGCTAATTGCTAACAAATTGTTTTTTTTTGCTTCATGCTTGAAAACATTCTATCTTTCATGACCTTGTCATACTCCTTACCTACAATATACGTAATTTATCGCAGAATCATCCAAAACATGTCAATCACACATAAATACACCATTAAGTGATCCAAAATAACACATATACCAATGTCATTGAGAAACCACACACATGTTTTTATTCATTTAATGACCAATGTTACAATTAACTAATCAAACCATTGTATCCAACTTGTGGTTTCTCCAAAAACATATGAATAATCTGTTTATTTTCTATAAGGTAAAATAGTCATTTTAGCCTCCTAATATATCTTTCTTTTAAGATTCCAATATATTTTTTATTAAACAAAGGTTTCATTTATTCTAATCTAAAAGCCCAAAATTTGATATAAAATAAATGAAATTTTACACTAGAATTTGTATTTTTGTTTATGCTTGATAAATATTCTATCTTTTCATGACCTTTGTCATTTCTACTTCTACACTTATGTAATTTAATGTAATGTAATCATCAAAAACATGTCAATCACATATAATATACCATTAAGTAATCCAAAATAACATATACCAATGTCATTGAGAAACCACACACATGTTTTTATTCATTTAATGACCAATGTTATATTAACTAATCAAACCATTGTATCCAACTTGTGGTTTCTCCAAAACACATGAATAACTGTTCATTTTTCTATAAGATAAATAGTTTTTTCATTCTCCCTAATATATCGGTTTTGCTTCCGATATATTTTTATTAAACCAAGTTTTCATTTATTCTAATCTAAAAGCTAAAATTAAAAATAAAATAAATGAAATTTACACTTAAAATATAATATGTCAAAATATATATATATATATATATATATAAAACCTATGATTTAATTTCCAATTAATAATAATAATTTAATACATTGTTAATTGCTAAAATTTGTTTTTTTTTCTTCATGCTTGACAATATTCTATCTTTCATGACCTTGTCATACTCCTTACTTATACAATATATGTAATTCTATCGATGTAATCATAAAAACATGTCAATTCACATAAATACACCATTAAGTAATCCAAAATAAAACATACCAATGTTGAGAAACCACACACATGTTTTTATTCATTTAATGACCAATGTTACGATTAACTAATCAAACCATTGTATCCAACTTGTGGTTTCTCCAAAACACATGAATAATCTTTTCATTTTTCTATAAGATGAAATAGTCTTTTCAAATTTCTAATATATCTTTTTATTTTCCGATATATTTTTATTAAACCAAGTTTTATTTATTCTAATCTTAAAAGACCAAAATTTGAAATAAAATAAATTAAATTTTACATTATTAAAAATATAATACGTTATATATATAAAAACAAATATGATTTAATTTCCAATTCAATAATAATAATTTAATACATTGCTATTTTGCTAAAAATTTGTTTTTTTTGCTTCATGCTTGACAACATATCTATCTTTCATGACCTTGTGATACTCCTTACCTACAATATACGTAATTTATCATGTAATCATCAAAACATGTCAATCACATATAAATACACCATTAAGTAATCCAAAATAATACATACCAATATCATTGAGAAACTACACACATGTTTTATTCATTTAATGACCAATGTTACGATTAACTAATCAAACCATTGTATCCAAATTGTGGTTTCTCCAAAACACATGAATAATCGTCATTTTTCTATAAGATAAAATAGTCTTTTTAGCTTCCCTAATATATCGGTTTTTTGCATTTTCCGATATATTTTTATTAAACCAAGTTTTCATTTATTCTAATCTAAAAGCCTAAAATTAAAATAAAATAAATGAAATTTTAAATTTAAAATATAACACGTTAAATATATATATATATATATATATATATATATATATAAACCACCTATGATTTAATTTCCAATTCAATAATAAGAATTTAATACATTGCTAATGCTAATAAATTGTTTTTTTTTTTGCTTCATGCTTGACAAAATCTCTATCTTTCAAGACTTTTTCATACCTTGCCTACAATATACGTAACTCTATCGTAAGTAATAATCAAAAACATGTCAATCACACATAAATACACCATTAAGTAATCCAAAAATAATGTATACCATTGTCATTGAGAAACCACACACATGTTTTTATTCATTTAATGACCAATGTTACGATTAACTAATCAAACCATTGTATCCAACTTGTGGTTTATCCAAAAACACATAAATAACTTTTCATTTTTCTATAAGACAAAATAGTCTTTTCATTATCCCTAATATATCAGTCTTTGCAGCTTTCCGATATATTTTTTATTAAACCAAGTTTTCATTTATTCTAATCTAAAAGCCTAAGATTAAAATAAAATAAATGAAATTTTAAATTTAAAATATATGTTAAAATATATATATATATATATATATATATATATATATATATATATATATATATATATATATAAAACAACCTATGATTTAATTTCCAATTCAATAATAATAATTTAATACATTGCTAATTGCTAACAAATTGTTTTTTTTTGCTTCATGCTTGACAACTCTATCTTTCATGACCTCATACTACATTTACCTAAATATATAGAATTCAATCGGCAAATTCATCAAAAACATGGCAATCACACATAATATACCATTAAGTAATCCAAAATAATACATCCAATGTCATTGAGAAACCACACACATGTTTTTATTCATTTAAAGACCAATGTTATTAACTAATCAAACCATTGTATCCAACTTGTGGTTTCTAAAACACATAAATAATCGTTTATTTTTCTATAAGATTAAATAGTCTTTTCAAATTTCCCTAATATATCGATTTTTGCAATTTTCCGATATATTTTTATTAAACCAAGTTTTCATTTATTCTAATCTTAAAAGACCAAAATTTGAAATAAATTAAATTAAATTTACACCAGAAAATATAATACGTTAATATATATATATATAAAAACCAATATGATTTTATTTCAAATTCAATAATAATAATTTAATACATTGCTAATTGCTAAAATTTGTTTTTTTTTCTTCATGCTTGACACATCTCTATCTTTCATGACCTTGTCATACTCCTTACCTATAATATATGTAATTTTATCGTGTAATCATCCAAAACATGTCAATCACACATAAATACACCATTATGATCCCAAAATAATACATACTAATGTCATTGAGAAACCACACACAAGTTTACCATTGTATCCAACTTGTGGTTTCTCCAAAACACATGAATAATCGTTTCATTTTTCTATAAGATAAAATAGTCATTTTAGCCTCCTAATATATCATTTTTGCAATTTTCATGTATTTTTCATTAAACCAAGTTTTCATTTATTCTAATCTAAAAGCCTAAAATTAAAAAGAAAATAAATGAAATTTTACACTGTAAAAATATAACACGTTAAATATATATATATATATATATATATATATATATATATATATAAACAACCTATGATTTAATTTCCAATTCAATAAAATAATTTAATACATTGCTAATTGCTAACAAATTGTTTTTTTTGCTTCATGCTTGAAAACATCTCTATCTTTCAAGACCTTTCATACTCTTACCTATAATATATGTAATTTTATCGGCAGTAATCATCCAAAACATGTCAATCACACATAAATACACCATTAAGTAATCCCAAAATAATACATACCAATGTCATTGAGAAACCACACACAAGTTTTTATTCATTTAATGACCAATGTTACAATTAACTAATCAAACCATTGTATCCAACTTGTGGTTTCTCCAAAAACATATGTAATAAGCCATTTTTCTATAAGATAAAATAGTCATTTTAGCCTCCTAATATATCGCCTTTTGCGTTTCATGTATTTTTCTATTAAACCAAGTTTTCATTTATTCTAATCTAAAAAGCCTAAAATTAAAAATAAAATAAATGAAATTTATACCGTAAAATATAACATTTAAAAATATATATATATATAAATATATATATATATATATATAAACAACCTATGATTTAATTTCCAATTCAATAAAAATAATTTAATACATTGCTAATTGCTAACAAATTGTTTTTTTTGCTCATGTGAAAACATCTCTATCTTTCAAGACCTTGTCATACCCTTACCTACAATATACGTAATTCTATCGGCAGAATCATCCAAAACATGTCAATCACATATAAATACACCATTAAGTGATCCAAAATAACACATACCAATGTCATTGAGAAACCACACACAAGTTTTTATTCATTTAATGACCAATGTTACAATTAACTAATCAAACCATTGTATCCAACTTGTGGTTTCTAAAACACATGAATAATCGTTTTTTCTATAAGATAAAATAGTTTTTAG